>JAKGSA010000071.1:355805-570960 GCA_033558755.1 Philaethria dido | reverse complement strand
CAAAACTTAAGCATATTAATATTAAAATAACTGCCAGCATTTTATTCATAACACAAGAATAACAACTCTACATAAATTTTATCGTCAGTTCACTTAACGGCGATTTTTATTGAAATTGAATAAATTCCGACGACAAGCTTGTTTAAGAATTCACAATGAACGACGAAAGTTAAACACATTTTATTTGTATTGAAAGATATTTTTATAGTTGTTCTCGAAATGCTGGAATGTACTCGTATTATTTCAATAACTATGGTTTTGTTCAAGCATTTATAGACAATTATATTGTGCCATTTCATGTGAAGTCAAATATTATTCATACTCTAGGTAAATTTGAATAGAAACTATGGTAGAATAGTTAATGAATTCCTGCAAATCAATCCGTCGACAGTGTCTGGTCGTGTAAATATTAATTAGCTATTCATTTACTAACGTTGTCGAGGTTATGGGGTATATATAAGCGCCAGGAGTGTATTACGCATACAAATATAGCATTTAAATTTTTTGTCAAAATCTCACTTTTCCTTATTATTTTATTACAAAGCAAAAATGTATATTTACCTTTTTGTAGGGATTTTTGGAGATGTAGGGGTGTATTTTAATTACTAAGAATTGTTGTTATTATTCAATAAATAACGGAAAATGAAATATACCCTCTCTTGATTAGAAAAGCACAATAATTGAAAATAAAAACTACGCGGTACTTTCTTTCGCGGTGCGGTCACATACAAATTAAGATTATCTTAGTAATCTTATCAAAATTGCAAAACTTGTTTGTTATCGCCGTCCCTATGTAATTCAATTGAATGATCTTTTATACGAACCCGCATCATCTCAAAATAGGCAATCAAAAGATTTTCTCTGTCCTTTTATAACGTCCCCTTAATGAAGCTCCTTATTTGATTTGTCTATCAGAAAAACAATAAAGTAGCTCTATCGAAATTTGGCTATAGTGCCTTTTATATTATCTCGTTTAGAAATTAGGCAGTTAATGATCTTACAACGTTTTTCATTAAGATGCTATATATGTAGTCCATGAGTAAATACAAGTTATTTGGAATTTTCTAACAATACCTAAGCAATTAATTAATTATTTATTAATATGTATATTTGTTTGTAATCTCTACTGTTCTTATTCTTATTGTTTTGTTCTTAACTTTATCTTCTCTTCACGTAACTGTTATTTTCCAGTGCCAAGTAAAATAGGCCGACAAACTTTCCTTATAATAGTAATGCAATTTAAAATTATGCATTTGCCGCTTTTTTAGTTTTATCGCATTGTTAAAAAAGTGTATAAGTATCGTATAATACTTGACCAATTTACATTTGAAGAATAATATTGTTTATAGTACTTTTATCTATGCGATGTAGAAATTATTTGAATCATACAACATATGTACGTTAACTGAACTGAACTATTGAGACCGTGGAATCACACAGCCCATCCGACGTCACTCTACTTTCATAAAGCTTTTTGCAAGCACTAGTATTGAAAAGGATTCAAAGGTTTTTCAGTGACAGACATATTTTTTCAGCCCGGCCGGCCAGTTCAGTGTCACGTCTATATAGAATTTCACAAAACGAATTGTGCTTTGTATTTAAATCTCTTCAAATATGCACCTACATGTAGTAGTTATATTAAAATGTAAAAATATATTTACATGGTGTATGACGCTTGACAATTAATAGTATTTTCTGAAGAATAAATATTTACTTGTATATGAATAATTGCTATAATATGATTGTTTTAAATCTCTCATCTAATGCGCAAATTACATGAGTAACTTTTTCCAAGAGTTATGCCAATGAAGAAGTACGATTTATTTTAGTATGAAATTTTGCATAGTTATAGTTTATAATTTTTTTTTGCTCTTTTTTTTCTGATGTAACATATAATTTTATATTGTGACATACTATTTGCTAAGGTATCGAGTATTTATTATAATTTAATGATTTTGTAAATTTTGAAAATATATATCATTTAGGTAATCCACACAATCATTTGCTAGCTCATGTTTACCAAAAATAAAATATGAGCTACTAATGACGAAGATTGCACAAATCTTATCATAAACGCTTCAAACTTCACGCTGTATCCCACATGTAGTGGGGTAGGCAGAGGGAACCAGAGAACCTAGTGTTAAGACACTCCATTCTCTTTCAACAATTCCTTTCCCCACTTTCCGCCGAATTGAGGCATTGCGTGTTGAGTGGCGGAATTCAACGCCAACGTTACCAAACCCAAGAAATGAAAATATTAAATTTTACATTTCCTGGAGTGGGGATCGAACCCACAACCTGTCGCATTTACAGTCGCTTGTGCCTCTGCGCCACGACAGGCGTTATTAGGCATAAAATAATATGTGAATATATATAGATATGTAATAAATTATATTATACTATCTTATTTATAATAAATTACCAAAAAATGTGATTCATGAGCAATAAATAATAGTATGAATTCTATGAATGTGAAGAAATCTTACATCGTTAGTGACTGGATCGTAATAGACGCATTCCGGCGCGATCATTACTCTTTGTCGAAACATGGGTAAAGCTATATTGAAAATAGATATTTTAGCTATACTCAGGTTTCAAATAATATGATACATATAATGATCCATAAATTGATCCAATGACAATTAACTTTATTTATTTATTATTACAGTTATTTTCCAAGAGACGAAAAATATGTACTTAATATATTATAATAATTTATCCTTATTTAAAATACTACTAAAAAAATAAAAATGAGACTGAATAATTAAAAAAATATACTATTTAGAGTCACGCTGTTGAAACGAAAATATTGAAGAGGTTTATAGATTAGTTTTTACTCCACACAATAAATAAACATTATTATCTATTACAAGAAATATTATTTAGCTAAGGTTATTTTTTTTCGAAGATCTAATATAGATTAATGTACATTTTTCATGCAGTCTGCTTATAGCGGTTTATCTTCGTGGCCAAAAATATATATATATATAATCCAAGAAAACAATTATCTGCGTTAATCGCAATTCGAAAACCAAATATCTCTACGAGTACATGTACCATGTCTTGTGTGTACATTTAGTGTCTACTGTAAAGTTTACTCAGACGAGGTTGTACCAATTGAGGAATCGATATATAAATCAATTTGTATATCGATATATAAATCAAATATAATATGTACCTTGTAATATAATATGTGTAAGTTATAATATGTGTAAGTTATAATATGTAGTACATATTAACTTATTCAGTAATATGAGTTTCATTTTCGGTTATTTCCATGACTATGACATTTTCATTCAGCATTGGTAATGGACACTGGAATTTCCATAAAAGGACAAGCAAAAAGAATTTCGCAGATAATGCTAATAGTAATAGTATTTAATTATTTGGAATGATGAAATTCTATGGCCTTTTAGGTTCTATAGAGTATATGCCTAGTTATGCTGCATTGTTAACCTAAACACGTCGTGACAACTCTGTTAACCCCTTTCAGTAATTGAATAGACATGAGACGGCCCTTTGTCTGGCAACTTGTAATTCCAAGACGATAGCTTCATCCTGTGTTTAACACATCTATGCACATATGAATTACACCCATAATTCTTTATGGCTCAGTTTCTTTTTAATAGT
This sequence comes from Philaethria dido, assembly GCA_033558755.1. Classification (NCBI taxonomy): domain Eukaryota; kingdom Metazoa; phylum Arthropoda; class Insecta; order Lepidoptera; family Nymphalidae; genus Philaethria; species Philaethria dido. The sequence goes on along the minus strand of JAKGSA010000071.1, from coordinate 567,330 downwards.
TGAAATCCTTAGCACAGTTTCAAAATAAAAAATCCACAAAAATAAACTATCATAAGTTTATGTCTATAATGGGGAAAAGTTACGACAACTTCACTTAAAGTGAATTACTATTTCATGTATGCAAAAACTGAACTTTCATTTTCATTATTTTTTGCATGTCAAACATAACATACATATTAATTCCATTAGAAAATTATTTAATACAGTAGGCAATTTACTATACGTAAGTAGGCAATTACGCAGATGATGCAGTGCTCATTGCATCATCAGAATGCGAACTACAGGTGTCAATTTGAAAGACGGGTGTGTAAATAATGGTCTATGCCTGAATGTGAAAAAACATAAGATTCAGCTGCTTGAAAAAGATGAAGAAAGAACGGAATGCAAGATTACTGTAGATAGAAAGATATTAGAACAAGTGAATGAGGTAGTATACCTGGGAAGTATGTTTAGCAGAGACAAAAGATATTATATGGATGTGGAAAGGCGTATTGCTGCTGGTAACAAGATTAACAGCGCTCTGTCTGCATTGATGGGACAGAGGAACGTCAGCGAAGCTGTGTTCGTATGATTATACACAACGCAGTGCTGGAAACGACGCTGTTACAACACAAAGGTGAACTTTACAGTAGGCAAGCGAGGTGGGGGGAGACCTCTGTTGACCTTTACGAACACAGTATCAATGATACTGGTGGAAGGTTACGTGAAAAGCATGAGAACCACCACTCCTACTAGGGCATGTATGAAGAGGTTAATGACTGTGGACGAGGCGAAAGAGGTATGCAGGGACCGTAGCACTTGACGCTCCGTTCACTATGACTGCCCCGCTAGGGACAAAGTGTGAAGATAAATAAGTAAGTAAGAGAACTAATTACATATATAGATTATCATCGATTTCTATACTTCTCAATTCTATGTGTTGAAATATACATAGAAGAAACGAGGGAGGAATGTATCTATGGCTATTAAGGTAAAGTTAATTATATTTTAAAATTTTATAACAAATCCTTTAAATTAAAATTTAAAATGGACGAAATACAAAAACAAATGAGAAGATATAAATTTCACGAGATCATCTTTATTTGCCTCATTTTGCTTACAGTTTGCCATTTCTGTTTTTAAACCGTTGGATTCATTTTAAAATTAAAGCTTGGTAGTAGGTATTCTTCTTAAATCATTTTTGCTTTTTAAACGTTTCGTTGCGGCGAGGATAAAATATTTCTGCCTTCTCAAAACTACTTTTATCGTTAGACAAGTGTTTAAAATTCTGCTAAACTTTTTTACAATTCTTTTCATATTGCTTTACCTATATTTTATTAAATATTTACATTTAAATATTTATGTTTTTGTTTTGTTTGCTTAAAAGTTAAACTTGCCCAAGTATAGAGAAATGTACTTATGTAATATATAGGATGTTTTGTAACACAGTAAATTACATACTTTACCGTCTATTAGTGTTTAAGCACACGACATTGCAGCCACGAACTATTAGTAAATTACTGTAATTGCTTATAAATAATATGTATTTATAAGTTGTTACTTATATTTAATTGTATAAGTGTATTGTTTACCAATACACTTTTTATTTAAGTGTATAAGTGTATTGTTTACCAATACACTTATACACTTAGAAACAATAAGAATAAAATACATTTTCTTTCAAAACAAAGCCTAACACTGTAACGAGGTGTTGATTAATGATTGTAAATGGCAAGTCTATTCCAAATAAACAGGAAAGTTTTGTTTAAATTGCTATTGCAGGATCGTCCCTAATTGTGTCGAGTCAATCTTGTCAGGCGATTATACTTTGAAGACAAATGATAAAGTAAGAGACGAAGGGACCAGATTCCCTTCGTATTTCAGTACTCTGTACTGTAAAGATAAACGTATTATTTATATGAATATTATAGATACCCTACATAATATATAAAAAAATAATTTAAAAGGAGTTTTTTACAATAATTTAAAGTATTCTCAATTTAAGATATCGCTAGACGCCAAAGATTGCAATTAAAAAGTATTTAACTATTTACGCGATGATAATTTTAGGTTCATTCCGAAAAATAATGGAAAGCTTTTTTATTGTTTTTTTTTTTAAAAATGCATTTCCCTCAAGTCATAACACCGACTGGCCAAAAATTCATAAATTGATTGATGGAGCGTCGAATTTTTCTAACAACGTTTCTAGTATGGGTAGAAAAAAAGTGCCTTAATACTAGGTTCTTCCTGCATACTAAAAGAAACAATAGTAGAAGAAAATAAAACAAAGATTTAATAGCTTTCCGATTTTTTTTCTTTAATATCCAGAAAACTTTAATTATTTATATGTATTATTATTAACTTAAAAGTAATTAAAGTATTAAAGTATTAGGGGACACTGTGTTTGTGAATAACATACCAAGCACACAAAAAACCACAGGTGACGCACAAGAAAGTTTACATATGTCAACGACTGTTATGCAGCAATTAACACATAGAGAATCTGGTAAGCAATCATCCGCCACACTTCACCTATCACCTAATCTACACACACCAAATAACCATTTATCAAATACACAAACTACAAAAATCACACGCAGAAGGAGAGGGAGGAGACAGAGATAGGGGGAATCTATATATCCTTTTTCCTGAAGGCTTTAGGACGGGATATAGACGAGTATCCCGACGTAAAGTCGAGTTTCGGCAAACCGAAAAAAATTAATAATACAAAAACCTAAAACATCATATTTAGAAAAATGAGAAATCTTATAAAACTGTACTACGGTATTAAAACGTAATGAAATGATTCCTACTTTCTTTTATGTTTATAGATTCTAGTGTAGGGCAACTACTGCACTTAGCAAATTGACTAAGCAGCATATCGTGCATAAATAATTATATACTTTCAACGCATTACAAGCTTATCGTCGTGAGGCGGCGAGCGGATATTATTTATTTTTATTTGATTCTATACCAACGTAAAACGATTTATGGTTTGTTGTTAGCGACTTACAAAGTAAATATTTACAAAGGCAGAAAAAGACTAAAGATATTTTTGTAGTTTGTAAAATATTTTGGCATAGAAAAAAAATGATTTTTCTAACTAACCAATATGAAAAATATGAACAGAGGAGATCTTATAGTTATCTGCCTTTTAAGGGATATCTGCCTATAACTAGACTTAACGTACGACTACATAAAATTTTTGTACTAGATTCGAATCCGCTTCTTTCCATGAATTTACTGAGCGGTTGCTAGGCCGATCATTGTTGCTAGTTGCTAGGCAGATTCAAATACTGGTGATATTTGTTCGCTTGGGCCTTTTAAAATGTGCAGTAACGCTTGTCCACTTTCCGAGATCTTTCCTCTAATAATCCATAAACAAATTTGAAATATTTCTCCGTCGCTTCCCAAATACATACTAGAAAAGATGATGATAGTACTACAACCCAATATCTTTTAGTAGATATCGCGGTTATACCTATCTGCCACGTTCATATTAACTTTAAGCATATTCCTGGTCAGCTAGTTCTTTGTAAGTATTTTTGCAAACTTTTGCTTACCATGGAACTGTAACGTCTACCAGTTTCAAGTTTTAGGTTTCTAGAACAATGGAAAACATCCAGTTTGTACGACGCAATACCTACACTCTCGGGATTTTATAACAATTCTCTAATCATCATGAAAACGAGAACAGATACGTGTACATCACGAGATTTTAAAATTCAGTAAGTTTTTTTAAGTAGATATTTTAAATGAACCTTCTTTAACCAACTCTTTTGAACGATTATTATATTGGTTGTTATTATTGATGAATTATTTGTGTGTTTTTTTATACAAACAAAGCAAAGGTCTTAAACTCATACATGTTAACACCGAAACCTAATCAAGCAATGAAACTATTAGCCGTATATGGCAAAAATGTACCATAATACAATTTACGTGGCATAGTTACTAGGCCCAGTTTAATTGAACAGCGAAAGCGTAGTATAACGTTAATAAGGTTATTACAGTTCTGCCATGTTCAATTTTCAGTAAAAGCCGCTTTTCATCACACACACCGCTAACGTAGGCTTACTGATATATAATGCAGACGATGTGGATTGCCCAATAATTTCAAATAAGTGGACATGATGCAGATCCATCTTTTTCCCTAATTTGGTGGAATAAAGAGTAGAAGAATGAGGAAAGTCTAGATGAAAAGGTTTCTTCTGAAAGAAGTAAGGATCGTTCTCATCTACAACACTATTTTTTATAATTAAAATAAAGTTATCATGAAACGGAAATTGGTTTAGACAAACGGAACAGGATATAATATTACTTATGTTTTGTACTTCCGCTTATAACATAAAAAACATTATGTTTTTCTAAGAACATTTTGAAGTTTACTGGACTAGACACAACTTCAAATAAGTGTAAATACATATTTTAAATAGTTAATTAAAATATTCTTAAATTAAGTCATCAATTTTAAATTAAATACTTTAAAATCAGTACTCTTTACCCGACTGTCAGAGGAGGGTTATGTTTTTCGCGCGTATCATGTATGTTTGTTATATTCTTTAATTCCCTCATATCTTCCAAACTCCTGGACCGATTTATATAATTAGGGTGACGTTAGATAGGTATTGATACTCCAAGTGTTTTTAGATATATGACGTCACTCTTAACTGAATATGGCGCCCTCTAGAGGCAATTACGTCATGGATAAAAACAAAAAATCGTTGATGGGTACCGTATGGGATAGGAAATGAAAGAACTTAATTAGCACATTTTAAATATATAACACATAACTTTTAATAATATAGCTTTTATAACTTAGGTACTTTATTTGTATTTGCTTCCTAAATTTGAAGAATTGGTTCAGTCGAGTTATTTGTTCATTATAATTTTGTGTGTTATCGCTATCTTTTGAAACAAATTAAAGTTAATAATTTAGAAGTATTAAAATTAAAAATATTAGAGTCCTGGAGCTATATTATACAACCGAATATAAATAAAGTAACGCATTTTGTATAAACCAACACCAAATCGTGCATCCTCATAAACCTATAAGCAAAAAACGGCAGTGTTACTGAAAACGATTTACCATATGCGATTTTAAAATATACAAAGTTTAAAAAGACTGTACGCTTTGTTTTTATTGTGCTATACTTAATTGATATAATATTTATCATTAACAAATTACACTAATTGAAAATTGAATAATTCATATAATCTAATTAATACGAAAGCATTGAGTTTTTTGGTCCGTTTATTACGTTTCCTACTTGTTAGGATTAACATGTGCTTGCTTGAGCAATATCTATTCATAAATCTCACTCAGGAGCAAATTAATGTTAATGAAGGAAAAGTGCTGCTTAAAGCATTCAATCCATTAATTCTAGGTTAGCAAAGAAATAAAGAACGACTTGACTCATGATTAGATTAGTACAACTTACCCCACAAAATTCGGGAGATGCGATAGAGTAGATAAGAAAAACTGATTCTTCTTTAACAACATCAATATCTAAAGTGTACATCAACATTAATATCAAATACATACGTATACAGCTTGTAGAGGTACTTAGGTAAAATGAAAACAATTTCACAACACAATAACTGCGATATCAACACAAACAGAATGTTTTATTAACACGATTTGAACCCTTTCTGCAAACGTTGTTTTTAATAAATTCTGATGAGTGTACGCAAATCCGCCGAGCTCGACTGCCCTAAAGTTGCTGAAACGGCTAATGCAAAATGTATCCACCGCCATTACCTTGTTTTAGGATAGGAATATACTGAGAGGAAACTGTACGAGATGTTTAAATGGGACAATTTAACTAAAATATAGTCAATTTACTTCTAATCTAAATACCAAAATGGCATGTCACGCTAAATTTGTACATTCATATTTACATATACATGGGCATACGTATACTTATGTATGGGTCCTATATAATCATATATATATATATATATATATTCCTTCGCAAAGTAGGCTGAGTGTCAAGACACTCCGTTCTCTATTTTACGTCCGAAAATCGGGACACTACATATTAATTGGTGGAAGTCAACGCTGCGCTTTATTTTTATATTAGTAGGAAAATAAAAAATAATTTAAACATACTCATTTCCCCGAGTGGGAATCGACCCACAACCAATCGTGTTTAAAAATACACGCTGCCCCATTGCGGTGTGATGTCCTCTCATTAACATATACATAGGCTATTTTTTCTTTATGTGTAATAAAATAGACGCTATATCAATACCTTGTCATGATATCAGAAATTCGTTATAGTAATTGTATTAAATTACCGTTATTAATTCTTAATGCTTTAAGTAGCTTATGTAAATTGGAGTATTGTACATTATTCTCGTGTTGACATTCGATCAATTAGCTTTTCACTTTATAATTGTTCTCAATAACAAAACTGTCAATATTTAACCATACCAACATTATGCCCTACTATATACTTCTAGTATTCGTTAAAATAAAAAGAGGTGAGTATAGACACAAAAAAAAAATGGATCACCATGGCACCATGGAGCTTGCTTAAAAGAAATTTATTTTATAAGCTTAATTGTTGTTATTTTATAAGTTTTTGAAATGAGAATTAGAGTTAATAACTTTATACAAAGCAAAAGTATTATATAACACAAATAAAACTGATATAAAAACAGAGAAAAACGTTAAACATAATTTTATAGTCCCTTAGAATTATCTCAGTATACAAAGTGAGTAATAAATTATTCTGTTTGCGTAAACCTTTCAAATGTTATTTAACTTATCAATTCCAAACTGCAGAAAAACAAATCTTTATAGTGATTAACATACGACAAAATGAATTTATTAGTAACTTTTAAGATAGGCTAATTGAAAAAATTGAAAAGTGTAGAATAGAAAACACGACGTTGATCTATTACGCAAAATACTAAAGATACACATTTTTAGGGGAAACTTCAAGGTTATTTACACTTGTACTCTTAACATTTGTCTGATTAGAGAGAGAGCATCTACGAATGGACTGTAACTAAAACGATCCGATAAAAACTAATTATTCTCATATAATCTCATATTCATTTTCTGTATGAATTTAAATATTTGTTATTTTTGTACAATATGTATTGTTTTTATACAACATCTGGTAAAAGGCCAATAGTGACTGAGAAAAACCTTACCTTTAACTAATAAATAATTGTAAAGTACTGACTGAGGATAAAAAAAAAAAAGAAAAGTCCCGCTGAGTTTCTTGCGCCAGATCTTCTCGGGTGTGAGGCATTAAATTTAGTGAACTGGTGGCAAATTATTTGACGTTCAAAAAATGAAGCTTGTAACTCTTACTTTGAATAAAATTATTTGATTTTGATTTTTGATTTTGAAAATTATCCGAAAATGTTTTAAAAACAACGTAACGTAAATTCACAGTAAAGTATTTGTTGTAGGAGAACCGAATTTCCTGGAACATTTGCACTTAACTACAACCTTTTGTAATAATGTTACCTTTTAAATAAATGTTGAATATAATAAATTGTAGGTACGACGTTATATTATGAAAAATGATACCCAAGAGGGTTGTGAATTCAAACTGCAGGTCAACTTCAAACATGATAGTATCGTTTGAATAAACATGTACCATTTAACATAGTTCATGTATAACATATATTGTGTTATATAGTTTTGTCTATGTTTAAACGTTAGGGTTAGCTTTAATAACAGCTTAAGTATTATAATATGTCTCTAGAATTCTAAATAGGACCATACATCAAACTGAAATATTTATATCAAATATCTAGAAGTCTTCGCTGGTTTACCAACTTTAAACTTTAAAATGATAGGGGTTGAACAGAGAAAAACGACTGAGGAGAAGCAAAAGTTAAGAGCTGCTACGCCACATGATATATTAACTGAATTTATAGGTATTTTTAAGTTTTAGTTCTGTTAAAGTGTAATTTTTAACGACCAGTAACTGGTATGTGCGATATTTTTAGTGGTAATGTTTAAAGTTATACTTATAAATTATTCAACTGAATATTTATCACATTTTTGAACTTCACACATTTGGTCATGGTTTTTGTAACTGGTTAAAAAGGGACTTTATATAATCTAATTATAACCACTTATTTTGTTGACATTTCGAATAATCAATCACGAGCAATCAGTAGTTACTAAAGTGTCATAACGTAAGTATAATTGTATTTATTACAGAATACAGACTTTGTTTGCATTGGCTACAAAATTTAAAATCCAGTTTTTCTTGATTTCGTAGGAATTACAAGAAATTCTAAATTTGCTATGTTAGAAATACTTATTTCCAATTGAGCAACGAACTAACCAAGAATAGACTTAGAATTAATATGGTACGGTAGAGGTAGGAGCGAGAGGTATAACAATGAAATCTCTCTATGACATAAAATATGATCTCAGCCTTTCTAGAACTACTATCAGTTCGTTTACAGCACGTGTTTCGAAGGGGGCATTAGTAGGATCTTTTCAATTCAATGTAGAGAGGAGCGTGGACAGTGGAGGTAAACGTTAACGCGCCTTTTGAAAATGGCCTCTTAAACCTACACTTGGGTGGAAGTCGCAGGCACTCTCCAAACTCCTCTCTCTGTAGCGTGAACTCGGCACCCTCACGCTGAATTCATGGATTACTCAAGAATTTCTTCTCTTAGTGTTCCCTTACATTCCCAAATTACTTACAAGCCAAACTTCAGCCGTTTATGGGCAGTAGTTTTGCCTGTAACGCAGGCATTTTGTATACATATAATAACAACAAATAATTACAAACAATTACTTTTTAATTAATAAAGTGCTAGAGATTGTTCAAACATTCAGTAAAAAAAAAGTTCCTTGTAACATTAATGTTGGAAGGAATTATTTTGTTTTTTATAAACATTCATTACTACTAAATGCTGTAAATATTCCAGACACTTTAACATTTACAATAAAGTGGACTATTTATATGAGAACATAGAATGGACAATATTGGAAAAAGAAGCGTTTTATTGAAGGCAAAGTGACCCGAGTTCGTGCTCACTTTGACTCGCATTCCTTCGCTATGTTTCACGACAAATACGATTTTTACAGTTTTCCGCTGCATTACACTCGTATACTTCGCATTTCTAGTAACTGAAAGAAAGGAAAAGAACAAAATAACATAGGTATATAAAATATTTGTTACATGATTACAGATTTATTCATTTCTTTTCTTTTATATTTTGTTTTCTTTTAAATCTTAATAAATCAGCTATACACTTTGATAGCATATTTTATATTGTCTAATAAAGCAGCTACACGATTAATCTATATAATTTGCCTCATTATATAAGTGTGCATAAAAAGACAACTTTGGTTCTTTTTGCAGTGGATAAACTCAAGAAATTCAAGGAGACGATTCCATAGACGAGGCGAAAGAAGAATGTGGCGACGGGCGGTAGCATTTGGCGGCCTGTTCTCGCTAACTAAACTGGCTTTAAACTAGATTAAATATCGACTGATTGTCTTAGCAATCTTTGAGGAAGAAATGTCTATGAAAACATAACATAATAAATGTGGGTAGTTTAGAATAGCATAAAAAGTTTATAATGATTTTTCAGGATTACGAGAGTGACACCGCGAAGTGCAGTTAGTATAGTGAAATATTTGTAAATAATAGAATCACCATTCTTAGCGCATACCGTATTAATTAATACTCTAAATTTTTTATCATACAGACGATATCATTTTAATATTAATATTTATGCTTCTTAGTCATGTCTCATGGAAATCTATTCAAATCTTACCATACTAATAATTTTATTCTTTAATATAGATATTCTTTAAAAGAAAATGAATCTTCCAAATACCTCTTCGACTTTGTAGTGGCAAAAAGAAATTTACTTTGAAAATATTTGTCACACAAAATGCTACCAAAATGTTTTATAACTATTTTTTAGGTAATATAAAACGTTGGACATCGAATACACGCCATCGTTATCTGTATATTTTATCATAAAAAGCAATATTATTAAACAAACTCAATGCGTGAAAGAATTTAATGATTAAGGCAATTTCTTACATTAATGCTAGTTGATTTAACTTTAGTAAATAGTTTAATGGTTTTTTCAGGGAACCCGTAACAAAGAACCATTATCGTAGGTTCAAAGAAATAGCAGTTGGTATTTTAATTAAATATTAGTATATTAAGATTAAGTGTTATTCAAATTTTATGAAGATGACGAGAAGTTACAATTATTAATGTAAGATGATTATATAAATACGAGAAGGAAAAACTTTGGAACTTTCACGAAAAGTATGCAGACGGCGGAGTATAAAATTGGGCATACCTAAAATTAATATGAAGAGAAAATGCTATTAAATGAAGCATTTTTATGGCAGTGTATTAGAAATACATTAAGTATTGATATGAATATACAATATTTAATTAGTACTATCGTGTGTTTAGCACACACCTTAGTCAATTTTAGAATCGGCTTCAGACAGGACGGTTTTATGAAAAACAGAGATTTTGGTATTTCATCATTGATAATTCAAAAAAAGGACGACCGAACTTGCGTTCTTCTTTCTAGCTTCACCCTGTATTCCGCATATAGGAGGTCGTCCTTTTTTTTAGCTTCACCCTGTATTCCGCATATAGGAGGGTACCTGAGAACTGTTAGTTTAGTTTAGTACCTAGTTTTCAACCTGAGAACCTTGTTTTCAATGGAGAAAAAATAAGTATTCAAGTGGTAGTAAAGAGGTAACTTACCAAGAGTAGGTATAAAATTTATTTTTACGCTGTAGGAGTGGGCGTGAGAGATACAACAGTGAATTCTCTCTGTAACCTACTAAAAGTTTTCGGCCAGTCAAGTCTATCATCAATTATTAATGCTACGTATTTACGCAAGACAGTATTAGTCTTTTCAAATAGATCTTTTCAAATCTGGTTAGGTAGAGAGAAGAGCTCGAAAAGTGGAAATGAATGGCAATATCAATACGCATTTGAAAGAAGTACCAAAGCCTTCACTTGAGTCACAAGTCCCTGGCACTGCTATGAGCTTCGCCCATTACCTACAACACAATGGACTCGGCATTTGCACAGTGAACCCACAGAACGCAAAGGATTTTTTTCTCATAAGAGGCAAGAACATATTTTAAAATTTGAATATTTAAAAATAATAGAAAAAAATAAAAAATAATAGATATGTGTATTGGACAAAGTACAGACTTCTATTCTATAGCAATTAATACTTCTATCGAGTACATAAATCTATAATAGCCTATTGTAAATATGAATCATAAATAGTCATAACGTATCAAGTTTAGTACTTCTATACACGCTAATGCTTATGGTATTCATATTTATTTTATATTATATTATTTCCTATAAAAATAAAATACGTTGTATAAAAATATGGGTTCGTGACATTTAAATATACGTATTCCGTAATATTAGAATTTATTAATATGAAGTACTTTTCGATATGCCATATACTTGATCTGATTAAGAAAAAAAATGGCATGATGGAATGAATTTTTTACGAAATATTTTTAAATCATTGGAATTTCATGTGAGATAACCATACTATTTACTAAATTTGTAACTTTTAATTTTAAAAAGAGTAACTGTTGAGTTCTTTGCTAGCTCTTTTCAGCATATTCATTAAGTGCTTGCAAGATAAAATATATTTTTTTAGAATTAATTAGAATTTTAGTTAGAAAAAAAAATCAAATTAGTTTAGTGTATTTAGTAGACAGGAGTATTTGATACTTTAGTTCACATGTGATCCGCAATTGGTATGCTTAAAGCATAGAAGTTCGATCAACGAGGTGACACAGTGTGCTCATCGGATTAGCCTGTAACGTTTATGATAGATTAAGCTTCTGTAAGTTGCATACATATAGGTATAGAACACTTTTACAATTACAATTTATCTACATAAAGCATTTGTAACCTACAAAATATGTTCTTTTTTCTTGTCCGATAGTAAAAGAAAATTTATTGTTTTTGTTTTTTCCATGTTCATCCACTCAGAAAGTAAAGATAATATTATGCGTTGCTATGAAAATGAGAATATAGGCAATAATAACGTTCTACATTCAAAGGCCATACGAAGCTATTCATGGAATATCTATAATCTATATAAAGATTATTGACAAAATATATTCTCATACTACCACCAATAGCGGCTTGACACCTTACGTAATCTATCAATCAATATATACAAAACTCTTTAGTTACTAAGTGACTGACAGGCAACTCACAACTTAAACTACTGGGCGTAGTTAGGCTAAAATTTGGTTCCTTGGGGAGTGTAGGGAGCATTAAGAGAGGATTTCCTGAAACTTCTATAAGAACGCAAAATACGGAATTTTATGTTTTACAATCGAAATTACGGATGGTAAAGGGAAAAGTTTCCTATACGGTGAGGATCATAAAGTCCAAGTTGCAAACGAAGTTGTGAGGGACAACTCGTATTAAACAAACCGATCGGAATAGTTCAAATTAAATGTTATTCTACGTATATATACATTAATTCTACTCATAATTTATAGAAAGCTTGCGTTAATTTAATATTCTGCTTTATGTTTATAAGGCTAAAAATCACCCGTGGTGTTATAGCGTTGATGGGAGCTTAAGCAGCTTTTGAATACAAAATTTTAAATGGAATATATCTTTAAAATAAACTATATATTTCTATAAATAAAATCAGAATGTATTTAGTAAAGAAAGAATAATCCAAAATGTAGGCGTAGCATTTGAAGTTCACTAAAAACGTAGCAATCAATATGAAGCATTGCATTCACTATTATGTAAATTAGAGGTCGCTTTGTCATTTTGCACTTACCCACACTGAATCAAATTTCAGGAGCTTTCAGGAGTTCATACGTTAATATTTTCTGAATAGATAATTTAATTGAAAAACGTAAGAAAAAAATGTTACTAATATTTTGATATGGCTAGGATAAAATAAATATCCTTCTACCAAGTATTTTTTAGAGTTGGCAACGGAAATCAATTGATGAAACAATTTGTCTTTTACTATTTACTTAAAAATATTCCGTCGGTGCGCTACGTTGTAACTTGATGAAAGATAAATCACAATTAAAGTTCTACAAGACAAGACATGATAAGATTAGTATTTCAAATATATTTTACTTGGTCAACTGTATGAACAAAAGATGGTATAGATTCCTTCACTCTACATCAATACAACATAAAATATAGAGTAAGTGACCAAATAAAATGTTAACTGAGTGAGTAACGTTTTGTTCGTCTAGAAGTAAGTGGCCCTGAAAGTCAAACCAGAGGTCGAGGATTTGTTTTGTATTTATAACTTATGTAAAGTGAAGCTTTAGGTTTTCTCTGTCTATCTCTCTAAATACCAAAAAAGCATGCAATGAATAAACATAAATATTTATCAGTCATTTTGTTTTGTTACAGGGAAATTATGTTCATAAAATTTTATTATATAATTCGTTTTTCAGCTTCATGTTTTATACCTAACAGGGTAGTCAGTTAAGATTAATTACAGAAAGAAATTATATGAATAGTTTTTGTGGAGGTAAAAGTAACTACTAATATATTAAATTCTATAATATATGATGATAAATTTATTTTTAATTAAGCTATATACATGTACGTCATGACTATTAGGGTTAACAAATCGTAGCAAATTTATATATCTATTTTATAATATTTGAAAGGTACGTAGAAATGAAAATATTCAATCCAATTTGACAGAATTTCTATTTCAAATTCTAAAAAAAGTATCCACTGCCTGCGTATGTTATCTAAAAGTAAATATTCCATATTACTTTACAGCAGCGAGGCAGGTACAATATTTCTTCTTTTTACTACTCCAAAGATTGATTTGATTTATTCGATATACATGCTTCTATAACTTACTAAGATTAATCTCAATCTTGTTAACGCCGGAGCGCGTGAAAATCGTAACATCAACTACAAATAGTAAACAACTCCATTAAAATTTCTATTTATAACTTATTGATTTTAAAATATTACAATTTTTAGAAGTGTGAAGGCGAGTCGTAGTGCAGCACAAGCGTGCGACTGTGAACACGACAGGATGCGGGTTCGATTCCCACTCCAGGAAATGAAAATATTAAATAATATTTAGTATTTTCATCTCATCGCCCTGGTTGCAAGGCAAAGCGCGGCGTTGAATTCCGCCACTTAGCACGCAGTGCCTCAATTGGGCGGAAAGTGGGGAACGAGAATGTTAAAATGAGAATGGAGTGTCTTAACACTAGGTTCTTTGGTTCCATCTGCCTATCCTGCTATGTGCGGGAAGCACGAACACGGCAGCACGAAACTAAAAAAAAAAGAAGTGCTTAACTAAAAACGAAAACTAATTTTTAAACTTTATTCAATATTGCGTTTTAAATATTTTGAATTATAAATATCGAAAGATATCACTCATGAAAAAATATATTTTAAATTACTATCACACCACAGGGGTCCAATTATTAAAGTTATTACTTGCAAAGTATTTTTTTGTCTCACATTTACTCATTGACCAGTTTGAAGCGCACTTACAATAATCAATGATACGATTGTACATAATCCACGCTCCACTTTCCTAAGCGCTAGTGCATAAGTGTTGCTAAATATAACTTAATTCAAACAAAAAAATTAATAGATACTAAATAAAAGTGATCTTTTATTATAGATTTAAAAATATTTCAATAAGGTTAATATTTTCATTTCCTGGGTTTGGTAACAAGGCAAAACGCGGCGTTGAGTTCCGCCATTCAGCACACAATGCCCTACCCTGCCTCTGCCTATCCTGCTAAATGCGGGATTCAGCGTGAAACTAAAAAAAATATTTCTTTTATATTTATTTTTTTATGTTTATTAACTACATGTGCAAGTAAGTCTATTTAAATTTATACAACCAGCTTCGCTTAAAGTTCTTTAGACGTAAACTAGATAGAATAGAACCAAGAAGTTATGACTAAACTTATTATTTCTCTTAATTTAAGAATTTCCGGAACCAAGAATATGCCCGCGCTTTTTAATGCTAATAATTCAGTTCATAATAACTTTAGAATCTTAATGAAACAAATATTTAATTAGACAAAAATTTAATTTCAACAAAAGTATATAACTGATTTCAAGAAAAATGCACTAAAAAGTTAAATTATCACGAATAACTCAAAAAGTACTCGTTAGATATATTTTTTTAGCATCAAGCTGTGTCCCACATATCACATAGCAGGTAGGCATAGGGAACCTGAGAACCTAGTGCTAAGACATTCCGTTCTGTTAACATTTCCGGTGCCTCAATTCGGCGAAAAGTTGGGAACGGAGTATCTTGACACTAGGTATCTACCCTGCTTCCTACCCTGCTATATGTATATACATAATATTTTAATTCACTAGGGTGGGAATCGAACCCACAACCAGTTGCGTTTACAATCGCAATCATATCATAACTATCGTATAAAAAAGAATCGTCGAAGTTGGTTCACCTAGTAACACATAAAAAGACAGTCGAATTGAAAACACTTTTTTAAGTCGATTGAAAAAAACGGTTAAAAGATTTTCCTTCATGTATTAATATATAGATATTTCTTCCTCCAATAAAATTAGAAAACCTAACCGTCGTGGCCAGTCATACGTATCACAAATGCACCACGACAGTACACTATCAGACGATAGATATTTTTTTCATTTTTTATTGTGTCACGGTCATATTATGAATTTTGAAATGTTCGATAAGTTTTTCATATATATTATTAAGTTATGAACTAACTACTAACATTTCAAACAGTATCAAATGGAAACAGTTACATTTTAGTTAAATTATAATTTACGTATTTAAAACCCAATAAAAAAGTCTGTGAAATAATAGTGCCGTTATTACTTACCGTATTTCCTCTCCTATTTTATCTGAAATTCAAATATATGTTTTTTTTCAGTGTATATCAACGGAAGTAGGTAAATATAAGCCCCAACATATCTAAGTATTGCTTAAAAATACGAGTAGGCTCTCACAAGTTTTGGCAGCAGCTTTGACGAACTACTCTTTGAGTGACGAAAACTCACGTATTTCGAATTGAATTTTCCTCTCTATGACGTAATCCAATATTGGTGCAATAGCATTTCGGTTCAAAGTGGAAAATAACATTAATCTAGTACAAAATGTTATTTTTCCAACAATTCATGTTTATTTATTTTTTGTTATGAACGTTTATTTATTTTATTTTCAAGACTCTGCATTTAAGTGATAGTTCACATGGTTTTTTATTTTCCGGCCTACTTGTGTTTTAGTGGCGCAATCGAATCGAATCGAATCGAATCGAACAAAACCGAGACATGTGTGTATTACAAATAATATATAGTTATAATCCTGTTGGTATCGTTAAAAATACGAATACGAATTTATGAACATACCCGTCTTTGCCACACCATGCCACGCCGTTATCAATGATTTTATGGTGATTACATTAATGCACAATTCTTTATAGACGACGTCGTAATTAGAATGTGCCTGGCTACCGCTGTCTACTACACGCGATGGCAATTGTTTTTAATTAAAAAGAGTTATTTTTAATTTGTTAGAAAGGGGCGAACGAAGTGGTATGTCACTTGCCTTTTTTGATTAAATCAATTGTTATCTAATCTCTAAATGTCCGAATCTGCATTTCAGTATATAAAGCCATATAGAGCTTGAATTTAGTAATTACTTACATATTAATTAGTGGCTCATATTATACAAATTGGACTCTGTCGTATTATTCATGACGCCAAGTATATTATTTACGTATTGCTATAATTTTGAATGTAATTCTAGAATCTGCAACTATTCAATATTTTAAAGTAGTTGATGTCCGCAACTTCGTTTGCGGGAAATTTATGAGCTTTTTCTAGGTGGACTTACAAACCGTTAACACTTGAAACCAAAGGAAATCTTTACTACATGGTAAAGATGTCCATCTCACCGAACATCACTGCTTAGATGCTATTTCCATATTTGATACAAGTCTCCCTAGTCTTTTTTCAGTGTTTAGGTTTTTCACATCAGCTATTCAGAATTTCAAAATAAATTATAATCTATGCGTTGCAGAGAACTAGTAGTCATATGACAGAGAAGTTTCATCAAAATCCGACGTGTAGTTTTACGTGAGGCAAACAACAGACAGATAGACAAATAAAAACATATTTTTGGCTTCTGTTACTAGTAAGAAGGCCCTGGATTTGTTGATAATTATTTGAAAAATAATGTTTTAAATTAACTTTCCTAATGATTCCATTCTATTTCAAAAAGGTGTAATTAAAAGGCATTTTATGACCAGTTCTCCAGTTCTTTGTAATTTTTATATTCTACTGTAATCATTAACCTGTAAATAAGTGAATAAGAAGACAAAGTACAGAAAGAGGCTTATAATGAATATATAAAATTAAGCCAATTTGTTCGCAAATCGTATTTAACTTCAGAAATCCTAAAACTAAACTTTCAAGTGAAGGAAGCTCCTGGCAGTTTCATCGGCTTAGTGTCATGGATGCCCTACGTACATCTTGTAGTTTAGAGACAGGGGTGGCCTCATTTAAAGTGAGTGAGATGGCTCGTTTTAATATATATAGGTATCTCCAAAGTAGCTACTTCTCGGTGCATGGCAGGGTTTTACTAGGCGTTTCCTGTTTTCATGAGTGTTCTAGAATGATGTACAAACAAGCGGTAAAGTTTGGATAGATTTTCTTCGTTTATAAAATTAATTACTTATAATTTAACATCCAATGTAGATACTCGCACATATGTGAGATTCAATAGTCCTTTTTTATTTATTTTTAAATATTATACAATTTTAACGTATCTCATATTTCATTCCACAACAATAACTCTTTAAACTACAAAATAATTAAACGTTAACGTACAGCTCAGATTACGCAGGGATTATGGATCGCCTAGGTGAGCGGGGCTCCCTCTCCTAACACGCACCCCAAAAGTCATTGCAAACTCTCGCCAATATGGGGGAAACTACTTTCGGTGTCCTCATTTTGTTTACAAGTAGAATTAGTTACGAGCCGTGAAATCAATATGCATGAGACGTACAAAAAGTCGGTCAGCTTTTTGGTGTTTCAGTGCGTTGGATTACGTTACTGAAAGGTTAATTTGTTTAGTTTAGACCAACACACGTGCCTATTTATAACATGACGTATTACTTTACCAATTCCGTTAGTATCCAACCACGCCCTCGTAAGAGTTGATATTGAATTTATTATAGAAAATGGTATTTAATTCTACGAAAATAGCTTTCAATTTTATATACACTGAATTTACTGTAACCTACAAAGCAGATTTAACTCACCTTTGCCCTTACAACTTCTATCAAAACATCCAATTGAAATAAGATATGTATAGGTTGTTCAGGTATAATATTATCATAATACAGTTAGTTCACATAATTATAGAAAATTTACCTTTGCTATTTATAACTTTAAATAATCCTTCTTGATGATATTTTATTATAGGCAACAATTTTAGTATGTTGCTCATTGATAATGTTAATACTTATCAGCAATAAAC
Organism: Philaethria dido; assembly: GCA_033558755.1. NCBI lineage: Eukaryota > Metazoa > Arthropoda > Insecta > Lepidoptera > Nymphalidae > Philaethria > Philaethria dido. The sequence continues at coordinate 548,832 of JAKGSA010000071.1, read as the reverse complement.
AAAGTCACTGATGATAATGAGTTAATGAATGGCGTCGAGTTCCGTTGCTCAGCACGTAAATACTTCAAGCTTAAATCTTGTAGGATTCGAATCTGCAACTTTACATACAATTGTAATGTAAAACCTTCATTAGAAAGTTTAACATTTATTCGTAATCATTAAAATATTCCAACTCTTTAAATTTAATTACTCTTTGTTACTTACCTATATGTATATCGGTTTTCATATTCAAGGTTTTTGCTTGATATTTATAACTTTCAAAGCTAATATTGATCATGAAAAGTTATTTTAAGGATGCTTGTGGCTCACAGTGTGTCAGAGCAGTGTTGTGTATTTTGAGCGATTAGCAAACAGCCAGCGACATAATATGATGGAACGACGGTCAAGAGCCTATTCGCTACAAGTGTATCGATCTGGCGAAACTTTAATTGAGTATATGGAATAATCAGCAGATAGAAATATGTGAATATATTTTTTTATATATGATCAAACAGTGTAACAGAACCTGACTTTGTTTAGATTCTTATGGTAATAAGTTCCTTTTTTGTTTTGAGTATTTCAATAAAACGGTTAAAAAAAAACACTAATCGCTTAGTAGTATATCCCTTAAGTTTTGCACTTTCCGCCCATATACTTTACATATGAATGGCGGCATCCGCGGAAGTGGCGGAATCCAAAGGTCAAGGTAACCTTTACTTACAAAATGTTAACTCCCACGTTTGAACGTAGTCCCACTACTGTACTACAGAATGCAGTTGTTAGATATCTTAACAGTGCAACAATAGCCCCAATATTTTGAATTATTTTGATGAATTTTAACTAGGCTTAGGTATTTTTCACTTGGTTTCATATAAACGTTTTCACAATTGATGTTCGAATTGTTGACATATTTGATGTTGGAAAACTTTAATACAATGTTTCGGTAAGGGGTCCATTTAGTTAAAAATATTAAATAACAAAGCATCGGATAGAGTTAGTCTACTTTTATTATTATTGGATAGTTATCTATTACAGCTAAATTATAAATATTTTTATAAGTTAGGGCCTATATTTTATTTCGATGTATGAGTTATGTTACTGTAAGGTGTCATTTAGATCGGTTTAATAGGTTTTTTTGAAAGAATATCAACATTCATTTATTCATCCTCACAAACTTTCGCATTTATTATAGTTAGATTAGTAGTATATGCGTTAATTATGTTAAAAGGCTTCTTTTAAAATAAAAATGATATTCTTACTGAAGTCATTTTTAGCATGGAAGTAGCTATTGCAAGTCACTTACTCCAAATATACTGGAAAAACAATATTATGTTAACATAAATGTACTCTGATATAGATAATCTTGCCATCGAGTGGACGTGGATATATTACCTTTTTACTAGCTTTTGTATGCAACTTTCTTTCTTTCACTTTCTTTATAAATGAGAAAACAAAGAACATACAGATATTTGAAACGGAAATTTTGCAATTGATTATTACAAAAAAAGAAATTGTATCCATCAAGAACATTTACCTATCTTCCTAATCTTCTTATTTCGTAATAACTTTTTGCCAATTCTTACTTACAATTAAATATCTTAAAAAATCATATAGACAAATAAATTTTCATCTGTTGAAGCATTAATTTTTGTAACATATCACAATAACATATCCACTATAATAGTATTTATTTTTGAAAAGATTCCCTTAATTTAGTATAACATTAAATTTAGGTTAATGTTTAACCTCATTTTAACTGTTATTAATTAGGCGTTAACTCATCGAGAACAGAATTAGAGCAGATTTTGGTCCCCATTAATTAATTTCTTTAATTACTCCCTGAACAAATTTAATTACAAAAATATTTAATCATACTTCGTATGTGGTTGTTAATACTGTTTTTTTTTATGATTTATTATTAGTTTTTAACGATGAATATTACAACGTATTAAATAACACTCTTTAATATAAATTATATATGCGTATGTAATTATTTTACATATATTACTCGTATTAAATGTCAAATTAGTTTAAAAAAGAAACGTAATAAATAATTTTATTATTGTGTCCAAATTTTCACCTAAATCAGCCTTCAAGATATTGATTAAAATAGTGTTGCAAGAATTTCTTACATTAACAAATAAACAGATACAAGAGATAGTAATAGATTCTATTGATTTTTACCACATGTCATTAACCAACATTTATACGTCTTTACTTATGTTCCACCTCAATGATATACTACCGTTTTCAATAAACTTCTTTATTATATTGATTTTATATAATTTCTAGATATGCCAGATAACTTTTCACATAAAAAAGTAGGTCAACGTTCAAGAAAGCTAGTAAAATCGGGTTGTAACAAAGAATTTTTCAATTCCATTTTTACAGTCGATACGCTGCGAGCAGTGCTCGTCATAAAATTCTTGGCAAGAAGCATCAAGAGAGGAGGTTTACTTGTGCAATTACATTTCTACATGATTGAATTGGCTTATTTAATTTACTATATTTGGTTTTTATTTATAACTTTAAGGTAAATATAGAAAATAGGTCACTTGTAGAAGTTATTTATTTATATATTTACTACTACTATCAAAAGTAAAAAAAAGTTTACAAAGTAATTACCTTACACTTCTCTTGGCATCTATTGACGCAATGTTCTATAATAATGTTACAGAAATCTGCCCAAATTGGAGAAAATAATTTTAATTTTACAATATTGATAAGTATCACAGTACCTACACTCAAAGTATTTACTATTTTTTTTGACTTACAAGGAAAACATTTTGGTCAACTGAATTTGTAATCTAAAAAATTTGCCATTTTTGTACTTCTTTTATCAAATATTAATTTATTTGTATAAAATACATGAAGTAGGTGTATATGACCATATGACTTATTTAATATATTTTAAGTAGAATTTTTCATTTGGAGCTGAGTGAGATAACATATGAATATGGAATTTCTCATTGTTATAACATTCTTATAGTCAATTATATTGTATAATAGTAACTAGAAAGACAATATGAGACAACATGGGTATTAACAGTTTACGATTAAATAATATTATAATATTTATAACTTGTTGACTCAGTAAACATTCAAGCCAGGAACTATCATTAAATTGGCCCTAAGATTAAAAATTAAAGAGAAAATTATTACAAGCAGATCCCTCATAAAAAAAAATAGTCGGTCCCGATATACATGTTAGAGAATAATAGCTAAAAAGAAATTGACTGATTTGAAATTCCAAATATGATTTGACGTGTAGCTGACTGGCGATACTTTGATAAAAAACTATAGTGAGACAGATTAAATAGTTCACTTCCGTGAGCTCTCGCCTGTGCACACTGATCATGGATCTGATCACTGATCATCATCTACTTAAATAGAGAGATGGATAGCCATGACATGGATGATGACAGAGTACATTGCAATTAAAAGGAAAATATGCAATGCTGCATGCATTGCATATTTTCCAATTTACCAATATCAATTTACAGGCCTATACCTGAGGAAAATAAGGACAGAACCAAAAGCTGTTTTTATTTTGTTTAGTATAGTTTTAGATTACGTTGAAGTTGTAATCACAAGAGCAAACGACTAGAATAGAGCTGGATAAATAACATGATGAGAGAAAACAAAAAATAGACCAAGAAAACAAAGTCTGATAACGTAAAAAAGATAACAGGCCCACTTAGGCAATAAAATATATCCGAACACTACACACATACATTTTTTTTAAATATTTATAAACATTAGAAGAACTTTATTTCTAGGGTGAATAATTTGTCAAATAATGTATTTTGCCAAAAAAATCCACGCCAACAAAGCAGTTTTAGGTAAAAACGGATTTTAATAATATGAAAACAAAATTTACAGGTAAAACTTTAAAATACTCGTACACATTTTCGATCTGCTATCTGATTCATGGCTTTATATGGCTTAACATTCATAATAATAATACTTTGTAAGTATATAAAGAAACGTATGCCGGTGCTTTAATTGCCTCCAGCATAACTTTGAAGTCTGCTTATGATCTTATTTTCAAGTGTAACTCATTGTTTACACTGAGTAACTAATTCACAAGATATTATAAAATAGCCTTTACTGATTCCGTTATAAAGACTATAATTTGCATGGTTTGATATTTCAAAGTAGGTAGTACGGTGTACCGCCCATGCCCACTCGACGTCTTGCCCTGGGCCACTTATTCTTTCAGGGATACTTCTCGTGTAATTAAGGAAATTGTATTTAAATTTAAACAAAGGCTGAAAATCTTATTATTTAAGCATTCAGTTACTTTGAGATCTAGTCTCGGTATTGTAGAGTAGATTTTAATGAATTGCCTTACATTTTTAAAAGATTTTTCGACATATACAGAAAATACTTTAAACATTTCATCAGTTTCACCTAATGTTAATTAGGCGTTATATTTCCTACATTGATTATGTATCTTGATGCAGCTTCATGTTCTAAATAATAAAATCCTTGTAAATATACTTTAAGAATATTCATAAAAATTGTAATACTTACAGACTCTAGGGAGCTTTGTAATCTTAAGACGCCAATATTGCCCGCAAAGCTTTTAATAAGACATTATGGATTCATAATGTTTATGCTAAAGATATCATTATATTAATACATGAAGAAAACACTTTGGATTCCTTTTTAGTGGAATTATGCTAACGGAGGAGTATGGAATTTTCCACAGTTGAAGTTTATATTGAGAAAAGTGGAGAATACCATTTTTTATTATAATATATCAAAAATTTTAAAAATAAATGTTATACACACTATCAATCTTATTTCCACACATTTCATTTTTGTATAAGGTGACATATACGTTGCTAAGACAACTCCTTTTTACGCGTCTTTATTATTATAATAACAATGCATACATACATTGCAAAAACCAATGTGCTCAGTGCAAACCTTTATCAAAATTGAGTAGAAATATTTTAAAGTAATCAATATACATAAAACTCTTCCTTTATTCATTGAATTATTAAAATTATTACATTAACAGATAACCCACAGCCGAAATCACTAGGCCTAGAAAGCTAAATTTGTTATGTCCGTGTACGAGTATTGCAGGGGGAAACGTTAAGAGACGATTGCCCAAAATTACCACGGAATCAGGTTAAATAGATTTTTTTGTTCTACAATAGAATATACACACAAAGTTGTGGACTACTGCTAAATTATGTAACTATTCGGGTTAGTTAACTATGAAGGTAGAAATAGAACGAAATTTTAAAATATGAGCTATTGGTCGAATAACCATGAGTAACATGTAAGCGCTATTATACATCATTCCATTATGCCAAAATGTAATTTGTCTAGGCAAGTGGTATATAGGTAAGCTTTATATTTTGGCAATAGGCAGAATTATTGAAAAATTATAAGTTTGTTTTTAATGCGATAGCAATCCTAATAATACATAAAAAATACGAAAACTTTAGTATATAAGATATAGTTACTATATATAATTATAGTGTTAAATTTCGTTTCATTTTTAATTCACTTGTCAAGGACATTTGCTGTATCACGTTTCAATTAAGCACGTTCTACAAACGTTTATTGAAAAAGTTTCATAAAACAATGTTTTGTACATTCTTTAGCAAACTGTTTAAGATTATCCATTACCCAAGTTTCAGTTAACTTTAGCCTTTAAAATACTCTAAGTAAAAACATAGATAGTTCCTTTATTTACAGCTTCACAGTTTTTGACGCACAGCAGAAAGTAATCAGAGATTATGTAGCGTCAAGACACTCCTTTCTCCACTTCTTTCTTTTTTACTTTTTTATAATTTACTAAATAAAAGATACATTATTTATATTGAGATGAGATAATAAAGTATGATGAAGAAAACAGTGTCTTTCTCAGGCAGGCTAATCATAAAAACTTTGTAAATTTTTGTTATATATGCCGTTATATGCAATTAATTTATTCGAAACGAAAAGTTTGCGATTACCATTTTATACGCGATGTAAATATTTCTATACAAGTAATACTCAAAACACAAATTCCAGAAATAAAAGTGAAGAATAATTAGTCAATAAATCTTCTGTACCGATAAGAAAATTATGTCAACCTGAAAAAGGACCTTTTTGTAATCATTATGATAACAGTAAAAACACCGATTTCGGGGTACTCTTCTCCCGGAAACGTTTCCAACTTATCGCATGTCTAGGTCTCGTATCAGTAGTATTAACTTAAACACTTCCTTAATCTTCTTATAGCCTGGTTTCCTTTATCGGCTGTACATAAAGCTGATATATTAGTGCTTAGTAGCGCAGTGAGGCGAGGTTGGATAACGTTATTTTCGTTAAATAGATTATAAAAGAGCCAGGAGTCACTCCCGGTTGAAGCAATTGCTATAAATAATATGGTTAAATAATTGAATACAAATGATTTTTCACGCAACTTATGCAATAATTAATACATTTCGAATTTATTGTTTAATTAAAATTCATTTGTTGCCACTTCCAATTTCTACACGGTTACGTTTGTAAAAACATATAGTTAATGAATATTTTAAAGTTGTTGTTCTCGTCTATTATACATGTTGTAGGTTATTTATAAATAACACATAATGGTTTTTATGTCTACTTTTATTTATTTTCGAAATGATATTACTTTTTTGGTTTTGTGTTTAGATTCACTCTGTAACTGGCACACAGCAGGGTAGGCAGAGTAAACCTGTACCTAGTACCTAGTGGTAAGACACTCTGTTCCATATTTCCCTTCCCCACTTTCTACAGAATTAAGAGAAAGAGCTGAGAGAGAGCTGCGTGCTGAGAGGCGGAACTCAATGTAGCGCTTTGCCTTGTTACCAGAGCGAGAAATTGAAAATAATTATTATAAATAATAATTATTTTCATTTCCTCGGGTGGGAATCAAACCTACGACCAGTAGCGTTTACAGTAGCACGCCTCTACGTCAGAGACAGGCCTCGAATAATATAAATAAATTGTATAATTTTGTTTCATATGGCTAAAATTCAGAAATTCAATAAATTTTCGTAAGTTATTTGATATCAAATTTCATTGTAATATAATAATGTTATCTTTAAATCATTTAGCCTCAATTTTAAATAATAACAAAAGTTAAAGCCTTTACTGAGCATATATGGTTTCACACTCATGTTAATTTGGTAATGCTCCAAATGTTACGAAACCAACATAAATTACGAACTGAAAGTTAATGGCAGCAATGAAACATAATATACATTAGATAAGTAAAATCGTTTGGGAAATTGGAAAATACGTAGCGGCACTCCACCAAGCTCTAAGAATTTGTCTCAAAATGTTGTTCCAAAATAATGAATTGTTGGAACAGGCGATTGAATTCGTTCGCTACAAAGTAACAATCATTTTACGCCATTTTCCTTTGTCTTATACATTCTCATTATTTAAGAGATACGTGTGAACCGTCTATTGATTTTCTATTTGCCGGGCTTTGTTTTCAAAGTCAGGATTAGGAATTAGATTTTTTTCCCTGGAAATTGTCATTGGAGTTCCACTCCATAAATATTAGAAATTGAATAGTAATCTCCATCAAGATCGGTATTGTGAATCAATTTATTCATGATGTCGTCTTCTGTAATGCCATAAGCCTTTGTTTGATTTTATTTTAGGTCACGTCTTCATATTATATTGCGTGTCCTGCTGTATTCTGAGAAGATTGGAAATAATGTAACTTGGATTAAACTAAGCCAAATGAGATACTTAATCCGAACTATGTCCAACTTTAGCAAGGTAATCTAACTTTAAGAACAATTGCTACGTTAATTAGCTGTATTGTACGCCTTAATGTAGAATATAAAGGATGCCTAAGTAATGTTAAGAAAACTTCATTTTTAGATCTAAACAACTTATTTTTATTGGTTTTAAGCTAATCTATCTAGGCCGCTGTTAGTCATACAAATATTTGTGGCCAGAGGTATCGATTGCAATATCCGCTATCTACTTTGGCCTATCGATGTCATTTGAATGTTGTTTATTTTACGATTGATGCGAGTATTTGAAAATTAGACGTGTGTTTGTTTTCGATGTGATTATATACAAATCATTTTTTTTTTCTTTAAACTATACTATATTTTAAAATTAACTGTTCTTGGGTTCTCATGTAGACCTTTTGACTCTTTCCAAACTATTACGATTTCCATTTTTGTAAAACACCAAATCATATCCTTGATTTTGTAATAAGCATTTAACAGACAGTCAAAAAAAACATAATTTATTTTTTTTATTTTTTATTAATTATAATCGATTTTAAGAACATGATGAATCAATTGTACATTATTATTTTGAAAATCATTATAATAAATGAAACGTTTTGTCACTAAGAGGTAGAGAGACGTGAGACGCAGAAACAAGTCTAACAAGCTCTGTTATATAACTTCCCGTCACAAAAACCTGATGTACTTTATTTTCCATTTTATAAAATACTTTATCTATTTACTTATACATATTTTAATACAAGTCTAAATCCATGCTAACTAACTTACCATTTATTAAAGAATCGTCAGAAATAAAGGACTATCACTCAATAAATTATTCTAAAGAAAAAAATAAAGATATCTAGGAAAGAGAACCTACTTACTCCTGCTTCAAAATATTTAATAATTAATTTTAATATTTTAATGTCAAATACTGATTGTTACAAGGCGTAACGAGGATAAGCCGCAATTAGTAGAATAGCGGATGATATACGGAGCAATTATGTAGTCACAACGAGACCAATTACCTGCACTGGATGAGGAATTAATTTAATTATCCATTCAAATCACATCACGTTTCAAAAATATTATATTGACTGATTTTAATCTGCCGAACAATGTGCGCAACTAGAATCCAATTTTTAGTGTTGTTTTGTACATATTGTATTTTGTTACGATAGTTTAGCTGCTGAATCACTATATAAAAATGTAATTTTATATAAACTAAGAGTTATATTAATAGTTTGAAACTTTGTCTTAATCGACATATACACAGTAAAATACTGTTCTTTTGCGTTCCCGTAGGAATTTTGAGAAATATTCTTATTGCCCCCTACACTCTCCTGGAAACCTACGTGCCAAATTATAGGGCGTAAACGCCCAGTTGCTTCCATTGTGCGTTGACTGTTAGTCACTCAGTTAGTAATAGAAGAGTTGAATACATATAGATCAGTCTTTATATTTGTAAAGTGGCTTTCGTGGATAATATTTGGTTAAGTAGAATATTAACTCTATTATGTTACATCTCTCTAATATCAATTACTATTCTGTATTTTGTTAAATATAATTGTCTCAGAAACAGGTATGAATAAAATTACAAGGTTTATTGCCAAATTTACTAGTATCAAGGGACATTGGGCTGAATTAGCGCACCTCCAACTCGACTTAAGTTTAAATAAATAAAGCAATTCAAACACCATCCACGTAATTGGAGTGAAGAGAGCTGACTAATAAATTACATAAGTACCTATTTACTTTGCGACGAGTTTCGTTAGTCGGTACAGTCCCTTCATGACCTTTTCGGGAAATTAACTGGAATGGACGAGACAAATCCCTACTTTACAAACGAGTCCTCCACACAAGTCGGTATAGTGACTCGGTTTCGGGGGATAAATTTTTAATTTAATACATACATGATACTGAATGCGAAAATATTTTGAAATTATTAGTTTGTATCTATTATCAAAATGAGAATCCATAAAATGGGAAAGACTGATTTTCACGAACGATGAACGATTTGTCCATTGATATGTAAATAATGCTATCTAGTATTCCTAAATTGTTTACATCGAATGCTTATTTACGTGCTCATTCATTATACATACATACACAGTTCCGCCAACAGTGTATTGTCGCAGCTGGCTCACGCTAATATTTGTCCGCTTGAAACAGCGCCTAATATCACTAAAAGTTTTCATGCGCAGCACCATTATTTATTCAGAACCTTCAACGTTTCTTAACTTTACAAGGACTCTAGCTAACGTTACTGGATCTGTATGGAATTCTTAGATTTTTACTTTGCAAACTTTTATACTTTTGTATTAGAAGATGAGAAGATGTTATTTTATGCAAGTTTATTATCATGGAACATCATAAAATCTAAGTTTATTATGAACATTTAAAGCATCATTTGTATTATCTTAATATATTTACGTTTAAATTATCGTTAATATTATTTTTATAAATGCAGAATTTTAGAAATTCAACCGCTTTTTTCTTTATATACTTATTCCCTTGCCTTCTATTAACATAGATGAAGCAACTTTACTTAATCTATTAATTATTAACTGTAACTAATTTTATTATTGTTTTGTGTATGATAAATTGTTTTTACTTCTAGAAGAACCCACAATAGATGATAGTGACAGCAGATTTCATCATTTTAAAAGAAAATATAGACTCAAATTCCTAACACAAATGAACATGGTATAGAAATATATATTGTATATTCACACAAAAATTACCAAACATAATGAATAATGTGTAACATATTAAAGTCTTAACCCGTACCCGAGCTATTGAACACGACGTATCGTGCATTGGTTCGTAATAAATGAAATCGAGTATTAAACGGATGACGTCAGTGGCGTGTGACGTTCGGTTTCACGCTACAAACACCGAGGTTTACGATGCTCAATGTACATATAACCGTAATAGGTAAGAAAGGATATAAAGCTTTGTATAAAATATTACGATAGCACTCTGCCTTATAGCTCCTGAAATATTTTAGCGTTGGGTAAGCTGTAAGCTTCTCGGGTGCCTTCGTTTATTCTCTGTAATAAATGTTTCATATTCGTATTACAAATTAGACATTTATAAAATTAAATTGGTGTCATAATAGTTATAAATTATCACTTTTCTTAAAATATTTTTTTTTTACAATATATTGACCGTACCCTCCAGTAGACAAGAAGGTTGGCTCATTTTCGGTCAAAGAATCAGCATTGCGAGTCGACGAGGAATGCAACGAACATTCTTGCCGCCATTCCACAACTTGTACGTAAATAGCCAAGTATTCTATTTTACATAACTTATACATATTAAAACCAACATATATATATATATATATATATATATATATATATATATATATATATATGTTTTTTAAGCTTTAATACTATATATTTACATAAGTTTTGATAGCTTGTTTAATAGGTATAATTATATATTATTTAGTACTAAATATATTATAAGATGTTGAACTGTAAATAATAAATAAATATTGATTTTATGATTATGTAACTTAACTAATACAATTAACCTTAATTTCAATAAACACAGAATCATAAAATTTTAAAATTTAAACAGTTATTTAAATTTTGACATTCATGGTTCAGCGCTTTAACTAGTATAATAAAAGGTATGTAACTTAATCAACGAATAGCATATTAGAGTTATTAATGATAATAAATAATTGAGTAACGTAAACAATATTTAAATTATATATTCTGTTAACATGCCCGAACACCAGCTGTGACCATCAACTGAGGTATTATGAATCTATAGCCCTTGTATCTGGTAAATTTTGAATTTGTTATAACCAGCTTATATTTCTTAAAAATATCTAATAAAATATTTTTGAGTTGCAGACGAAAATATGACATTAGGAATATGAAAGAATTTACTTATGTAAGTATGGTATGGGGGGTATGGGCACGTTGACAGGATGTGTGATGAAAGAATAATTGGAAAAAAGATGTTGGCAAAGTTAAATACAAGAGAGAAATTGAAGTACCGAAATAAAAATTCATAAAATCATTAAAGTTATGCTATTATATATATATATAGATAGATATATATATATATATATATATATAGGTAGTGAATTAGTATATAGATTTTTAATATAAGTTTACTAACGTAGTTTTAAGTTTCTATTGTTACTAACAACTGGACTGTAAATGTCTTAATAAATAAATCATTAAAGTTATGCTATTATAGGTAATTCATGTACACAGCATGAAGACTTACCGCAGTATATACATGAGGTTGAGGTTGATAGATAACAAAAAGGGCAAATAAAAAATTACCTTCATCATGTAATGAAAATATGTGAGTAAGTCTAAAAAAAAACACTTCATGCTTTTTCTGACTTAGCAGGTAGACAGAGAGAACTTAGTGTCAAGACACTTCGTTTGAAATTAAGTGGCGGTTTGTCTGGGAAATTAACAGGGAAATAAATATATTTTAAATCATCAATAATTGAGTCGAGATCATAACATCCTAGAAACAAGACTGCACTAGCTTGAATATTAAACATACCACATGGTAATCTTAAAACATGTTTTATAAAGTAAACAAAATTTGTAACAATCATTCAATAATATATAAACAAAAATTTTCAAAATCTTGGCAACGTTTACATGATTTTTTTTTTAATTCTCATATTTTACTTACTATTCCCTAACAGCATATTGTCATTTTATGACCTCGATCCCTTAGATTTTACTTTTTTAACTAATATAAGCCAATACCATTCGTTTATTTTAATAAGTCTAGTAAAATATTTGCATTTTTATAAGATTTGAACTTACATCCATCGGAAACGCTGACAGCCATGCTACAAAAGCTTCTTATAATATTCTTGACTCTTAGCAATTACTATTCGCAACTATATATATGTATGCTAAAAATATTTTTACTCGTTAGCTTCTACAATTAACATGTTAGTAAAATAGCAAAAGTGCAAAAAAGCATTTCATTTATTACCAATAAAATTTGATTGCCACAATTTATGCGCGTACCTGGGAGTAATCGGTTTATTACCGAATGAAAAATAAATTGCCAGATTTATTCAATCGCATAATGGAACCTGAGCGTGCTTCACTATGGTCTGATTAAGATTGTATAGCATTTATATTCAAAACTCAGAATGGGAAATATTTTCATAAAAGAAAAACAATTATTATTCAGGCAACGAGCGAGGAAGTTTTAAATTTATATTAATTACATGGGCTTAGACATAATAATGACGTATTATAGTGATTTTTCATCACAATTTTTATATTTATAAATTACATTCCAAGTAGATTCAACTTCATTAATATTTTTTATGTCAAACGTTTATTTAGGCAAAGACGGTGATTTTTTATCATGTCATTGTTCCATAGAAAGTAGAAGTCTAGCCATAATGTGCGTGAAGGTCGAAAGCATTAAGTTTTACGTTTTCTTTATTTTTAGGCTTTTGTCGTATTTTACAAACAGGGAAAAACCAATGATAAGTCAGTTTATTTACCACTCATTAAGAGACATTGCTTGTTGTCCTGCTGAACTCAATGGTGCATTACTAAATAATTACTATACCGATTTTGTTTTGTCTCTATATATGTAGTTATGTGAATTTTGAACTTAAAATTTCTCAGCTTACGTATATTATAGGTGCCGTGATGGTGTTAACTTGCTTACATAGTGTCGAAATGTCGAATATACTATTAATTGTAGTTGACTAAATCTAGTAAATAATATAATAGATGTTCTTCATGTAATAATAAAGTAAAAAGTAGTACGATATGACGTAGTTGATTCACGGTTGGCAACTACAGTAGCGCTTTGATATTTTTCATGCGACCGCCATTGTGCCGCAGAAAGGGAAAATCGGGCAATGCTGTGCATGAAGGTCGGAACCATTAAGTTTCATGTTTTCATGGTTACAGGTTATGGTAAAATGATGAAATACAAAGATATTACAAGCGTTTCATGGTAAAGTACAATGCAACATTATATAGTTTAATTTACATAATTTCTCTCTTATGGTGAAGTTGGTAAACAAACTACGTAGCGTTTCTATTAAGGTCAATTTAGCACTACATGGACGGCGGGTAGGTTAAGTACATGAATGAATGACCTTCACTTAATGCGGGTAAAACAGAGGGTGGAAGTGACTAAAGTAGAGCGTATTGCTAAACTTCGATCACGTCACGAGTCAATCCATTAATGATACTATAAGATTGACATTCATTATAGTTCATTGTGTCTATGATAAAAGCGTCACAATTTTAATTAACCTGATTGGATGAAGCTCCTATTATTATCGAAAAGCTCTCTATTTTCAGTATTATACATACATATATAATGTTACTTATCTAATGATAGTAATATTTTGTTTTGAAGATCTGAAAATATTTCAATATAATTATTGTTTATAGTATATTAGTATTTATTTAATATGGTTTATAACATGTTATACAAAAGTTTAAATATAATATGCTTTCTGTATTTGTGGCAATAATTGAGACTGACAAGGCTGAAAGGGCGCTAAATAAAGGGTCAACTCAGTACTCTCTATGTAAATATTAAATGAAGCCAAAAACCGCCACTTCGAACCGAATTGGACATAAAACAAATATCTACTTGACTTGCTTTTGAATTTCGATCTTGTCGTATACTACAAAAAAATGATTTTTATAATTTACTAATTACTAACTGAAATCACTTTATAAATTATACATTTTCACCTGTTAAAAGATTGCTAGTCAATGAAAATATTTGCATAAAGCAGAAATAGAACTTGTTACGTCGTCAGCCTGAACCGTTAGTAAATACGGAGATATCATATATACGTAGATGTTAAGTACATAGTGCTATCTTATGACTAAAGGGAATATACAAAGTTGGCAACACTGTATTGACGAACAGATACACCCTCACCCGATAAGTAAGTTACGATTGGTTTCAGGCAGCTGTATAAGATTTCACGCTTGTTTTATTAGATATCGTTAGAAGCAAAAGAATACACAACTTGGCTACTTAGCAATACTTTGAAGGTAAGAAATACAATGCGAAAGAAATAATTTATAACATATATTTTTTTATAGATATTAATTTTACATGGCATTAACTATACCGTAGTTTGAGTTAAGAGAAAAAAGAAAAAAGGTAATATATGTCCCTCTCGTTACCCTGATCGGTCTTGCATAAGATTTATGCTATGAAAATATTGAATTGTCATTTATTAGATCCGGATCCGACACATGTACAATTTTTAAGCAAATCGAACGGCAATAGTTTAAAAATCAATAGATTTTCTTATTTTGATAGATATAAGTACAGGATTGATTGATAGATATAGGCTAATTTATGCGTATTCATGAAAATAATAGAATTTCATTTACTATAAGTTTAACGTAGCGTTTACAAAATCCGGTTAACCAAGTGCTAAACCAATGTGACATTGAATATGTCTTTAAAGTAACTGACTCGAAATTCTGTAATGATTAATGGTTAGAAACTTCAGCAATGGTAACTTTATAGCTATGAATTTCCTATTTATTTTTAAACTGGGGCCTCGTTTTTACGATGTAATAGATTTTATTTATGAACACAAAATGGTGAGGGATTTAAAACACAATAACTAAAACTAAACTACATAGACCTCTATCTCAATTAATTTTGTCATAAATATGCAATGAAAATATTTTCTTATTTTTTCTTCCTGACACTTTTTCAGCAATTTGTAATATTATATGGTATGCCGGATATAATTGAAACATTCCAATTGGTTTATTTAAAGAATATTATACTATATACATATGTAGTAAATTATAATATTAATATTGTTCCGAGCGGACTTTAAATCAACGCACAAGGCACGTCTCAGCCGCATGGCTCAGCGTGGATGACGATGAGAACCTGACTTCTTAATGAAAACTCCTTGTTAGTATCCTACGAATCAGTCAACGAAGTAATGGCCGCTATGCAGCAAGGGTTGAGGATGTTTCTGTAAGCTATCGAGCCTTCTAATACTTTAAAGGAATCTTTAGGGCACCCTCAAAACCAGTATGACATTTCTGCCTTACACCACGATATAATGATGATATGTGTAAACGGTTGAAATAAAATTAGGGGCTCTAAGCCTCTCAGAAGTAATACAATCCAAAAAAAGATCTATCCAAAATTTTATTTTACAATGTGCATATACATATTTACATTGTTAAATAATACTTTCTTTAGGTACTTATGTATTTTTTGTTTCTTTTTTTATAACTACACTTTTAATTTTCTTTTCACTTTTAAATGCATTATATAAAGCTATCTATTTATTAGTTTGGATATACATAGATAGAAGAATGAATATTGAATTAATATAGAAAATTCAAATAGGAATTTAAATAATAATTTCAATTGTTATTATAAAGCATTTCAGTGACATTTTCGAATATCTTAAATTTATCTAGAATATGAGCGGAAATTATTTGACCGAAATGTTTTGATATAATTTATGAATAGTTAAAGGAGCTCTCTCGGTAGCGTTGGGCTAATCAAATTCACGCTTTGGCTACTGTTCCAATTATTATAATTTGCTTCTGGTTTAAGAAGTTACATAACATAGTTAATTGTAAGCATCATTATATGTTTTCTTCATACAAAAATTGCTATTTTATAATCATTGTACTGACTATTTTGATTGATTTAACACTATTTTACTATAGCAACGTTTTCAAATTTTTATTTAAAGTTATTGAAAAAGGCGCAGAGGCACAAGGGTGCGACTGAAAACGCGACAGGTTGTGGGTTCGATCCCCACTCCAGGAATTGTAAAATTTAGTATTTTCATTTCTTGGATTTGGTAACAAGGCAAAGCGCGGCGTTGAGTTCCGCCACTCAACACGCAATGCCTCAATTTGGCGGAAAGTGGGGAACGGAAATGTTGAAAGAGAATGGAGTGTCTTAACACTAGATTCTCTGGTTCCCTCTGCCTACCCCGCTATATGAGGGATACAGCGTGAAGTTGAAAAAAAAATACAATTAAAAAGGTTCTTCTAACTGGGGAATAAGTATATCATTGTTTAATATTGTTCTCTCTAAGATAATTTATAACATAACAATCCTGTCTTTTAAATGTGATTACAGAAATTGATTACTTCTATTTTGTTGAAATAACTAGACATAATCTTATGAATTGCTTTTTTAGACAAATTCATTACCTATTGCTCTAAAGCACCACTTTCAAGGGATGGCGAACAACGGCTCTACCGTTGAACCATGAAGTTAACATAACACGCATGTGCCGTGTATAAGTCACCCGCAGTGAATTCAACGTTTTCATCTATTGAAATGAAAGATGGATGGCAAATTACCTATTTTAATAGTGACAGACATATTACTGATTACTGATAAGGTTTTCATAATAATTTTGATTATAAGATGAAATTTTAGAATTCATATTTGTAACAAATTTTACGAAATGACAGTACATTTGCATTTTTTTATAAGTATAGTTTAAATTATTTAAATAAAAAATACTTGAATCTGCTTAATAAAGAGATTTTCATCCAGAAGAAAAAACTAATATTTTTGGATTGCACATATGGGCCAGCTCCGTTTATTACCCTGCCACTTCCTCATACCTTGTTTAGCATACAGAAATGCATTTTCATTTATATTTCTAAAGAGCTTGCTATGTTCGACTCTTTTGTGGGTTTTTACACGGCGGAAATATTTACGGCTCTATCGAACCTGTATATTGCCCATATAAACTTTATGAAGGATATGAAAATTTGTGCTGCATATGTAATTGCATTGTATTTCTTTTTTAATTTCAAGAAGATTCTTATTTAGTATTAAGAGTATGATGTTAAACAACAAAACAAAGTTTGCAGCTTTGAAAATTCTAATAATATTATTGTATTAATAACGTAAGACGATAAAGATTCAATTTCAAGTTTGGATGTAGTTAAATTGATTGTAATGTTCACCCGGCCATTGAATCAGTGTAATATTTGAAACTGGCTAGAAACTAGAATTAACAAATTGACCCTTGAAAATAGATCTTGTTTCCGAGTTTCGATATTCACGGTTTAACAGCTCCGCCGATTAAATAGGCAACTTATCATTCAAGAGGTCCAAGTTTTAGGTGGCTATCACTTTGAACTATCGCAAAGCCGGCAGGCCGCAAAGGCGACCGCTTGTTAACGAACATATTACCTCGTTAGTAGTTAGTCACGCGATCCGACCTCTACTAATTTACGAGGACTATAATTTCAAAAGTATATTTTTGTCCTATTTTTTCTTATATTTACTAATAGCTCCTTCCTGAAACTTCGATTAGCTGAAATTTATGACCTTTTCCATACTATTTCCAGTTATCATCCCTTGTCATAAAAATTGAACCCAAATTGAATTAATACACTTTTACAACCTGGAGGTACTCCCAGCTTATGTGTTCACATAAAGTAATGAGTTACAACATTTATAAGACAACATTTCCATGTATACTATAGTTGAGCTGTTCTCTTGGTTTCACAACAGATAATCCAAATGTTTAATTTTGGTACCCCGATCACAATAATGTTCAGCAGGCCATACAACTTTTATAAAAGCGTCAAGTAAACAACCTCTCAGAGTTCCACAACAGATGAATCAAATGTTGGCAACGAATGCATTTCATGCTGAATTAGACATTTCTTTCTAAGACAGTATTTCCTGGTAAGACGGTTTTAGTTATTTCTACTAATTGTTTATGGTTCTACATCAGGTGTGCTATACTTGAAAATCCGCTAAAAAATTATATCTCCAATATAATTATTTGGTCCAATAGTGATTGCATAAAACAAAAAGGTCCATTTGAATCCTACCAGTACTTCCAGAGCTTAGTGTGTAAAAGCAGACAAATAAAATATTCTTAATATAATGATGCTTAATGAATCGTTACATACTCAACAAATTGTTTAATATTGGATTAATTTGAAAAAAACAGAATGAAAATTATAGTTATAACTGTAACTAATAGATTTCTATTCGAAGAATACATTTCTTTTGAACAACCATATGATGTTATTGTGTACCGCCTTTGGAACATATGTAACAATGTTATTGCTGCCTAACGCATAAAGGAAGATTTCGTTCAGTTTCCTTATACAACAGAGAGGTCTTCAGCGCTCTACTTTGTTGCTACTGTAGAAAATTCTGCTCAAGAACATACTGTACGTTGCCTCAAGTGAATGAACGAATCAAATACTTATAACAAGTATGTTTTTTTTTATTTTAAATACTAAGATGCCATATGCTTGATATAAGGATTTTTTATATCTTGCTTGTAAATTATCTTTAAGTTTATACCACTTCTATACAATTTAAGGTTTATAAACAAGATAGTAAAATATCCAAAATGTTTGATTTAACTAGCAAGTAAAGTTGTAAAAATAACGAATTAAATGAAATAAAAATAACCAATCACAATAAAAAGAAAAATAGATCTTGTAAGAAACATTACGGTGGCTATAATCGTGAATAGATTATTTAATCTTAAGATTCACACCCCTGTGATATAAGAACCCTAACATAAACACGAAGGGAACAAGCCCAACGATAACTCAACTCGTAAAATGTTAAGAAGAAAGGGTAGGATTTGTTTGTTACGGACAAAGCGGCGGTCAGAAAGAATGTGAATTATTGCGCCATTTGCTGGTGAGACTCTACGAGCACACTTGGCGCCTTTGAAACAAAACAAATAGAATACTTTTTCATTCACTATAATTTTACTTGAATAACATTTTAATGCGTGTCTCTCTCTAAATAATTGTTTTTTGCTAAAATTTTCGTTGTAATAACTTATATTTATAAAAAAAAATCATATTCTAATATTATGAAATCGGTCAGATATACCCAGTAAGTATTTAAATTAATAGCTTATATCTCAGCGTTGGGCGCAGCGCAGAATATATAAATTGTACTAATACAAAGTTTTAATTGCTTTTATTTTGTATTAAAGTTTGTCATTCACCATTATGCGAATGTCTAATTATATCTCTAGTTTACTCAAGAAGACGAAAATATATTTTTTATTAACCCTAGAATAGGAGAGGTTTTTAAAGTGTGAGTCAATTACGGCGAATTCTGAGATATTAAAACAGGTCCTCCGCTTGAGGGAGCATCGCAGCGCAGTAAACATGATAATTGGAATTTAACGCCCAGAGACCCTCACGGCTCAAGCTACCCTGTTTGCATCAGAGCTGCCAACCGTGAATAGGTCAGAACGCCAGGCGACCCTTTTAAATTGTCCGAAATTTTAATTAAAATGTTACAAAAGTTATATCAGGATGCCTAATATCATTATCGCGGTAAAAACAGGTTATAAAATTTAGTATGGATGATTCATAAATGGACGAGTAAATTTGAACGTTGATTTAAAGACAAAGAATGTCTCTATTTGTTTCTGATATTTGGTGTACAGTATTACTATCACATATTTTTTTAAACCTCGCAATGTACGAAAGAAGGGCGAACATAAGGAGTCCACTTATAAAACTCTTTTGTTATGCACTAAGTGATTGACAGACAACCGACAGCCAAAACTGCTTGACGTTGAAAGCTGTAATTTGCCATGTAACCTACATAAATTGGAACCTTCGGTAGTGTACTGCTCTAGAGAGAAATTCCCGATATTCCTACGGGAACAGAAAAATGTAGAATTTTACACTTTGCAGACGAAGCTACGAAAAGTTAGAAATGGAAATATTAATTCAAATGTCATAAATTCAACCCAATAGAACTTGCGGGCGACAATTGGATTTTTATATAACAAAAGATGAGATTTTGTATATATTAGAACTAAATAAATTATTTTTATAATTTCATGGTACAAATGAGTAGAATAGTAAATGATTACTATAATAGTGAACATTTTTGTAACCAAAATAAATTTATTAAACAAGCAAATTGAAACGTGATATAAATTACCTTAATTCAATTCGATTATTGATTGAGTTTATAGTTCTTACCTATGGTGAATGAAGCTGAAGTCTCGTGACATTTCAATTAAACATTGGATTTCAGTAATGAACTTGCTCGCTGCTTATAAAACATTTCAAAACTTTCCAACCTCGTTTAAGTTCGATTAATTGAGGATACCTCATTTTGTTCATATACTCGTTTAAAACTTTGACTAATTACGTGAAACTTGGCTTCATATACTGTAAGGGATTCCCAATACTTAATCTAACATACTTGAAAGAAACTTGGGGTAACATCCTCTAAAGCCATGGGATTAACGAAACTCGTTTCTGCTCTGAAGTTTATATTAAAAATGTTCGATCATCGTTCCGAAGGGAGTCACCTGTAACTTGTTATTAATTTAAAGTAATATCTCTTACACGTTTATTTATTTAAAGATATTTCTATTTGTTTTAATTTATTATTTTCAAATTTTTGATAAAAAGTATAAATACATATATTTTTATATGATTTACTTTTAAGTATACAACAGCTTAATATATAAAAAAATCCTAAAAGACATAAATTATACTGTTACTTAGTTAATAAGTTCCGGATCTTTAATACAAAGAATCGGCCGTTTTTCATAATGATAAATTGAATTTCATTCCCACAGCAACACATTTTCATTTAAGCCAACAGTTTTCAGTTAGCTTTCGGCTTTAGTTTTGTTTGGTGACAGCCGGCACTGGGCGCCGTCAACAAGCTGTATCGGTAATTTCGCTTTATTGGTTGCGCGCACTGTGCATTGAAGTATCGACATCGGACACGGACAGATATGAAAATATGGGATACGGCTGTATATTTTCAAAATATTTGCATGAAAACATTGTTTCATCTATTTATTGTAAAATATAAAATGAAAATAGTCGGCATTTAAATTTTATTTTATTAATAACATATACAAGTTCCCTCCTTAATATTAAAACACCTTTCTCTCGTATCACACACTGTTGTACTTTTTAGTCTGGCAGAAGTTTACATCTTATATATTATTATTTCCCGATAAATATATAATCAATAACAGCGTACGCCTTTGCAGGAACAAAATCGAACCCACAACTGTAATGACTTTGTGCCATACAACATCGCAACTAAGCCACAGAAGTGTCCAAATATTTTATTAATAATGTCACATAGAATTATTAAGTAGAATTTTGGCCACCTAGTGTTATTTTCCCTCAAGACAGTTCGAGCCTGTCATTCGGTATTCCCCACACAAGAAGCAAGACCGTAACATTTTTCAGATCACACGTGACTTGGCGTGGCACGTCTCAGATGAATAGTATTTGAAGCCAGTCAGCCGCGGCTGAGCTGCATATTTATTGCCGCTAGTTCGTTTGCTCATCATTAACAACTACAGGACAGTATAACGTAATAACTATAAAAAATAGCAGATTATTATTTTAAGTTAAAAAATTGTACATAGCACATTTGACCTACATTCGATGAAAGAATGTTTCAGTGGAGTACCAAGGGTATTTTTGCAATTTACATAAAAATATTATGATATTTATTACTAGTAAAATCTATATCTATATCTATATATATAATTAAAGAGCAGAAAAGTCAATTCTGTACATGAAAAGTTTTTGAAAAATATCAATTGGGTACGTTAATATATCGTTAGTAGAAGCGAAAAAACCAATCAGTAGAATTTTTGTCTGTCTGTCTGTCTGTCTGTCTGTATATTTGAACGCGCATCACGCAAAAACTACTGGATAGAAATAAATGAAATTTAACATGGTAATAGCTTGGAGTCTGGAGGTACATATAGGATAGTTTTTATCCTGTCATTCGATTTAGTTTTCATGAAAAAAATAAAAAACCTACATAGACAAGTTGCTTTATATGCCGATAATTACTGGATAGAAATGAATGATTTATTGCATGGTTATAGCTTAGGATGCCTAGAACAACTTATAGGATACTTTTGAATTGATAGTCAATGTAGTTTTCGTTGAAAAAAAATAACTGACACCCTCAAATTACGTCAATTACTCGCATAATTTCTTTCTAATTACACTAAGTAATATTAATATTAGATATAAAAATATTAAAAGAAATGAAAAAGAGAACAAGAAATATACATTTATTTAATAAGAATCATATAATCGATTTTAGATATATTTCATCAATCCATAAAGCATGAACGCATAATTAGTAATATAATAATTTTATATTTGTTTTCAATATTTTCATGATTATTTAAGTGAAATTTTTAATATAGTATAATAAAAGTAATTTAATTTCTTACACAATGGAGTTATTATTTATTGGCAACATGATAATTTATGTTATCATTATTATGAGGGTAATAGAAACTTTTAGTTGACGGAATATATTTTGTTAAGAAAATCTTTTATAGTAATAAATTCTAATTGTAAGAAGTTAAAACTGTGTTAATTTACATATTTATGGGAAAGTGTTAACATAAAGTAAGAGACAACATGACACAGGTAACGTAAAGTAAGTTTTATTAGTAAATATAATAACAATTATCCTATTCTGATTATTAATGTGAAAATTAGGAAACTTAAATATTTAGACGATATTTGTTACTCTAAAACTTAGGACTGTAATTTAGAAGATTTTATGTGCGTGAATCGCGAATCTCGAACTTACAATTTATTCATGTAAGGCTACAGAATAATTTAATAGGAAAAAATATAAAAAACAGTCAAATTATATTGATTACAGAATAGTAAGTAAAACCATTTTTTTTTTCAAATATTATTTAGGTAGGTAGATTATTGTAAAAAGGTAAGGTGTAACAAGAAAGATTTGGTGAGGCAAGGGGAATATTTAGTTATAATAATTAAATACGGCGGTACTTAGCATGAAAATAAGTGACAAATCCTATGTTTAGCGCGAACGAAGTCGCGGGCACCACTAGTATAAATATAAAACTTATTAATGATTTTCTTTCTAAAAATCATTGGCTAAAAATATTTGCAAAGTGTAGGTACTTATTAGGAATGTGTTGTGCTAACTTTATAGGTGGGTATTCTTCAAATTCTTCCACATATTGTCTAAACAGTTTAAACTTTTGATTAAGTAGGAAATATTCTAATTGGCTAATATCATATCATCTTTTACGTTTGTAATAGTGATATTTATTAACACAAAGGAGTTGTTCTGACTAAAAATATTATTGTGAAGTTCCTAAGTCTTTAATCCTTTCAAATTTTAACCGTCTACTTCTTAAGCAATGCAGCGTAGCGTCGCATCGTATCATCTCATAATCCTTACACATATATGACACGTGGCTTAGTGAATCATGTCTCGCCTGAATAATGTTCGAGCCACTGTGAACCTTCACTGGATTGCATATTTATGTACTGGATCCTCATCTTCTCGGATTGCTCATCATTCATAGTTTCAGAGAAGTTATGTCATACTTATAGTACCGGTATATTTTAAGAGGTAATATTATAATAAAACCCATTTTGACTTAACATCTAAATAATGTTCTTATTTAAATCGAATTCAGTTAATAAATATTTATTCTTTGTACGAGGTACGTACGAGAAAGCTACCTTCAAGAACGAACATCAAGTCAAGCGTAAAGTTGTTCACCTCATTACTGATTTAAATATGCAGACGCTGGTATTGATTGTCTCCAAGAATAACGCCCCTATCGCTGGGAAACCCTGAACCGCCCACTGCCCTACGAGCCAACCGGTTATATTTGTTCAAATCTTTAATTGTTTCAAACGTAAGACAAATTTGTAACTTTCGTTAGCAACAATTTTTTTATATAACCTATTAGATTTTTTAATTTGTCTTGCATTGACCTTCTTTAGGAATTGCTGCAAGACATGAAGTTAAAGCAAATTGACCTTTTGCTTTTAAAATTGATGTAATTTTTTTGTGATAAAAGTAGTGAATAGTGACAAAAATCGCGATTAAACCTGTAATATAAATGCATAATTAATGCGCAATTACACTTCACTCTAATGGAACGGCTGCTGTCTAATACTTGGTTATACCTTAGCAATTCTATGCAAACTTGGCAGAGCTAGAAGCTAAGTTTCTATCTCAGTCACAAGTTTAAAACAATCTAATTTTCACTGATAACTTCTACTTGCTGCAAATTCAAGATAATATTGTATAACATTGATTTTGCGATTACTAAAATATCTTTGGCCTTTAAAAAAAATATATAATATTGTTAGCTCATGTACAGTCTTTACTAAAAGCTTTGCAACAAGTTCGGTTAATTATGTACATTATAGTTTTTTTAGTTTAAATTAACATTTATAACCATTTTAATAAAAAAATCAAACTAAACAAAATCCGTAGCGTTTGGCGCTCCGTTCCCTCTTACTACCCCGCTAGGGATAAAGCGTGAAGTTAAGTACAATTTTTTTTTTTTAACTTCACACTGTAACCCGCATGTAGCAGGGTAGGCAGAGGGAACCAGAGAACCTAGTGTTGAGACACTCCATTCTCTTTCAACAATTCCGTTCCCCACTTCCCGCAAAATTGCAGGAACATTTATTATATTATAAATGATTATATTAGAAAATCTTTTCTTCTATTTATTGCTTTGAATCAACTTGAACGGTTCTAAAGAACTTAGTTTTGCTTTTAAGTTAGAGCTAGTTAAATAATACTTGTAAATTGGCAACTAGTTTTAAATAAGTTTCAATCTTTTCAAATCTATTGAGAGTAACTAAAATTAACTACAAATACAAAATTACCATATCTTATTACTATTTTTACCCATCACGTTAATATTTATGTTAACAGTAGAATAAAAGAATCCGAAACCTCCAATACAGCAGCTTGCCCTCAAAAATAGGTTATACTTAAACATATAGCATCTTCTTGAAAATGTTTGAAGGGTATCAAAAATTGTACGTTATCTATCCCTGTTATACAAATTGTAACTAGAGTTATCGTGTGTATTGACGGATTCCACGCTACGCAGCAAAGTTCATTTACTCTAGGAAATAGTTTTTCACTTATTCCATAGCAAGATGAACTGGTTCACTTTTATTTCGTACGAAGACCTAGTTTATTATAAACATTTAAATATTTAGGTGTTTAATATAATATTTTTGTTTCACTGTCACTTACTTATAAATCTTTCATCATCTGTTTGACATGGAGATGTAGTTGTAAGTTGTGAAGTAATTTGTGCTCGTCTGGCACGTTTAAACCACCATATTGAAATGGTATGTAGACTGATATCACTAACTTCTCTAAATCAACTTGTTAATTTTGTCGTCGTTATCATTAGCGAAATCATATGAAAATATTAAGATATATAACAATGATATCGCTGCTAAATCGATAAATTATTATATATTGCATTTTTAGCTTTAGTATAAAGTATTAAGTTCGAAAAATATTGTCTTCTTCATGTAGTTTATAGTCACAGCAGTTAACAAGTTGCAATAATTTTGTGTTAATGTTCAACATATAAAATCTGACCTTATAAACAAATAAAATACAGAGAGAAAAGACGACGACGCTGTAAATTTAGAAATAAAGTAGGGTAATTTAGATTTATCGTGTGGATAAAGGTTATTTATCAACCGAAGAAGTAAAGGCTTGCTCAATAACGGGATTGAAGTCATTTTTAAGTCTTTTAAAATAAGTTACTTCTATAATAAGCAGAATAATATAGATATTTTAATTAGATGGCAAAAGTCTTGCAAGTCGTAAAATATACTATTTATATACAAAACTAAAGGAATGATAATAATAATAATGTGAGTTTTTGTTTACATCGGCTTAGACCCTCCGGTCTCTACCCAAGAAAACTATTTCGATATTTTTCCTTTGCAATCCCTTCCATAACTTTAATATAAGTTTGGATTAGAGTTGGGACTTTATTAAGATTCGGTTGGTACGTGCAACATTACTTTTGCTCGTATGACAAAAGCTACATTTTCCACGGCCTCAAATATATGGCATAATCCCAAGTAAATCCGTGTGAGCACGAACTGAACCAGCAGACATTTGACATGTTACACCTTTTACGTCAACATTAACGTTATTGCAGTACTATTGTGTTTCCAAATGAGTTCCACATATACGAGAAACATTTATAGTTTTTATATGCTAGATATAAAACATGACTTAATTATAAAAGTGTATTAACGTTAACTTTATCAAACTAGTAACTAAGATAATTCATAAACCTGTAAATTTTAATATGGTACAATTTTTTAAAAATATATACAATTATGGTAACCTAAATAGATTTTTTGTCTACATCACATTGCGTGTTGGGCGGAACTCAGATACCCCTATGTTCATTTTCCCACATCTCCCACAATTTGCTGGAAAAGCAGGAAGAGAACCTAGTGACATATTATTAAATTCTATTCTATACAACTATCTAGGGACATCGCCTAGATGGCGCAGAACATCACTGTTTTTATAACTAGTTCGGAAAAACGTATGAATATATTTTAATTATGAATGTGGTTGTTGTCGAACTTCTATAAGTCGGACAAATATGTTATTTTTGACTACACTAAAATATTTTTTTGCCGAAAAACTTTTGTAAATGAAATAACTAAAGTTGTTCCATAAAACAAAGCACGTTTTATTTTCGACTGTGATAGATAAAGTTAAATAATAATTTCTTATTGTCAATCTTTTTTATGTTATTTAATCAAGATCTCGGCTCAATAAAACACACATTTTTGAAACATTTTATTAATAAAATTGTTTAAGCAATGTATTTTTTCAATTAAACAGTCAATATAGCAGTATTTGATAGTTATTACCTATTTGTTAGTCTTCTATACTAATAAATTAATTTATTTATTTATTTATTTATTTATCCACCAACATTTGTTTACATCATTACAAAAAATAATACATTCAGTACACAGGACTATTCTAGGTGTAACAAACACTTACAGGCAGATACATCATGCATAGTAAAAATTAAAATAAATTCCTAAGTGCGACACAAGACAAAACAAAAGATCACAAAAAAAAAGAAATTAAGCAAAACCAAAAGTATGACATTTAGATTTTTTTTTTTTAAGATGACCGGCATTTTAAATTTAAAATTACTCGAATCTTGTTGATCGAATATATATTAATATCCAGTAGGTCACTGTACTCATTAACCAACTTGCAGAGTCTAGGAACGGGGGAGTTTGAGCCAAACACAGTTTTCCGAAGTGGTGGACAGAGGGGGGTTATTTTATTACGAGGAGGCCGTGTTGGTACACGTATATTAAATCTATTCATTAACTGTGGGCAATCAATTCCGCTGGTAAAAATTTTGGAGACAAAAAATAGATCCAACCACCTCCTACGTTCTTCTAAAGAAGTCATTCGGAAGTGTTTCAATTGTTTACTATAAGAAGGCAGTTTCTTTTTTGAAATATTATTTGAATATAATAAATGCCGCAAGAATCGTTTTTGTATCCGTTCTATCTGTAGAGAATATGTCGCGTAATGAGGCCTCCATACAACTGAACAATATTCTAAGACGCTGCGCACAAGAGAGTTGTATAGCAGAATTCAAACCTTGTTATCATGTAGCCCTCTAATGTTCCTTAAAACAAATCCTAGCAGTTTTGACGCTCGGTTTGAATTTTATCTAGGAATTGTTAGTAGACCATACCAATTTATTATTTCACAATTAAATATTGTTATTGTATATATTCAGCAATTTATTTACCTATGCTTTCAATCTGCTAATAAACGGCAACAACAAAGTGAATGTTAGTTATAACTTTATTTTAGAACTGTATTTATTTTAATTTTAGCATTATTTAATTCCAAAATTAAAATTATTTGTTAAATCGTAGACTGACACAAAAATAATATAAAAAAATGTTATTGCGTATGTATGAATATTGAAAAAATACTAAAAAATGATTTTTTTGAAAAAAGATTGTGGCTAAACGTACACATTTGTATTTCTTACACTCGTTTATTGTTTATTCTTCTTACCGGCTTTGTAAGACCAGCCGGTGTTCCCATTTCTTTAAGTTCCCCGAGGCCGCCTATTTTATTCCCTCGTAAAAATACAACTATTCTACTCTTTATTACAAGTATTACCTGAGTATCTTTTGAGGTTACCTTAATATAACTATTCAAAACTATATATATTAAATTATATTTATTAGTTTCAGGCCTATTTAAATTCAAATGTCATTATTGATTCAGATGTTTTTCTTTTCTATTAATAATATACGGTAAATATCTATTGTATTAATAAGATTATAAGGGTCTTAATTCGAAAAAGCTGTATTTTCTTACAAATATACTAAGATACCTATGAAACGTATCGTAAAGGTAGGACTTTTTTATAAAAGATCGTATATGTATATCTTATTAATATGTAAACTATATTTTTTCTAAATAGTAGAAAGTATTAATTTAATTAATGTAATTAAATATACAACTTTAAAAATTTAAATACCTAGTAATAATTTAAAATTAATAAGTTAAACAGCTAGTGACAAAATATAATTCTATGGAAGCACGGTGCGCTTATTAAAATTTTATTGGATTAAGCGTGTAATGATCCGTAGTATTGGCGCCCAACGTGGGTATGTATTTCATAAAATTATGGAGACGAAATTAAAGTAAGATATCCTTGACTGAAATATATTGCGTTAAACACTCTTCCTACCTTTATTGAACTGAAAACCTCATGGTTTCTGCTCTACAACGTTCCAAAAATATCGATTCACGACGAATCCAGCATGTCGGCCGCCCTCTAGGGCAGACGGCTCTTCTCTATGTACACATAGGACACAACACGTCAAGCGAGATATCAAACTGTTTCCCGCCACTAGAATTTGTCACTTAAATTCTATAAATTTTCAGTTAAAACGTAAAGAAAAGAAGTAGTGGTTTTAGAATAGAATTAGTTTTTAACGTTCACTTCAAGGAATGATAGAAAAACAGACTTAAAGTTGCATTATGCCGCTGAACGAATGACAACTACTGTAACAACCTCCCGCGCGTGCTCGACCCAACTGACTGAATTTCCTACATTTTCCCGGCGCAAACCTTCACCCCCTGTAATCGAGCACGTTCGTAAAGTATAATAGTAGAATGCTATAGGTATACCAGTGTTACTTCACATTTTCATTTTGAATAGAATTTATATGTTTTATTTATTTATATATTTAGATTTATTGAACATGAAAAATCTATTTCATCATACGAGTTAAACAAAAAACTATTGGAATAAATATAGTGTATTCGTATGAAAAATATTATTACTTGTTATTTTAGAAGTTTATTCTTGTCAATTTTTTTTAAATTTTATTCTTGGTATTGATCTAATATTATGTATTAATTTATTTAACTCCATACTTACATTTCACTCAATAGATATGGTACTATTAAATATCATTTTTAAATCAGATATTTTTCACTCAAATAATAAAAATTAAAATATAGGGGTAATTTATTATAATTATTTTGATTGATTTTATTTTTAATTGATATACTAAATAAATATAAAAATTTACAATAATCTTTGACATACATACAAAATTGTAGGAATAAAACAGACATTTTTATCTAATCAATTAATTAAAAAATCGACACCCAAGCATTCAAGTGTAATAAAACATTCATAATTTAGTACTATCTGTTAAATATGCGGCTAGACGCTTGCATTCTGACAGATGTCAAATGTCAAACCTCGCGTGTTGGAGTTTATGTTTATGATTTTATTTATGTGTTTCAAAACATACACAGCGCACTTTAGTGTCCTACAAATAAGAGTTTTGAAATGGCCCAACCAGAAGATACAGAACTTACTGATTTAGTTCTTGAAGCTCTAGAAAAAAATGGATCCCTTGCTAAAATCCGGGCATTGCTTAGAGCTAACATTTTTTTAGCTTTTGAAGATGACTGTGAAAACTTAAAGCAAAATGAAAGTTTGGACAAAATATTAATCTTACCAGAAGGTAAACTATGTCTCTCTATTATACACGAGTTCCTAAATTTTTGTAATCTGAAAAATACATTGTTTGTATACAAATCTGAAACAAGGCAAGGCAGGGAATACACATATGACGGGGAAAGAACAATCGCGGATAAATTAAATTTAAGAAATGAAAAAGATAAAGAGCCTCTCCTATTAACTCTTATTAAAAATATTTTAAAGCTAAATCAGAGGTCTATACAGACCCAAAATGATGTAAAGAAGCAAATCCGAGGGAAGAACTATTATCTAGATCAAAATTCTACTTATATTGTGAATGAAGATTCCAGTACAACATCAAGTCATTCCCAATCTGATAATTCTTCAGATGAGAAAAATAAATTAGATCTGAGACTAACATTAGATAACTCAGACACAGATACATCAAGTGGTTCAACAAGAGGCAGGACAAGTTCAGAGTATATTGTCAATAATCGCACTAAAGCAAATGTGGCAACTACAGATGATAATATTTTACATTCCCAGTCCAATGTTCAAACAGAGCCACAAAACTCAACTTACACAAAGAAAAATAATGTTATGAACAACTATGTTCATGACTTAAAATTATTGAACAATAGTAGTGATTCTACATCTTACATAGAATTGAAACCATTTAATCCTATAGACTCTGTCTTACTGAATACCACAGGCTTGCCACTTGCAGAAGAGAAGGTTGAAGTTAACCCAATGTCTCCTCAAAATTCTATTTCTAGTGCTAAACTTGAATCTCTTTCCCAAGCTGAAGCTAATATTAACTCAGAAAAAAGTAAGTCAATAGGTAGTCATGAAAAATCTAAAGCTAGCCAGAATAGCACTCAAGTAGAATCCATTAAATATGATGCAGAAGTAACTGAATACAGTTATGATTTTACGTCACCTGTTGCATCTGCTAGAAAGGAAACATCAGAAAAAAATAAGCTAGGTAATAAATCTATGCAAGAAAATACAGCAAATAAGTCAAATAATTCATCTATTGAAAGTCACAAACAAAATTCACCCAACTCTCAAAGTTCTGTATCATTATCTGACGTTGCAGATTTAATAAGTGATAGAAGTAGCAATAAGCTTAGTAATAATTCTAACCGTCAAAAGCAGTCCCCAAGCAGTAGCTTAAATAGAAATTTTGATGGAAACAATCAAATTAAAAATGTAAGTGATGACTCAGGTGACTTCTCTGATTCACCAATACCATCGCTTTCTAATCTTAGTCTTGATATTCATAGTGACTAAATCGTAAACTAAAATAATTCTCTTATAAAATTAATATTTTATTATGCTTTATGGCTTGTGGAACTATAGTACTTTAGAAATGAAGGTTATTACAAACTACTATTAAGTTGTCCAATATCTTATATATTTGTTTTATTAAAAGACAACTATAATACGTGAAATTTAAGTTTATAAAAGTAAACAAATCAAAGCATTTTATTTGTATCTTTGTAAACAATTTACTTTATTTATTGAATTGATTATTCAAAATTTTATTATGTAATGTTATGAAAAGTGGCTGTTGGTGAAGTATCTACTTTATGTGAATGTGAAAGGCAAGGGAGTTTTATATATTTTAAATATTGAAGTAAAATTTTACAAATCAGTTTTATACACTGGCATTTATTAAAGAATCTATAGTATTTGAATGTTTTTAGTGAATTAACAATGTTTTGAGTACA
This sequence comes from Philaethria dido, assembly GCA_033558755.1. NCBI lineage: Eukaryota > Metazoa > Arthropoda > Insecta > Lepidoptera > Nymphalidae > Philaethria > Philaethria dido. The sequence continues at coordinate 516,532 of JAKGSA010000071.1, read as the reverse complement.
AATTTACAAAAGTAACTCATAAAATATATATATTAGACAAAGTAAAAACCTAGAAATGTATTTCTTTATAAGAAATGGAATAAATTCCCCAATATTTCATAGACTAGTTTAAATTTCTAAAATTACAACTGCTGTCCATACAGGTTCCTCCAATATTGCCTTTGAAATGATATGTCACTAAAGTATGTTGTACAAGTTCATTAGAAAATTGTAATGTTTTTGTCTCAAGTGATTTTAGAAAGTAGGTTTACTTGGTTTTAGAGGATTTGTACTTTGGATGATCCGCAGATGATGTTTGTACACATTTTAAGCACATTTTAATTGAACCTATAATAGATTTAGCAAACCAGTTTATAAGATTGTATTAATAACTAATTTAAAGTAATTGAAATAAATTTCTAGTTAATTTAGTGCTTGATATTGAAATAGACACACTATTATAATGTAAGTTACTGTAAGATTATTGTCATTATTAGCATTTAGATATCATTCCATATTATAATTAGTGTAAAAGCATTGTTTCTACAGTAGTATACTCAATTCATGTAATTTAATTTGCTAATGGTTGTGCCTTATCTAAAACAATTTTCAACATGGTTCCTCAAAAATATTCAGTCAACTAAAGTCTAGTCCTATGGTTCTTTTTGAGAACACAAAGTTCCGTCCAAATTACTCCGTTTTCATAACCGTCTCTGGTATTGTTTATAATGGAAACAATTATGTGAACAGGTTTAATAAATGCTCTATTATTTGCTGAACATTTCTTTTATTATTTTTCCTTTTGCATAAAATAGTGGACATTTATGTTATAATCTTTTTATATATTTGGAGGATAAAGGGAGAAAATATTATCAGTATTTCAAGTAAACTTTTAGAGCTTTCTCATGCTAAATGCTGATTTTTAGCGAAATATATTACTTTTTTAATTTATGTTACTTTTGTAACACATAATTTTAAAAATACATAAAAAGATACAAATTTGTTATTAAACTTCATTTGTATCAATAACTTTACTAAGTTGCACTCTTTAATTGTATTTTTATTTCAATGGTGATGTAAATAAAAGTTTTATAGTTAAGTGGCGAGGGTAGAATAGACATTTAATATGTACGTAAATTTAGTCCAAAATCCTTCTCGAATTGTCCTTAATAACAATTGTGGCATTAATTCTAAACAAGCGATTCGATTGGAAGTAGTTTAATGTAATACAGCAAATATAACGTAAAATATAAAACAATTAAGAAGTATTATTGTAAGCTATATTTTAGATTCATTCTTTACGCATTATGCTCAGTATTTTATAGTACGTAGATAAGTCAGTCCTTTAATATTCGTGTTAATTAGTGAAAGCCTCAATTGAATAAATCAAAAATGAATTTTTTTCGGGGCAGGCATTTTCAAGTATAAGTTTTAATATTAAACTGTTTTTATATTAATAAAATACTTTCTAAATGTAAAAGTGTTCGATTTGCTCAAGCTTTTGAGGTTTTAAAACTTTTAGTGATACCCTATAACCAAAATTAATTATAATGCATGTTTGGTACGGAAATATAAGCAAAATCTGTAACGGAAAACTACTCTTACTAGGTTCGAAATCATAACTACGACGTTGCGCGCAATTAGGCAACGATAACCGACGTCTAAGAGGAGGAAATTCTTAATTCGGTGTATTTTTTTTGTGTATTGCTCTTATATAGTAGTCAGGAATGTAGAGGGCTGAAAATTTTAAACAGTAAGCTGGCATATTAGGTTTTATATAGGTAAGTGAGTAAGTACATATAGGTAACCCGGTATAAAGGTACGACCTGGACGAAAATATCATTACAGTGGCGGATTTATATATTTTCAAGGTACATGCTTATAAGTTATTGTCGACCTTGTTTTTTTGGCATCTCTAATCTCGCAAACTGTCAGTTCAATTTTTGTCAAACAGTCTTTTTGACGTCTCTATTCTCACAAATTGTCAGTTTTATTTTTGTCAACCTTGTTTTGTTCGTTCGTTTTTGTCCGATAGGAATCATGTTATATGGACGCCTCGCCTCTGATAGTTAATGCGTCCGATGTGATCCCTTTTAAATTTAGTTAAGATTTGTTGAGTAGTTTTTAATTATTCCTAATTACGTAGCTTTTTGGTGCATTTTATTTAAGCTCGGTTTTCTTTTCTTTTGTTAAAATATGAAATATATGAAATTATTACTGGTCCATTTTTTTATAGTAGGTGCGTACCTACTATAATTATAATTTTGCTTTTAATAATTATAATTTTGCTTTTAATAGAATATCTTTGACATAGGAATAAGTTAAAAAAATAAAACAATATTTAAATGTAATCAATGTTTATTTTCACAATTTCTGTAAAGCATAAATTGTAGATATCACGTTTCAGTATGCACACAGATAAATCCATACCAAACACTGCAACATGCCATTACATATTTCTATACAAAATTAATGCTGTATAATTATGGCATAATGGTTAGTGTAGTCACATAGAAAAAAATTATATTAAACATTTTTTTTTATTTACAGCTTATTTATTTTTATTAGGTACATGAGTTTTATATGAAAATGGTATAAAAATTACACTTTCATAATAATATATTACATACAATATCATAGTAATACAAATGTGTCCATATCCTATCATATCTTTGAAAAAATATAACAATAGTAAAAGCCACAATGCTTCATATAAACATCGACAGTTATCGACCTACACTGTTCGAACATCTCACAAAAATGGAATACCTCGCTCCAGGCACTAGAAGTTATCTCGAGTTCATATCGTATTAAAGTTTTTAACACAAATGTTAAAAATTTCATATTAAACATTGTAAAGAAAGAAAGGCTGGTACTCTCGCTTACGATATTTGCTGTTGACAAATATGCAGAGCAAATCCTTTCCCAACGATAAAGAAAATAGAATTTTTGAATATACCAATTTACAGCACCTAAAACAAGTGTTCTAAAGTAAAAGCAATCTAAATTGATAAATAAATAATAATATACACATGGCAAATTTTTGGCTTAGTATAATATAGTTAACAAGTAAATGCATTTATTTTTAGTCCAAAATTTTTATATAGACTAAGTATGTAAATAAAATATGAAGCACTAATCGATATTATATATTTTGTGAAAACAAAAGAACAAATTATAAATTGTATACATGTCACAAATATTTTATTTAATACTAAATCATTGAAGTTATATCTAGTATGAATCGAAGAAAGATAACTGTTAGAGTATATCATAATTATATAAAATTTATTATAAATAATATTTTAACTAAAAGTCTAATAATTATGAAAAGAATCTTTGTTCATATTTCTTTTGAAGTAAAATTAAATTAAAACTATTGAAATACTTCTTAATCTACGATTCATAACTAAATATAACTAATGCCATATTGTTTTAAAAGGTATTCAAATAAGTAGGACCAACATTGCGGTAGTTTTCTTAAGGGCCATATTAGTTAAACTAAAATGGCGCTTCTCACCTGTCAAAGAACAGCGTCATTTTATCTTATAATATGGCGTAGTATTATTAAAACAGTAATTTTTAAAGCTCGTTGCCCATTGAGCTGTCGTGTGTGAGATTAGAATCCATACTCGCGTTGTCGGAGTCTTGGCTTTGGTTGCCGCTATAGTTTGCTGCTTCTTGGAGTCGCATTAGCATATTTAACTGTAACAAATTATAATATTTATAAATTCAATTCTAAAAACATATTGTATTATCATTTTTTTTTTTTTATGGATACCGGATGGCAAACGAGCAGAAGGACCGCCTGATGGTAAGTGGTTACCTTCGCCCATGAACATCTACAACACAAGAGATGTACTAGATGCGTTGCCAACCTAGAGGATACAGATGGAAAGGGAGGATAATGTAGTAGTCCGCTATCGGAACCACCACATTTTGGGGAAAGGATGGGTGGGAAAGGGGAAAACCTGGCTTACATGCCATCGAACCGGAACACATCATAAGATATTTGGCGGTTCGTCTTTGACATGATAGTGGTCGCGAGCCAGACGGAGGACGAACCTCCTACCACCAAACAAGTTTTTTAAGCAAATCGGGCGATTTTCCTACATTGATTGATTTACCTCTATCAAATAGGTGATGGAAATAAAAGGTAATAAAAGATTAAAACGTGACGTTAAAAGGAATGCATTTAGTTTCATATCAGGGTAGGAAGAGAATTTATCCTTCACTATTCGCCGTAAGTATATATAAATAATATAAATTAATATTTACCAAAGGATCTTGGTTATTGTTTGTGCCTGCATCTTGATTTGCTTCTTCCATACCGGCATCCTCTACTGTTATCGGCCGAAGAGTCTATAATAAATATATAAATATGTCAATATTTATTCATACTAAACATACATAAAAGTAGCTATATGAATTGTTTGCTACTCGGCTTTTTTTAATGTATTTAATTTTTATACTCATTTCACGAAGACAATAATTTCCACGTCATTTAATTTATAGAATTAAACAGTTTCATAGAATATAAATATATGATAGATTATGGTTCAAAGAGCGATGTGATGTATTATCCATAAGTACGGGTTCAGTCCCTACTGAGTTACAATTTAATACGTTTTTTTGTTATTCATAATATCTTGTTAAAATAAGCAAACTGAAAAGCATAGGTATGACTATTTATAATATAAGCTTACATGTGAATGGTTAGGTTCTCTCCAGGGGTAAGTAGATTTGACATGCTGCAAGGGGTCCACAGCAGCGTGTCGCCTCCTCCCGTACAGCGCTACGCCTTCCCTAACCGCTTCTGATGCGTACGGCACTATGCTATAGTTCCACACGTCTGCGAACCATGCCTGCGTGGAAGGATAATATTATTAGAACAATTATTATTGTACAAATATTTTGTATGTTCATTAACTATTAAATTTCTTCATAGGTTAGTAAATTATTGATTTCTTATAAAAATTATTGATTTCTTTTAACGGATTAATCGCGGTTATTTTAGTAGGGTAAACAGGTAGGAGATTCTACCTGTAACCACGGACTACTGTAAAGTGTTCGAATCGTCGGATTTCCAAAAATGTATCTCCAAATATTAACACTTATTATGTGTAAAAATCACGAAAATCTATTTCATTATAGTACGTAATATATTTCTCATAACGTGAATATTCATAATGTTTTCACTTCTTCGCTCTGGTATATCAAAGCGCGGTCTTAAATGCCTCCATTTAACAAACAATATCTCTAATTCAGACGGAAAGTCGCGAACGGAGTGTCTCGACTTGACTAGATTCTCTGACTACCCTACTATGTGGAATAAAGCACGAAGCTGTTAATATACTCGTTCATATAAATCTCTTACCTGACTAGCTTCCAAGTCCATGGGACAAGCGAGGAACAATCGAGGACCAACAGTGACGTCGCTAGAGGAGTGCGCCTCTAAGAACGCGTTGAGGGTGGACCACACGCCCGGCAACCACTCCAGTACCGCTGCTAATGCCGGCTCTCGACGACCCAGCCTTAGTTCTAGTGAGAATAACTTTCTTCGGAGATATCTGGTGGTGAGAAATTTTATGCTTATTATTTTTGTTTCTTAAGTGTATAAAATATAATAATTAGACACACAGTCCATAAATCGGTTAACTACTACACAACACTTAAAAATTACAGACAATTATTTTTTAGTTATCTTTCTTTATTAATTTTAAATATCTTATGTGGAATATCTATTTATTTATTTTTTTCAATTATGTATTCTATAATAATTATTTTACGATAGCTTAGTTTGTATAACCAACCTTGCTAAGAATCCTTTCACGGGTTCCATATGATTAGCGGTGAGGAGCCACCTGAAGTTGTGGTGCAGTTGCAGATTTGTGGTGTTACAGGTCGCTTGGGACATTGTGCCTTTAAAATGGTAGCTTTTTTAGAATAAAACTAATTTTAAAAAACATATAGTAATAGATTTTATCTTTACGTATGTCCCATATTAGGCAGGGTAAGTATGTACATCCACTCCATTTTCTATTTTCTGTCTATTTTAAATATATTGCTTGTTGGGAAAGGAATATATTCGATACTTTTAATGTAAACATTAAGTTATTAAAGCCACAGCTACCACGTTACGCATTTGATTTAAAAACTGTGTCAAAGTAGCGTCGTATATATACAAACGTCTCAGTGGTGATTGATAGTTGTGGGTTCGATTTCCACTCATATAAATGTTTATATTAAAATTATTTTCATTTCCCAGTCTAATCTAATACGCACCACACCTCATTAGGCTCAGCTTTCCAACATCCAATTTTGCAAAAAAAAATTAAATATAGAAAAGTGTCAGTGCCTTTAGGTAAAGGTAAAGCAGGTGCTTTACTCCGAATACAAAAAAAAATATTATACAAAAACGAATACTAATCAATGTGATGAAAAATAAACCTCTAAAAATATACTAACCAATAATAACAGGCATATTTCTATTATCTGGTGGTAGGAGTCCAGCAAAGGCGTCACCAAGTGCGGAAGCGTGTTGTAAGTTATCTAACACTACTACAGCTGGGAGCAGTTCCTCGCCGGCGCCGCCGCACTGTTCTGCGATGTTAGCGAGGTATGCCCGTAACTCGTTACAGGATTTACGGTCCACACTGTTACAAAAATATATGAATATGTTAATTACATAGTGATATGTGAATTATTATTATTTATATAGAGTATAAGATGCCATTGTGGCTTGGTAGAACAGTGTCTGAATGTAAACACGAGTAGTTTTGGGTTCGATTCCCACTCGGGGTCATGATTGATGATGATATTTAAATCATATTCAATTCTCCGATTTAAGAAGACAAAGCGTGGCTTTGAGTTTCGCCACTCAACATGCAATGTCTTGAATTCAGAAAGCATAAAATACTTTTTTTTTTCTTTTTCTTTAACTTCACGCTGTATCCCGCATATAGCGGGGTAGGCAGAGGGAACCAGAGAAACTAGTGTAAAGACACTCCATTCTCTTTCAACATTTCCGTTCCCCACTTTCCGCCAAATTGAAGCATTGCGTGTTGAGTGACGGAACTCAACGCCGCGCTTACTTGTTACTATGTACAAAATATTAATATTTTTTGAGTTTATTATTTTATAATTTAAAATAAATATATGAACCCGTACGTATTAAGCGCAGTAATAAATGTAAAATTTCTTTACAATATAACAATGACCTCATTAAAGTATAATTACATAAAATGAAATTAAAATAACTAACTTGAAAGTAGCGACTGCTTCCACGGGATTTCCTCTTCGCTGCGTCCTCTGTACGTAAAATTCAGCCAATTTGGCCGCCAAATATGACTTTCCAGTGCCGCTCGGACCGCACAGTATAACGCGCCGGTGTTCCGATAGCAGAGATACGTATCTATAAGTAATAAATTATTATTGAAGTGAAATTATCAGGATGTTAACATTTAGCACTGCATAAATGCATTTTTAACAATTTTTATATAATACAATATCTAAAAATTGAGGAAAAAATTAGGCTTCTATATAAATATAATCTTAACAAATTTTAACCACTTATTAAATGTTAATAGATTTCGTTTTAAATATAATATAATAATAAGGGGATTAATATTTTTATGTATTTTATATAGCGGGTTCTTCAAAGTCTCGACTATTAATAAAAATTTCATAACGTAATATAATAATAAAAAAAGGAAAAATATATTTAAATAACACGTTGATAAATAAATAAAAGCAAAAATAAAAAAAAAAAACACTAACCTATATACAATATTTTTTGGTATAAGGCTATCAAACGCCAAGCTCCCAACTCCTTGTAAGCAAATGTACAACGTATTCACAGTTCCAATAATATAACCACAAGGCAAAAGTTCAGGGAATCCAATTTCAGGGCCTCTAGTCGCTTCTCCCAAATGGTACGACGTTATTGAGTCCGTATTTAGTCCTAGATTAGTACCAGGGTCTATCCTGGATAGATAGTCTTTAAATGTTTTCCTAACTATATAGTCCAAGTTCTGCCACGTCGTCTTACCCGATATATATGTATAAGCTATGGTAAACTCATTGCAATTTATTGTCGAATCACTATTATATACGTTCTTATAAGAATTACTGTGCGTAGATTTATTGCTTTTAAGGCTATTCGTGTTTGACTTATTAATATTTTGTGGGTAATCCTGGTTTTCTATTTCGGGGCTATGATTTTGGGACATTCTGGGCGAATCAAAACTCGGTTGTTTGTCAAAATGGTTGAAGGCCGATGCTTGTTTTGAATAAAATCTACATTCTGATTCAGTTAGCGTATCCTGGACCTCTTCGAAATATCTCTGGAATGTTTCTGGTTGCCCCAAGTATACCGCTATTGCTATTTTCTTCCCATCGGTTGTGTCACCTTGACTATCTGCTACACCTAAAAAACATTTTTATTAGTGTCGTTGACGATCTTTACTCTTTTTTTTTAAATACAGTGTAAAAATAGGACAAGAATAAAGTTCAATTGCTTAAATAGACGAGTTATAACTGCTAGTGTAATCGACCTGTTCTGATAACAATACTAAGTCAACGATAAGTCACAATATATAGAATTTAGTTTCCCTTTATACATATATCAAACAAAATTAAGAAAAATTTAAAGAACGAATACTAAACAAATAACAAAAATTAGATGCTTACCGATATCAGAATAACTTTCGCCTATCGCCAATTCTCGACTTTTTGGAGGAGGTAGTACAGTATTAATATCATAATCTCCACTTAACCGTTCACCAGCGCTTAGACCATTTGTAAATATATCACTCGCGCCATTTAAAGCTCCCAGTAAGGCTTCGCTGTTTTCATTAAGTTCACATACAGCTTTGTTTCCGTATATCGGTTCAACGATACTAGATTTCGGTGAACCCTTTTTTGATGGCGTCGAAGTCATACAATTAAAATCTAAATCTAGTGGTTGTGAATGTATGTCTAGTGCGGCCTGAAAATTTAATTTTATAATATACTTTAATTTGAAAATAAGTATCTGATATAAAAATAGTACATTAAATCATACAAATATATATTTTCGTTTAGTATGTCCCACCTGATGCATAGTAGATTGGTCAGCAAGGCTGAATCTCCTAGGGTCTTCAACAGCAGAGCCGCCAGTACCTAGCGAGCTCTGGCTGCCTGCCAACGACCTGGATGTGACCAGCCGTTGCAAACGCTCGTTGTTTTGCTTCAGATTTAGCATTTCGTTCTGGTAAAAAATAATAAAATGTTATATTAAATAGGTATTATTCATTTTACACTATGATTTAAAAGTAATACATGAAAACATATTTTATTAGGATATTAATATTTTTTAAATGCTGTATGTTTGTAATTAATTACTAAAAATTCGTAATTTTCAGAAAGAAAAAGAAATTATAAAGTACAAAAACCTCGACTAAGTTACTAATTAACTCGGCCAAATATAAAATTATAAAATCCAACACTTTACAATCCTAATTGTAAATCATTTATATTCTTTGCCAAGGATTGCATTTCAAATAAATTTAATTAAATATATTAATGCAATATAAAAGTTAAAATCACACATTTATTTAATTTAAATGAGCAAAAAATATTTACCCTCATTTTAATAACAGTATCTTTAAGACTTTCTAACTGATGTGCCGAACTAAGTGCTTCGAGCCTTATATCTGTCAGTACCAAGTCTTTCTCTCGCAACTGCCTTTTTAATTCATCCACTAATCCCGACTGATCTGGTTTATCTGAAACAAATATTAGTTAAGAAACAAATCGTAATATATGCGTGACATTTTCTATTTGTATAAAATGTTCGCGTATGTCAATAATTTACATAGGGCTTATACAAAGTTTGCTGCAAACTTTAACTTTCTCCCGACTCGTAGGTATCGGTAGCAAATTAAGTAATTTATGTAGGACAAAGAAATTAAGATTTTTTATTTTTACACATTAGTGAGGATGTGTTTTTTTTTTAAATACAATGTGTATATTTGTACATATATAAACAAATTACTAAATTAAAAATTTACATAAGCTAAAATATAAATCAGTATGCAGATTGATAGGAATGAAACTTTCCTTTCTTTGGGTATTAGAATTAATACTTTTTAAAATAAATAAAATAATAATATTTAATAATAGATCACCTTAATTCATTAATCTATTATAACAACAGAATTATTTCAACTACACATATCATTTTCAAACGTTTGCTAAATATGGTATTTTATTGAAAAACAATATTTTTTTAAAATAATAGTCTCTTTAAAACGATTTATTGCTGAAGGTAGTTAAGAATTAAATTCATTTAAAATTGTTAGGGCAATTGTCTTTGAGTGCATGTAACATTCACCTTTGGTTTGTTCCTCAGCTGGAGGGCATGTTGTTTTATCTTTGCTATTGTCAAGAGTTTCGTGGGAATGTTCTAGACTGTTCTCGTTGCTTCCCTCGCGGATTGTGTGCGGATCGTCGTAGTGGTGAGAGCCGGACGAACTGTCTTGTGATGATAGCTGCCCGAGGGAGGAATGTTTCGCCGTTTTAGATATCTTCGCGTTTCTTGAGAACGCCTTTGTAAATGATGAGCGCAACTGTAAGAAAATTGTTTACTTCAATTATAAATCTTAAGTTAAAATTGAGTTTCAATCGTATAGTGTCGTGTAAGGAATAAGGAACATGAGTAAAATGTTGGTCTAAAATCTTCCAAGCAAAATTTAATTACTAATATGTTTTAATGAATGAAATAATTATTACATAAAAACGTTATTTAGTGTTATATTTAAATATAAAAGGCAATCTAAAAATATCAAAACCAAAGAGATATAAACCAGCGCTTTTTGTTTAAATGTACGTATATACATGTAATTTACGTATGTACGTATTTATAAACATTTTTGTGGCATACAATGCTCTGTTCAACCATTGTTATAATGTTTGCAGTTATGTTTTATATTTACTAACAAACCAGGAAACAAATGTTCAGAAATAATATATTTTGATATAAAAAAATGACTAACCCATCCTTTCTTTTTATGTTTCTTATCGTGAGGCACAGATGAGCCACTGCTTAGACTGTTAATACTAGACACACTGTCAGTTGATAGGTGCCTCGTGATCGCCCCGTTGCCCTGAGCTAGTCGCTGTGGAGAAGATTGCTGGGTTTGTGTCGTGATAGGTTCCTGTGAACAATTGAGTTTTCATTAATATTAATAGATTTAGATTGAAAATTATGGTGTAGGAAATAGTTTAATAAAAAAAGAATTTAACGTAAACATGTATTGTATTTTTTTCATTTATAACTAAAAGGTCATATACCTTTTTAAAAAACAATAAATTTGGTTTATACAATAATGACATCATCCTCATATAAGAAAATTAAACCACACAAGTTTCTGTAAATATAAGTACCTATTTGTAACCACGCTTCCTATCCTTAAAGAAGTTCAATTTCCTTTCCATTTAAATGCAATGTATAGTTAAGTTTAAAATTGCAAATGTTCTAGTAATAAAGCAATAAAGCATTCCAGCGCACGTCATAGTTGCTACTTAGTAAGTAAATGCTTGTTATCCCCGTAGATGTTCAGTTGAGAATAAAATTAGACGCTCCATTAAAATAATTACACACGTGAACGAAACATTACAAACAGGACGTCATGTCTCTCAACTATCGACGTTTTGACAGGCCGTCAGAGAAAAAATGGCATAAACGATGAAATCATTTTTTAATTGATTTAGATTTATAGATTTTCAAAATGTATATGTATAGTAGCTACTCTAATACTCTGTAATGTTTATCTTAAGAAATTTTGAAAATTTCTATTTTTCTATGTTTATTGTGAAGAATATTTTTATTTATTTATTTAAATTACAGACCCTGTGTCAGAAATGGCAAGACAAAGAAAGCCTGTCGTGAAGTAGAGGCACAAGCGTGTGTCTGTAAACGCGACAGGTTGTGGATTCGATTCCCACTCCAGGAAATGAAAATATTATATAATATTTAGTATTTTCATTCCCTTGCTAACAAGGCAAAGCGCGGCGTTGAGTTCCGCCATTCAACACGCAATGACTCAATTCATCGGAAAGTGGGGAATGGAAATGTAAAAAAGAACAGAGTGTCTTAACACTAGGTTCTTTGGTTATACAGCGTGAAGCTAAAAAAAAAGAATCCTTGTCAAAGAAATGTCATAATCATATGCTAGATCGCTAATCTACATGTTCGTATTAATGGATGCCTGTTAATTAATTTTTACTTAAAATACACAAGAGTAATTTTCATAATATAATTTAACTAAAATTAAGTCCAATTCTTAGTTAGGACAAATTCAATGGAACCAACAACACAATATGTAGAACAATCTATTGATGGTCAATTTAATGCAAATGTAAGCCTACATATATGTAAGTATGTGTGCCGTACATGCTTTTTATTTGGATTGAACTTTCACGAGTGCATTCGCAACTGTTCTGTTTAATGGATCGCTAAAAAGCGTGTGATTAGTTTGTGTATGATCTAACTGCATTTTCTCACGACTACGGCACTATAATTTCAAATATAGACCAATTTACATATAAAAAATTATTACATTTGTTAGACGTTTTACTTTCTACATCAGTTTTATACAAGTAATAACGATTGATAAAGAAAAAGAAAGCACGGAGATAAACATCTTATATACATATGCACATCACGACCTAGACATATGTTTAGTATATATCGACTGAAATTAGCGATAAGCTTTTAGTAAAAAAGAAAATTATGATCATTTTATTTATTTCTATGCCATTATATTTGCAATTATATTGCAATTTAGTAAATGAATTCCTCCTTACTCCGTTGTTCTCAATTTCTTATAGGAATTGAAATTTGTTTGACGACATGTATAATTCTTCTAATGGTAAGTGATAGTCAACCGTACAGAAGCTGCTGTTATTTTAAGAAGCACTATCAATTAAAGCAGCTCCATATGATCTCATTTTACGAACTCTAATGATGTTACGCAATGATTGATGGTTGGCCTACATAACGTTAATTTAATCACAAGGCTCGATATTAAGCGCAAACGTGATGTGTACCTACCCTAATTGCAGGTGACAGAATGAGGCATAGTTTAAACAAAATTATCTTAAGATTATTTTCGAATATATAACGACCTTGACACGTTTCTTTATAACGATCCCAATGAGAACATACTCGTAAAAATAATGAAACTTTCATTTAAACCTTGTATTATTAACGAATTTTAAAAGTTAAAGTTATTCATATGGAATATTATAGTAATATGAAACTATTCATATAGCACCTGTTACGAAGTAAACAAAAAAAAATGAAACACAAAGTAAAGGTCGACGCGCACGGAAAGGTTGGATTATGTAAAATAGTAAAAAGAACAGAATTTATAGTATAAAAGGTATTAAAAATAAAGTCATTAACAATATATTCAAGTAATTATATTAAACGGCAAAAAGTAGTGTTTACTTCAATTTACTTCAATTTTATTATGTGGCAATTGCCGGTATTACCATTAATATTACTTGGTTTTAAGCGTCTCTATCGATCATTAATCAAATGAAAAACTAAGGATTACTTACATTTTTTATAATTAATTTCTGTATTAATTAACTTTTAACCGGCATAAAATCGATATGTTTGTATACAACCAGTGACATCTCTGTGTGGCTTATAGTACACTTAGACAAAAAATATCATATAAGTAACAGTGTAAATAAGTTTAAGGTAACATACCGGGCCTGTAACATTGACTCCATCGGCACGTATGCCCATAGACTGCATGTGCGCCGTTGTCAAACCTGCTTGGATAGACTGTTTTCGAAGAAGCTCGATAGTCTGCCGCAACTCTGTTAGTTCTGAATCCTGATAAAAGAAATATAACATTTAGTATGGATAAGAAAAAATATATATCTTTAAAAAAAACATCGTAACTGTAAAATTAAGAAACCAGTATATATTTATAAGATTTTTTTAAAGACTGCTAATTAAGAGTAGTAATTAAAATCTCCCAATGTGCTTTCAACATTTGTCTTTATTTCGTTCAACAAAAATACGATATAAATAACTTCATATAAACGCAAAAAGTTACTTAAAAATGAAGATTTTCTGTTTCGACAAGACGTTACATAGTTCTAATATAAATAACATCTAATTTCTAGTGAGATATAACAACTTTTTTTATTATCTACATACCTGTTGTTACCTACTCACGTAGTACTCTACGTAGTAAAGCTAACTATCAACACACAATATCATGCATAGCGAAAAAAAAAACAACTTTTATATTATTATATTATTTATACGATTCTACCATCTAAAATATGGAAACAAAGTTTTTGTAATGCAAATTATGAAAATAAATTAACTTTCTACATAATACTAAATGGTTTTATTAAATGAGAGTTGTAACAACAAAGCTAATTAGCCGCTCATATCTCACTGATTAAACCAACTACAGTCTGTCACACCCTATAATCCAAGCAAGGTAGACAGCTGTTTAGGAAAGCTGCGCTCTCGGTGAAATGGGCTTTGATCTGAACGTGTATTCACGCAAGTTAATGTAATTTCTTAAGCACTGTATCATTAAATGCAAAATAAATTATTAGGTCTAAATAACATAGAGAAAGCTTTTAGAAGTATTACACAATATATTATATTTTACTAGGAGCATGTTACTTCCTGCATATAGTATATACTCGTACTTGTACCTATAAGTTCAATGTTTTTTAATCATTTGCATGGTAGCAAAAACCAAGGGAAACCTAAACATTTCTCAAATCCACCACGATGGCATTTAAATTGTTTAAACTATATGAATATAAAAATAAAATTACTCGAATACTACATTATAATACATTACGACACGATAATATAATGGCTTAATTTGCATTTCAATACACCAAAGTAAATTTTTACCCATGACAAATATGACACGCACAAACGGAATTCTCGGTGATCAAACGTAATCACTTAACCGGTATTGTTTTATTGTTCTATACGTGAGTGTAGCCTTCAAGAACAAGTTGCTCTTATCTAGAAACTGATTCAATTCGTCTTGATTTAGTTAATAAAGTCGGACAACCATTCCAGTTGTTCCATATTAATACTGATTTTCTCCTCTATATCTCCCTTGTCAGTGATTATTGGAGTAAAATAATTGTAACTGAGTTTGATCAGTGGCTTGTTTCATTATATTAATTCACCACTTTAGTTTCATATAAATCTGTCGTAAATTTACGACCATCTCATTTACATAATATATGACGCATTGTTAGAAAGGTCAATATGTCACTGATCCTTTTGCTTTAATGGGATAGTTTATTGCGTATAAATCACGTTCCCTAGTACAATGCTAGCGTATGTAAAGTAACATTGAAGTTATAACAACAAGAAAGGGAAGGAGGTTTACCTTTCGTTCTGCTGTAGCAGTTAGTTGCTGCAATCTCTGCGTCATATTTGACAAACTCTGCTCGAAGGCTGATACCACATGTGCCTAAAACAAAAGAAAATACTGTTAGTCATAAAGAAAAAAAAAGTAAATTACTTTATTCTATATACAAATATCCAAAAAAAAAAAACAAATTATCATGTTCTGTTTAAATGTAAAAAAATTCCGTAAAACTTAAGCTATTTATTCTAAATAATATCTGGACTTCTTCAGTTAAAACCAACATTATAACATTTCTTGAAAGGTTGACACTTGTAAACAAAAATATATGTTAAAAATATACGCAATGCAGGAACAACAACAAAAAACACGGCGTTTCCGTCGTTATATCACGTGTTACTTGAATATTTTTTGTGCGCATCTTTATATTCAACACAACATTCACAAATGGATCAATGTAATTTAGGTTTTAGGCTATTTTTAAGTTTTTTTAACGCTAATAGTAAAAGTGTTTTTTTCTGTAATGGCATCAGCATTACATGTCAAATTTCTACTTAATTTGATTTGTTGTACAGTTTTTTGATGTAACTCTAAGAGCATAAATCGAATCTTTTGTTTACCGATCAATCACAGATCACTTCCTTTTTAAGCCAGTTTAAATGTAGAATCTAGTTTCGAAATTAGAGCCGACCACAAACAGATAACGTTTCCAAATAGCGTTTTTTGGATAGCGGTAACTCCAGAACCGATAATTATTTAAATAGCCTCTAGTATATGAGGAACAGGTTCTTACGGAGATGCGATAACAACGTAATAACCTGTCAAATAAGATCGTAAACATGAGCTTCCCATCGATATAATAATGATGTAACATAAGTACCTATTTTAATTTTGAATATGACTTCATCAAGCTATGAATCTGTCAGCTTAATTAATATATCAGGACAAAACATGTGGGAGGATGTGTCAGGAGCCAAACGATCTCAAATAAAACTAAAAGAATATTATGTTGAAATGAAGCACTAAAATTTTTAAGAAAACGATAACGTGATTGTAGTACAGTTTAGCTTTGACTTTATTGATGAATTCGATAGTTATTCATCGCAACTGTGATCGCATAATACAAATTTAACGTAAAGAAATTATTTAAATATTATTGGCGTAGGTTAAACACCTTACTATAAACGTGAGTCATGAAAGTAAATGGCTGTCCAATGACTGAAATGGGTGCAGCTGGACACGGGACCCTCTGTTTGCTACGTCACAGGAGTACTCTGCGAAATTAAAAAGGGCAACGACCACGATCCCTATCATTGTATTAACTGACGTGTTTGTGAGTGTTCCCCAAGTACTGAATTAATACATATTAATGATATACCTTTACTGGAAAATCCCATTTTCACTATTTGCTTTTCGATCGATACCTTATACTTACTCACGGCTGGGTTCAATGCTTTATACACGAGAAGGTTCATACTAAAGTATACATTTTTATCATATGCCTAATTTCATAAATTATAGTCATGTATTGATGTGAAGTCGTAAATTAAAACGAAAATATGTTCATGATATACATAAATAAACAGCAAGAAAAAATTGTAATTGCCAGCATTAACGGCTTAAACATTCGAAGTAGCGGCTGCATATATAAAAAACTATAAAACATAAATAAAATTTATTGTACGTAATGATGAGTCTGAATGTGAAACTAATTTAAAAACACAACTATTCTCTTATTAGGGCATTTCACCTGCTTCTTCGCCAATTATAACGTCCACTCCATTGATAGATCTCTTGCATATGCGCGTGCCATCAAAGTAAAAACTAACCATTTGGCCACCTGTCTGTAGTTATACGAATGAAATATATTCCGTTATTATAAACAGGTGTTTACTGTGAGTAAATAATTTTCCTAAAATTGCGGTAAGTATAAAACATAAGCGACTAGTTAGCACAAAAAGTTGTCCAAAAGTTCTAACCACGACAGGTTTGCTCTGCCATCTGCCTGGGACAATATTGATGTTTAAGAATATAGAAATATCATTATTCGCCTATATAGGTCCACTTAGGTCCTCCATTAACCGTAACTATGTAGGGTGACAATAAACCGCACAGGTTGCGAAGCAGGTGTAGGATAATTACCTACATCATCAGCAGATGTGCCACCCGCGCATCACAACTGACTGGTTTGATTAGTTTAATTCAAAATATCAAATAAATTTTCCTTTAATAAAAAAAAAATGTATTATATATAGGTTATACATGTACATGTTATAGAAGTCGAATTTGGTTGTTAAGACGTAACAAAAATAGGTAGATATATGTGGGTAATATGTGAAGTTTTATTATTTTTAAAAACCTAAAAACATTTGCATTAAAATGACATTTAAAAAGACATTTAAAATCGCAATTTCAAAACAAATTAATTAAATGAAAAAAGTAGCATAGTAAAATTACAACTATTACAACAAACAGTAAAACTCAAAGTAACATAATTACAAAAGCATTCTCTATATCATATAAGGAACCTTATAAGTTGTTATATAACATAATCAAATTTGCTTAATTACTCACGAACGAACGCAATATGCATTTAAATAACGGAAAATAACAAGTGTAATTTGTAAGGAGGCGAAACAATTAACTAATACATTAAAACAAAGTACAATGGCCCCTAACGCTACCTTTATGGACATCACGCAACACGTGGCCGTAGTTACGTTACATACAACTATATTTACCTTCCATTATTTCATTTTGATAACAAAACCATAAGCCAACACACTAATAGACTTGTAAGAAGTTATTATACAGGCTGTTTGGTCATCGGTTGCCAAATTAAAGCAGGCCTATAGTTTTTTAAACATCCAGACCCCTTAAAGTGTTTCTACACTTACATAACGTTTTCAATGTAATAACAAAAGTAATAATTAAAGACATATTTATATTTTAGATAATACAAATCCCATAATAAATTCTATGAATGTATCTTACAAAATTGTACAAAAGCGTATAATATAGAAGTTCTTTTTAAAGGACAATATTTAAAATGTTTAAATTGTAATAAATGAAGCTATTTACTTTTGGTACAAGCCACGCACGCAGGTAGAGCCGTGACAATAGCTAGTAATAAATAAAGAAAGTATCGTATCCTATTCAATATAAAGCTGTTTGTTACTATGCATTCACCGTTTTAAGAGGTTAACGTAAAACATAATTTCCGTGAACTCATTACATAATATACATTAGTAAAATGTTCCTTTTCTTTTATGTTTGTATATTGAAGCTTGTCATATTTTCTTTGTTTTGAATCCTATATTGTAAATGTTAAATAATGCTGATATTTTTGATACTTATATGTTTTTATGCCTTCTGGGTATTACAAGAATGTATTTATCAGTTTTAACATGGTATATATAAAATACACTTTTATAACTGTTTAGCAATAACCGTTTAAAAGTTTCAATTGTATCTTTACGTAATAAAATTTTCTATTCAACTTATTACGTTTTCTCATAATAATAAGTTGAGTATTCAATAAAATGTAGTTATGGAACTCACTAAACGATCGAGCTCAGAGAGTAGCTGTTACATTCTTAACAAGAAATATTTGTTCAACTGCCCTCTTCCTCTTGGGTTACATTGTTTCGAGCACACGTTGATATACTCGTAAATATTCATGTAGACTAGTTTTAATATAAATTCAAGGTTTGAGTCATATCGTATATTTTGTAGTTTTGGTAATGGTATGAAAAATATTCTGTTCAAAGATATTTGACAACTAGCGGCTCGCCTCGATCATTCAAACATAGTTTGTTACCTTCCCAATCATTATAATTATTTAAAATATTTTTTTGTACAATATAACATAACAACAATATAAGTGACAACAATATTTTGCAATTCCGACAAACACAATTTTATAATTTCAAAAGGAAAAACATAAAACAATCCCTTTTTAGGCATTTCGATACTTTACTTTATTGATTAACTTTGTTATCAGACTTTTTTATAAATAAATAAAATTGATTATGACATCCGAATTTTTATAACCTTTAAGGTTCCTATATAAAGATTTCTTTAGAGTCCCACTCATTCACTCTTACCCACGTTATATAAATAAATAAAACGCCCAAATAATAATATATTTCGAGAATAAAGTACATGATTTCGAAATCAGTAAATCACGGCAATTGTTCTCACCATACAATAGAATTTGATCATAATTATGACGTGTATAAGTGCCTATAAGTTACAACTCTATAGCATTCATAGATGGACACTAACTGTAGCAGGATTTTAATAACCCTACAAGACAAATATAAGAGGTCTAGGCGGATGCAGCTATGTTAGGAAAGTGTGTCGTTGTTATAGCGGGCGATGCTGGACAATGTTACAGAACTTGCAAGGCTAGTTAAACGATAGTTATCTCACGTTTGGACTTACTTAGGGCAAATATTACGTGCGAAAATATAAGAAAAAGATAACCGCACTAAGATAACAGAATAAAATTAATACTCAATAGTATAAAATATTTTTGTAATTATAATTTCAGATATTAAGTTCGTTATTGGACTTGTATGACAAAAAACGCCTACTAATAAATAGCTTTAAATTTCTGTCAACACTTTATTTTGAATTAGTTTTGTTACCGTGGGAAAGTATATTTCATTGTATATGAATGATGTACATTTCTAAATCAAGATTAAATCACCTGATGCGAACTACTTTGGTAGCCAGGTAGCAGTTTTTTGTTGTGATAAAGTTATAAGGGTTTTTTTATGTACGCTTTGGTTAAATCTCAGCTCGGCTGCTTATAATGCACCTGTCGTTTAGAATTAAAACGTTGAAAACGACTTTGTAGCGAAATCATAAGTGATGTGGTTAAATAATATGTAAAAATTTGTATTGTATATATATGTATATTAAAATTTGTAGTGGTTTTGAAAAAGACATATCGTATTTAAAAAAAATCGTGGTGGTTCCCAAACTCGTGCTTTGTCTTACCAGAGCAAACAGATAAAAAAGATAAAAAATATATACATATATTATATTAAAAATATTTTGTTCCTTGTAACCTTAAGATCGTTAAGATTTAAATATTCTATCATTAAAATGAAAATTCTACAACAATTTATAATATGTAGCCTAAATGTTAGGTTTCTAACTTCTCGCCACTAATAATTATTTATAGCTACTGCTATTTTTATGTACTACAATATTTTTTTCTGGTACAATCAAGTAGAAAACAGCTGAGTTGTACGCCCGGAAGCTTTTTAATAATAGCCTGCCGAAAATAGTCAATATATTATCGCATTATAATTACACACATTCCTAAACAAAAAATATGAACTGTTAACATGCAAACTAATTTTGAAGTGATTAAAAATCAATTTACTTTTAAAGTAGGCGAAAATCTTGTCACTCGGAAATGATTTCACTTGTGCTATTATATACCTTAAATTTACTTAAAGTTATTTCTTAAACTATTTATTACAAAACAACTATTTATGATTGCATTTTGATTTAAGAGAGCATAATTAACAATTAGACAGTTAAACAGCGTTTAACTGTAAGCACGATTGGTTGTGAGTTCGATGTCCACTCGGGGGAATGATTATATTTAAATTATTTTCATTTACTCTGGTCTAATAAGAAAAAGCGCGGCGCTGAGTTCCGCAAAAGTCTATATTGGCCCGTTTTAATATTGCGTTTTGAAATAAAACGTGAAATATTTTATAAAATTACGGTGGTCCTCAAAGTTCCGAAGGTATCCAATCAGTTGATGTAAGTAGTGTATTTTAAAAAACAAAAAATAATTAGTATTTAAAATGTTTGTTAACTAGAACACTGCCATTTAATAAATTTTAAAATTATTATTTGTAACCACACAAAAAAACTCAAATTAAAATATTAAAACAAAATCTATTTCTGTATATTTTTTCATCTTAGCAAAGTACCTTACCAAAGTGTGATTACGACAGTTGAATCAATTATAGTTTTTACAAGCGGAAATCAATTACCTACTTATTATGATTAATATGTGGTTGTATTCTTAACTAGAGCTCTGGCCCGACAAGTAATTTTATGAATAGATAATGTAATTGTTATAATGACAATTCGACAATCAAAAAAACATGTTTCAATGTATCTATATCGATTAATGAATACTAAATTTAGTACATACCTCTTCAAGTATAGGGCAACTTTTGTATCGAGATTTTTTGATGGCTAATTCCCACCAAGGGACAGGAGGTTTGGATCGAAGAATAGTTTGACATCCCACTTTAGGGTCTTGAGATTCATATAACGTTCCCAATGTTCTAGACGAAGGTGAAGGATCCCGTTCCTCTTCAGCTGGTATACCAGTTACACACTCGCAACATTTATGTGGTTTCTTGGTGAATGATTGCGGCTTATAGTCTACACTAAAGGAATGTCTGTAACTAAGTCGTTTTGTGAAACCGTTTGTTTCGCTTATTGATCTCTTAAAGCCATTTCGATTATTTTGCAATGGCATTCGAGGAATCTGTTGCACTTCAGTCGGAATGCTACTTGTATTATTCAAATCATAGTTATCGCCGTTTAAGGGTGTATTTGGTTCAGAATGATATCCAATTTTGTTTCTGTGCAGACTCCCATAGAATGGATTTTCAGCAATAATTGGTGACTTAAGATCAATAAATTTGGGTCTTCTCATATTAAGCGTGGCGAATTTCTGAGGAGATTTATGAAATCTAGATTTACTCGGCAATTCTTTTAATACATCTTCTGTATCAGTGGACGGTATCGTAGAGTTGTCACTGTAACTTGAAATAGGTCGATCATTGTCAGTGAGGTATGAGGAAGATTCAGAACAGTTATCTCGATCGCTATTTCTCTTTCGATAGTCAATGGAAGAGCTCGTAGTATTCGTACGTATGGAATGTTGCTCTACGGCGTCCTGTTTCACTGCATACGTTTCATGTGAGTGACGTTCGCCGTTACTTAAAGTTGGTGCAATCATTTTTTCATTCATTTCTGATTCCGTTTCTCTCGGTAATTCCAAGCTTTTTAAGCGCCTGCGAGGTTTTGTGTCTATTGAATCGTAATGAGTTTCATGTCGTCCAGTAATAGACTTTACTGGAGAGTTGCTCTTCGAGTGCGGTGGAGTTACTTTGGCATAAACGGGTTCCGTAAAGCTAATTCTTGATGGTCTATTTACGTATATACTTTGAGATTCGCCTGTTGCATATTGCACACCACAACTGCTCTCTAGGAAATTATTCTTGGATGTTCTATTTAATGTAAAATATTCCGAATGCCTTTGAGGTAGGTTAGCAGCACTATTTGGTTCAACTAGATTTCTTATCTTTATTCGACTTCTCGGGGCACGGATAGTAGCAAATCCGTCGTGGATCGGAGATCCATAGTATGTTGTTTGCGATGTAGTAACCGCCATATTAAATACACTCTCTAAACAAACATTATTTATATTTTTTTATAATCACTAGCTATAATACCATTTTTGTAACAACTTATGATTCTTCGCCATTTATAAACTCTATTTACGAAAAAAATAATATTTTTAATATTTGATACATATAAATTCCATAAAAATAAAAGTGACTGAAGTGGTGAAGGCTATTTAATT
This sequence comes from Philaethria dido, assembly GCA_033558755.1. Taxonomy (NCBI): domain Eukaryota; kingdom Metazoa; phylum Arthropoda; class Insecta; order Lepidoptera; family Nymphalidae; genus Philaethria; species Philaethria dido. The sequence continues at coordinate 493,504 of JAKGSA010000071.1, read as the reverse complement.
GTGATTGGCTTATTATTAGAAATTTTTAATATAAATCTCAATAAACACAGACTGCTGCTGTAACGAGTAACAATCCTTAATGTTATTTTTACTTGCATCTTCAAAAGATCAATGAGTGCACTGGATTCATTAAAAGCACTTGTAGAAACAACTAAAATAGACAGTAAAACAGTAGACCAGTTAGGTCTAATTATGACTTCGTACGATTTCATTATTCTTCTTTTTTATAAATGATACTAAAAATGTAACTACGAGTATAGATAGTTAAATTAGTATGTGATTGTAATATACATACATATAATATATCAAGAAATGTATAATAGTCATTTAGTACTTCAAAATGTTGATTTATTCAATTTTACAGATTGCATGTTTTCATTAGGACATTAAAATAACAAATAATCAAAAATATCTTAAGCTAATTCTTAGTATTTATCATTTAATAATCATTATGGAAAAAAATGGTACTCTAATTTTGGGAAATATATATTTTATGTGATGATAGAAACTTTATATTTTTATTGAAATTAACGTTTTAATAGCTTGATTTTCAAAATATTCTTTGTTCTACGCTAGCAAGGGTCATTTAACTGTTTGTGAGTTGTCCAAAACATTTATTATTCATTATTGAAAGAATACGACGTCGGCTTTCTAAATCCTAATATGTAGCTCATAGTGAGAATGCAAAATGTTTGTAATTATTCTTAAATTAACTCATGCTGATAACAGCATCAGATATGTATAGTAAATATATTCACTTTCTATATGACATCGAGAAATCAAATATGGATGATTAAATAAAACTTTGAGTGTTTTAGTTAGCAGGTTTAAAACAGTATATTTAATGTCTTTTTAATATGAAGTATTGAACTATTTCTAAAAGAGTAAGTGTCGGATGTGGAAAAATATAAATTTTAAGTAATTTTGACTCGGTTCTAAGCAAATAACTTTCTAATTAACTTTGCCTTTTGCTTGACTAACTTAAGGAAATTTAGCTTTTGTATTTTTAATGTTTTTTTTAGTAATCTATGAAAGATTTCATATAAATTAACACTCAACATATATCAAAATAGACCTAATGAATATGGCATACAAAACGTAACTAAATATTGTGTAAGTAAAAAAAATATTTCGGTTTTCTTCGCATTTACATTTTGTCTGAGTAATGAAGTAAGATTTATGATACCATAAAAAGGACATTATTTTTGTTTACACGGAACAATAACGCTACCCTAAAACAACGCACATAACCGCAATGAAGTTTTTTTGTTTATTTACTCGGTGAACGACTCAAATTTTACACTTATGTTACTACGAGATATTTTTGTTAACAGATTGAGTAACGCGTTAAATTACACGTATATTAAACCATTTTATTTTAGTTTTGAAATGACCTACACATGCTCTTAACCGTCGCTAATAACACACATGTATGTATGTGTAGATTGTTTTATAAAAGGAATCAAAAAATGGTTACAATAACTTTAATAACGAAATAAATCCAACTTAAGGACATTGTTTTTTAACTTAACTTCGTAATGAGGCTTAACAAAGCCAGAAACCATTATAGATAATTATTAAAAGAAAGTTAGTAAGCGGTGCGCTACTCTTTAAATATTTTTCAATAGAAATGTGATTCATCAGTGATAAATAAGCTTTAAGCTTGAGAATTATGAGTTTTGAATTATTCATTTGTACGAGAAACAACAATAGTTGATTCGGTATGCACACAGAGTAAAGCTATACATAACTTATGTATAAGTTTAGAAGTACTATTTTAAGTAACAAACAATTACCGCTGAGTACGCTATGCCTAAGTTGGGTTCAATAACTGAAACTAATTTAATTGTGTTTGTCCCTTCTCGACGTCAATTAACATTTAAATAAGAGTTCTTCTATTTACATAATGTTTTAAAATTGCAAATTTAATGTTTTAAAAGAATATTATTAACTAAAAAATAATTATGTCGACAATAGAAAATCTATTATGTAACTTAAACGCACAATGTTCATAAAAAATGATCCTATTTTATAATATGATATTCAATCCTTTATATAGTGGCGGTAGTATCATACGGGTTGACTAATAAATCATGCGGGGTCAAATAAGTTTCCCTTTTTGAAGGGGAACGAAATCATGTATAGATTTTAAATAAATAGTTACATCGAAATTCTTTCAACGTTTATACAATTTTAGCTTTTAAGTGTCGATTATCGTAATTTTTTAAGCAATGAAATATTTTGTATTCCTCTATACTAGACATAGGGCTAAGAAAAAAAGAGAAAGAAAACTGTTTATATATCCATCTTGCTCTCCCTAATGGTAGAGTACGCCTGTTTGCTCCCGTGCATCGACCTGTTCAACGTGGACATACTAAGAGATACTTTCATAATGGTCCTCAGGGGCAGAAAATAAGGTTTATATCTAAATACGAAAACGAAACAAACCTTGGTTTTATTGTAGTACGGGATGTAGAGTACCAGTAGGTTTAATATTTTCATTTCACGGACATTTTCTAACATTTCGTAATTGCTCTCCCAGTAAATAAATAATAACAAGAACTGATATAATGGACTATAGTCTAACTTGAAGTAACATTATGCTAAGTGCTGCTGATAATATTAAATTTATAGGATTTATCTTTCTAATGTTATTTGCAAATAATTTCAAATTGAAATAGCTTTATTGGCATTTTCACTTAATAATATTGTCTTAAGTATTTTTTTGTAAACTAATCACGTCTTTTAGTGATAACAATGACAATAATTTTTAATTGTAAATGTTACAAGATTAAATTTAAATTAAAAAAAACCCTACACAATAATTATATGGAAATAACAAAATATTAAATTATATGCCAATAATGCCTTGCATTTTTATTTAAATTTTAAATTTGGCGGACCGATTTTTATATTGCTAAAAATCACCACAAGGAAACTGACTGATCATATTTAAAAAATCGAAATCGAATCGAAATCAGTCCATTTATTTGAGAGCTATGAGGCTACAGGTAAATAGACAAACACAGACACAGCATCATTCATATTTTTAGTTTTAAATAACATACAGTAGTATAATACTATAATATTTCTTCAATAAACTGCTATTTTACTTAACGCTTCTTAATTTCATAAAAAAATCATTTCAATTCAGCACTTTTTGAAATTGCTTTACAAAATGGGAAACATATAGGACTACCTTATACATAGCTGTTTTTGTTCATGCTCTGCTTTCATATAGGAATCAATTGTTTAGAATACAAATAAGTGAACTAATAACGTGTTTTGTATTTGTTAAACAAACATAATAGATAAAAAGGATAATTTACTTTATTCATTTAAGAAGTATCTACCTGGAATTTTTGTTTGTCGATATAAATGAATTATAAAACTAACTTTAGAAGCTTTTTGGTTATAGTGAAAACAAATAATATTTCTTCAAAAAATATACTTTATACTTTCAATTTACAACCACGTACATAAAAATGTATAGATATATGTTATATGTATATATACATAGATAACTTTTGCATTTACTTCCGTAAAGAAATCTTTTAATTCCAGAAAAGAACCAAAATTAAAAAAAAGAAAATTTAAGAAAAACTACGTCAAAATAATCAGTCGATACTTGTGCGACTGTCATCGAAATTTTAACGACAAGGGAATAAGACATAAAATCCTGTTTTTTGTTTAATAATAATGGTGGAAACTATGAAAGGTAGAAATCGACTTAGTACGGCAAAAGTTATAGTGTCATAGCGTCAATTGCCGGTGACATTAAGTAAAAAATAAAGTATCAAATACTATTGAGCAATTATTATTAGCAATTTAAATATGCTTAAAATTATACATTAAATATATCAATTTTAGCACCAAAATCTTTGACCTTACGCAAACGTTCTGAGAATGATTACTGATAATGACAAAACTTAAAAAAAGAATTATTAACGTTCACGTCACATAAACAATATTACTTAGCAGAATATACTTACATATATTTTTACATATATTATTTTGACAAGCATGTGCTAAAACGATATCTAGGAAAGAGAAAGAAATGATGCCATCTAGATATTAGGAATATTATGTAAGGGAAGTTTTTGCTGTATTAGTGAAATTTGCGGCGTCATCGTTCAAGTATATTTTATATCTTCCGATAGAAAGTACAATAACAGGTTTCGAAGGTATGAAATATACAATCATACCAAATCTTATAATTTACCAAAGTTACGTGTTAAGATTACAAATAACTTTGTTTAAATAATTTTAAATAGGTGCGGCTTTTATATATATATTCGAATGGAATAACTTATTTAAATATTTATACTGTACAGTAAGGAAATATTCCACTGATGTAGCTACGAAGCATCACAATAATCAAAGTAACACGCAAAAAGGGTGATGATGATCTAAGCAGTCACTATAAACGACCTTTGACTACAAGGAAAACAAATAAATTGCAGTTTTTATATACGTATGTATGTATACGTATTGAGATTTTTTTTTCTTTTAATTTAATAACAATGTACGAGGTTAAAACAATGATAGGAATTAATAATTTCATAAAATTAATGTACAGAAAATGAGAAGTCGACATTATGATGGTTGAATAAAAGTAGTCGTCTGAAAATAATTCAAAGGCTGAAGGACTGGATGGATGAAACATAGAGAGGAATTAAAGTGGAACAATTTAGTAGTTTCAAGGAGCGCATCTGTTGAGCACATGGCCAATGCGGCGAACACGGTTAGACATTCGATACGACAGCGTCATGTGTTTAAATTTTCAATTTTAAAAACACGGTCAAGAAACTTAAGTTAGTTTAAAAAAGGTACAAAATATTTTTCCAAATGATAAATTTCAAAGTTATACATACATTGCAAATTTCATTAGAAAGTGTGCCGATTGAAGCAGGGTAGGTATTTGGTTTAATATTTTGTTACACATTTGCATAAGCATGTCATTGTTATCGAGATTTACTTATTAGAAGCTAAATCTAGTTAGTAAAGAGAAACCATATATTTTGATATGTATACATATTTTTAAATGTTCACTTTAAGGTTTAAAGTATAACAAAATATAATAAAGGTTGTTTACGTTCTGGTAAACAATAAGATGAACGATACAATCAAATGAATGTCTATTATATCTATAATGGGACATAAGAATGAAGAAATAATCTAGACATCGGTCATAAACAAACTAATACTGTGTGGGTTGGGCATTGTTTGCCTGCCTTGTGAGCCCGATATGTTATGTACAAAGCATTGGGTTTTAAGGGCATCGCTGTAACCTTTGACATCCATTCCCTATTGTCATGCTAATCATGAACAACTAATCTACTGTAACGAATTTTGCAGAATGCAAAATCAAATACTAATTCTAATTTATTGACATTCTCTTTAACACCTATCGCTAAGTAATAAGTTCTTATACAAATATACGTTAAAACATTACCTTATTTCTCAGATCGGTACTAAAACAATAGAGTGTTATCACATATCAAATTGATAAAATACCTCTAAGATTGCTGGTACAATGTTAACGGACACATGTCACGCATCGTCCCGTTATCTACAATTTTAAGCCGATTCAGTTAAGACCACCTCGCTGTACAAACAGTTCATAAGCAAAATTCTAATTATGCTTACTGTAACCTGAGTCTGATACCGGCTTATCTTGTTTAAGTGGATGAACTACTTGGCACTTCCCGCCTAGATACCACGTGATCGTTTGTAGAGCTTCCTTCCGTACGTCACTTTGTTCAGGACAATGGATAAACTACTTACGGATATTCCTACCTACATCATCTGTTTACTTCCAAACCAGTTGGGAGCATCATGGAAGGATATTCTCGGAATCTGCGTGTTGTTAATTTGAGCTTATTTGGAAAACCTCTCAGCGTTGATTGCTCATAATGTTATATATTTCAGAATGTGCCTATGTATAAAGATATACAATTGTATAAATTATTTAATGTCACCAATATTATGTGTTTTTGTACGTTAACATGTGTCCAGCGGAATATAAATTTTGACCAAATGTCGTTTGCATACCTAAGTATGCGGAATAGCAGTTACAAAGAATATAAAGTGGTAGACATAAATTTTGGTCGGTTGTAGTAAAATAAAATATCCTGTCAAGGTCAACGTAGACGGTTAATGACGCAATTGTAAAACGGGTTTTCGAGTATTATGAATTCATTGATAACTCTACAACACAAACGTTTAATATTATGATAAAAAATTAAAGATATCTATAAAAAATATTAACTTCAACTACAGAATATTTATCGTACGGGGTTTAAATTGCAATTTTAGATAATAACTAACGAATCATTGAAATGTAAGTCAACCTGATACAATAGGCTTTTGACTTGAAGACGCCATTGTTTATGATACACATACGAATCTTATATTCCTATTCAGCTGCGTTTATCCATGGGATTGTCTTACATATGAAATTATTGTCGGCTTATTCAATCATGTTCCCGACACTTCCTGATAGCATATTATATGAATGTAGTTTTATTAATGTTGGATACACAACTAATACGTTAATTTAAATTTAGCTCTGTACATTCTATAATTGAATCTATTATAATGGAACATTACTAGTTCCTTCTACTTTATGTCTCTATTATGGTTGCTATTCAATAAGCACAAGTAATAAATTTAACTGTTTGTAATGAATGATATACTATCATGAGGTTAAACAAATTTAAGTTAAATATATTATATTATAATCGTATATCGTAATCGTTCTTAAAATTTATATGAATATGTATGAACTTTCAAAGTCAGCTTTTATTAAAAAATATCTCTACATGTTGAGAAAGCTGGTATTAGTTTACATGTAAAATTTGAAACACTAAATAAACTTATTACTAAAATAATAGGACGAAATCCATCCCATATCTTATGATGAAATATTTACACTGTTATTGTCTTAATAGACTGTTAGACTACTTGATATATTCTAATAATAGATCGTCAGAATATCTACCTATCACAAGTATAACGGACGTTGAAACTACATAACATTTGATTGCTTCAAATAGCAGAAAGTGATTGCCGCTGCATTGTCAGAGCAACTTATATTAATACGTTGGTAATGGACAATAAATAATATGTGACTCTATAATAAGTTATAATATAGATAAATTGACGTATTTTTATTGTAATCGTAGATTGTTATCGATATTACCATTTAAAATATATAATGTATAAATATTTAATTAATGTTTGGAACACAGAAAAATTTTACTTTACTTTACGCTTTATCCCGCATATAGCAGAGTAGGCAGAGGGAACTTGAGAACCTAGTGTTAAGACACTCCGTTCTCTTACAACAATTCCGTTAGTATTTTCATTTCCTGGGTTTGGTAACAAGGCAAAGCGCGGCGTTGAGTTCCGCCACTCAACACGTAATGCCTCAATTTGACAAAAAAAAAAAACAATAGTGCAATAAGTATTTAATATCGGAATTCTTAGAAAATTTATAAAACGAATTAATATATTCAAAAAATTGGCACTTATTGGTCAATGTGTATACACATTGTAAATTTTCCCTGTACAATAATATGACAAAGAATAAAGTTATTTTCAGAATATTTGCAATAACAATAAAACTATAAAAAATTTAAATAGTAATAGGAAGGTTCTAAATTTTTCGACTCCAATGTCAGTAACGTTACGCAAAGTATTATGACTGTATGAAATTAAGCACAATGTTCTAAATACTGTTACACGCTGTTTCGAAAATTATATATTTCGTACTTTCGTGCACGCAAGGTGTTTTATTTTGAATATAACATTAGAAAGTCACAACTATAACTCTTAGGTTATGATTTTTTCCGGAGTTAAGCGTACGATAATATCGAATGGATAATTATCGAATAAGGATGTTTTCATTACACTTATCCAATATCAAAGGAAGCAGTTTTTGTATTTCCTACATTATACAGTTTCTTACTACATTTCTTATTTACGTATCCTAGAAACCTCAGTTGTATGACCTGATCTTTATCACGATGTAAACAAATGCTGCTATGAAATTTAAAGTAACTGAAGTTTTTGTTTTATATAGTTTTTACGAGTTCATTGTCTTTGTTCAGTAAACAAGCATACTATTTTCTGTGTGCGCCCTAAAGGGTTAAAACTTAAAAGGTAGCTCGTAAAGTACACTGTTACCAACCTCAAAAATAAATTGGAAGCGTGTAAGTAACAATGTCTTAAGTAAATTTGTCGTTCAGTAGGCGTAAAAGCAAATAATAGTTGCTTGGAGCATACATTATAACTTGGACACCACCAATCAGTCAAGAATTTTAACATCTAACAAACTTAAGTATATTGAACCAGAACAATACATTGATAAATCATATTTAAAATTTTATTTTGTCTCAATTATCTGGAAATAAATTTGTAACATTTATGAATGTTATATGAATCCACCAGGCCAGTTAGTTTATTGAACGAATAAATAAAGCAGGGGCGCTACATATCTCTCCGTCTCCGTATAAATTAACCTCAATTGAGAACGTTGTAAAGGCGCTTGGTTGATTGAAGATGGCGTATTCTAAGCAAGTAAACGTTATATAGAGTACTGCTGTTATTTATATGAATCAAAATTAGTAAGGAAAAACTCTTTTATCAAACTAAAATTACTTTATTAACAAAATGATAATTATAAGCTAAGAATGTACAATAGGAATGATAATTTGATGACCTAAAAGGAGTGTTTCGTAGTTAATGTTCTTGATAAAAGATAACAACACCAACGCTCTACAGGTATTCCATATGCGTAAATTGATAAGGGTATCTACATAATATGCTTGAGTAATTCATGCAATGAGTGAGCAAACAAGGACCAAATGATGAAATTGTAGGTTGATATTTATATAGTCTATTTATTCATGATATTCATCTGGAACAGCCACGTGCAACATTTGTTACCTAGTTTAAAGATAAAAATAAAAATATTTAGTAAAAACTTTTATTTTATTTGTTTTTGTTTATTATCCGAAATATATTTATATATACGTTATCCTTAATGAGATTTGAAACCACGGTTATCGTTCAGTATCCAAATACGTAACATCAGTGCCATGACTATAATGTTAATGGAAGATATATTATAAAGAATATACGAGTATGTTTACGTATAAAAGTGAACCTGTTAATTTTACTTAAGACATCAAAACTGCCAAGATCGCTATTCGTCTCTTACATAAAACAATCATAATGCGACTTGCAGCAGTCAGCATCTCACGCCAGTAATATATGTACATACATATTGAAGGATTTACATAGATATGATAAATGAGAAAAAGTCAACTTATACTTTATATTAATAAATATTTATGCCAACCGCATACTTTATTATTTACCATCTTCATATGTTATAATTAGTTTATTAAATAATAAATTACTGCAAGCATAAGCTTATTTTCTTTATTTATATCATCTTGGCCACCAATAACATACAGATCATCTTCTAAAAATATTATAGCTATAAAATTAATATATTGGTACGAATACGCTTTTTATATATACTTTTACACATATGATTCGCTTTTAATTAAATTGGAAAAATTCTAAATGAATAGGTATGTTACTAGCACATGATAAAGTAATATTCTTCACACTTATATACAATACTTAATTATATGATAAAATAAGTACCTACTGTGATAGGTACTCTACGCTACGATATTACTTTAAAATTGTTATTATATTTGGGTGTTTTAGAGAGCCAAATCACGATAAACTAGATATGAAAAAGTTATCACCGCTTTGAATGATCTCTACGAAAGGTCATCGTTGACAGAATCTATTTACAGAACAACTTATTTAAAATATTCATCTATCTACTTAGCTATCGAATTTCAAAAATTTACTTAAATGTTAGCAGGTGCACGATATTTTATTGTACATAATAAACGTTAGAATATAAAGAAAGTGTATGCGAGAAAGCTCATAAACGTTTTACGTGCGTTAATCTCGCAGCGTGTAATTAAGCAGTTTGCTTAATATTTCGGCATCAGATAATGTAATAAAGTTCCGACTGACTAGGTACTCTATCACCTACATATAAAACACATCAAACGAATTTATATCAAACGTTTGACACCAAATGAACCAGAATCACCCATAAACAGATTTCTTTGATGTTTATTTTTAGTTTGTCTTTCGTTTCTAGTAAATTAGCAAGTTTCTTGGCTTCCATCGTTGGAGTCATATGCTCGCGTTAATTTGTTTGACACCCTAATAGTTGTTGGGTACGGGGGAGTTGCTGTATGAACAGATATAGGTGTATAAGTGTTTGTGAAAGTAGAAAAGATGTCAATTAGTTAGTTATTAGCAACGGAAATGTACAAGGATTCCATTATAATATGTAGATTTTAATGTAAAATCAAGTAAAAATATCACAAAAGTAAATAGTACGAGGAACTGGTCTTATAACAGGACAGGATCCGGCAATACAACAATGAAATTTAAAGAATAAGGGGCAAGAGAATAAGTCTTACTCGTAAAGAAAGGACTAAAGAGGTCCCACAAACGTCAGAAAAAAGGGGATGCGAATACCTGCCCTTCACAGTCGAAAAACACGAACACTAGTGGATAACTCTACGACATATTAGTATTTTTTATATAATATCGATTGCATTTTATCTAATATGAGATCAGTTTTATTCCGATAATAATAATTAAACAATGCTTTGATAAGCAAGTATTGTTTGCACGAAAACAAAGATTTAATGTTATTTTTTATGTTTCTCAGCCATATACATCTAGAAAAATAACTTTATGAACCAGTGTAAAATCAATATTCAAATAATAAGCCATGATACGGATATCTTAGCAACAAAACAAACTTTAATCAAACATGTTATGCTCCTATAACTTGTAACAGGAGAATAAAGCCCTTCGTATTTTATATGTACCAAATACGTTTAAAGAAGATGACACTGTTGATCTTTTCCGAATCACAGAACTATCACTTATCACAATAAAATTCACGGTAAAAGTTTTACGAATGTTTATATAATTCGATGTCCAAACGTATACGACGTATAGAGCGGCGCGCGTGCGTCCGTCCGTCGACGAGATTCAAAACAAACTGGTTGGCGCGACGATAGTGAAGTGAACTACTAAATAAAACTGAGTCACGGAACCCTGAGCAACCCGGACTGATCGCTAATCAAAGGCATAAGTTACGGTCTATAGGGCCCATATGAGGGGGACAGGACCTTTCATAACTTTGGTTTATTACAGACTGTATTTGATTTAATGTAAGATTTGTATTCATTGATTTATAGGATTGATATTAAGCATTGGTAGACTTATTAGAATTTTCATTATTACTTACGGATAGATCTTATCTCCATAAAATTTATTAATGGGAAATTAACATTGTCATATTAGGTTTTTTATTAAGTAATTGGTTTTTACTATTTTTTTATCAAGGGCGACGGTATTTCCTGCAAATAATTCAATGTTAATCTATAATAGGTACGTAAAAGATTTTTAATATCACCACTTATCTTAATAATATAAAAATCATAATAGTTTAAACACATGGAGGATGGGTAGATCAATGCATACACATGTAAAAAATAAGTAGTAAAGAGTTAAGAGTAATATAAAAAAATGTGGCCCTCGCTCTTGTTGCGTAAGCGAGTCCACTTTTGAGGATTTATGGGCCACGAGTTCGAGCTACACTTGATAACGTCTCTACTCATTGCACACGCGGCGTACATAAAGACTTAGGTTTTTTTTTAATTATAATGCAAACAAATGAAAACAGTCTTAAAAAACATTACAGGGTAAACCGATTGTGAAGATTTTTTGTGATTGCAACAGTAACAAAACCTTGAATAATATCTTGACAATTTGTATAAATACGAAATGTAATGAAATAACATTATCAAGTAGGTTCTAATAAATAAGTTTCGAATGACTCGACCATGAAAAGATTTTCTTTTTAATATGCTAGAGATAATAACGAAAACTTTGTTATTTATTGAATATTTTAATATTCGACTCATATCAAGTTTCGGATTGATGCACTTGATTTTTAAGTGTTAGGACTGCAAATTACTCCAGGTCGTAAAATTAAACTCAGTACAAGTTTCAACAGTATATCCTTTGTTAGCGTTGGATTATTGCCAACGCACGCTCCATCTGCGGTCGTAGGAACTGCTTACGAATTTACGTATATGTAAACATAACACTATTTTTTACACAACGAATTTTAATTATACGAGTATAATATAAGCAAAGCGACAGTGACGAGTCACTCTGCGCAATCTCAAATCAAATATCTGAATGACATAAAATAGAAAATATCGTTGACATAATAGAATCGGTGAGTGCAGAAACAACGTAAGTCACATTAAATGCAAAAATTCGTAATTGATTTAAACTAGCTTAGAAAGGTAACTTATACACTTTTTTCTCCTTCCTGCAAAATTTGAAAATACAGACTTACGTTGTTTCTGCACTCACCGATTCAATAGTAAATAGTACTTACTCATAATTTAGTTTTAGGGCTCCACCTAACCGCATTATTATGGATTTTGTCTGGTAGACAATGAAATCCATTGTCCACTTTCTTTCCGCTTATATATAGAAACTGCATACTAGAATTAGAACCTCATACACACTGAGTTTCACTATTGGCTTTGTCTCCACCTTTGTGTCAACAGTAATAAGCAATATACTAAATGTAAATATTCTCATTCTATTAATATATCTATTAATTTCAAGTGGGGAACGGAAATGTTGAAAGAGAATGGAGTGTCTTTACACTAGGTTCTCTGGTTCCCTCTGCCTACCCCGCTATATGCGGGATACAGTGTGAAGTTATGAAGTAATTAATTTCAAGCCGCAACTAAATCATTTATGTATACATATTCTTTACGACAACCTCAACATACAACTTTTAAAAAATTAAAATTATAATTGCTCTATTTTAATTACATTTTACAAAGTATTTATATATTTATGAAACGTAGTATACAATATTTGACCTAAACAAGAGGAATTAGAAATCGAAACGTAAATTATATTGCCATTGAACCTAATTGATGGAAACCTCTTACATGATTGCTGCAATAAAACATATGACGTGGTATATAAATTAATTCATAGACATAAGTAATTGGTCAAACCTCAATAGAAGCCGGAGAGAATTGTGCATTGAGTCTTGTATGTTGGGTGGCGGTGCTAATTACCGTATTAACATCAAAAATCTTAACAAATATGCTAGAATATAATTCATACAGCAGCAGCTTTTATGCTCATACATACATTTGTATTTATATCGCTTTTTTATATAAAATTGACATGTGTATATTCATTAAGTAGTTTTGTTACTAAGAAATAATTGTAAAGAACATTAAACTGGAATTAAAATATAGAACATAAAAAGAAACATAATCGTGCTAAGTTTTGATTAATACATAACTTAATTTGAACTCTAATAATTTGAATGATTATGTTGAAATCCAGCGGTGACGTTTTTTACATGTTTATAGACTTTTATCAGTCTATTTAAAAAAAAACTTTATGTTGAGTTACTTTCTGTCGTCCGATTCGCTTTAAAATTTGTAGTATTGAAAATTTGGAGAATGATGACAGTACAATACGAGTATTTTCATTGAATGAACCTTCTATTCTAGTTAGGGTGAACAGGATTACGAGAAAAACGTTTAATAGTGTTTTTTTCTTCATTTTTTCTTTTTCATTCTAGGTTTTACAGCTATTTACAAAGCTTTATTACATAAAGATACAACAAAGATTCTACAAAAATAATTACAATTACGAAAGTTTGTGAGGACGGATAAGTGGAGGTTTGTTCAAACGTTAATAATATAACTTATGAATCAGAATAGCAAATAGGCTACGAATTAAAAAGATTTTATATAATTTGCCCATAACGTAACAATGAGTATCAATAATTTCATGTAATTTAGAGTATAATAACCACGTACGCGAAGAAGTGTATATGTTGTATGTTTATGCCATACACACTTATTTGATCCTTCAATTCTGTAAAAGAAGAAGGCGAAAACAATGTATTGAAATTGCCCTTATAGCGTTCTAAGCTATTGAATGGCATCGTAAGAACAACGATGGATGTCCGCGCTTAGTTCTGGTGTTGAATTATTTATGGCGGCATTGCTTTTACAGTAAATTAGACGAACAAAAACAACACGAACGAATCTTATTGAAAAGTGCACTTCTTTGTCTTTTGTTTAGCCAAAAGACAAAGGGATGACAACATTAATAAAATCAATAAACCTTATTTTAAATTAGGTATATAAATTACAGTAGATTGTATAGTTATAATAAATTGTAAATAAAAAATATTCTTATGAATTAAAAAGATACACATTATGTTTAATCTATTTTATCGATATTCATGCATACCTCTATGTACCTATTTCTTTCGTGAATGTCTCATTTCCAACACACAAGCTACAAATAAAGTAGTAACATTAAAATGGAAAATATAATCAAACTACACTACAAAGTGGTTCATTTACCATATTAGTATCTAATACGGCAGCAGTTAGAGTTTACTTGTGTCCTAGTAAAGTAATATGACGGTATAAAAGAAAAATCAAGGTTTCATAGAGCGTCATTTGCTTTTCCGTGACACATGATTAGAATTCTTTAGGTATAAATATATCTAGGAACCTAATAATACCTAAGAATGTCTGTTAGTTACGTTTCAAATAAGAAACAGTAAAATATAATTGATAATATAGATATATTTTTAATATTATTCAAATTTAAAAATATCATAATTATTTCTTTTAGTTTACTGTTAAATATTACACATTGATTATATATCAAGCTTAAATAACAGCAATTCAATTTCAAAAAAGAAATTTCTAAAAAGAGCAATTTCTAAAAAGAGTAATTTTAAGCAAAACAATCAAAGTACTTATTTCGACGTCCTCTCATAACAAATTCAAAGCCAAACGTTATTAGGACTTAACGATAAAAACTACGAGCTGAAGGGTTCGCATTCGACATGAGTTTTTACGGTCTCCTTGTCAAAGATTAGAGCATTGATTTATTAAACGTTTTTATTAGACTGTTGCGTTTATGTTGTTTTATTTTTATGAACTATTAAGTTTGTACTAAACCGAAACTTACAAATGCCTTATTTAAAAATCCACGTTGTATCTGTGATAGCTTTAACATTAGCATCTATTTATGCATGATCAGTAGGGAAATATCGAATTTCCTAACGAATAGACCGATACATAAATTTGCATTGGATATGTATATAGATATCAGAATGTCATTTCATTTTAAGTGGATATAAAATTTCCAACACTCAAAGACTATAAAATAAATAAATTCGTATGCAAGTTGAATTTAAAACTCCACAGTGGGATTTCACCAAAAATATGTACATTTTAAAATACACAATAGCCTTTCCTTACTATTATAAAAAAATGCGGAAAATGCCGGATTAAAATTATTAATGGCGGAATTCTGAAAAGCGCCAGAATGGAACCGCTGCAGTCGCGCATTATTTCTGAATAAGGAAAAGCATTTTGTTTTATCACACCGCAAATGCTAAGCGGCTTTTACACTTCGCTATTACAGATAATTATTCACCTGCATTTTTTACACTTAAACTGTATGATTTGAGTAATGCTTGATTAATTACAAGTCCAACATATGGCGTAATCTATACAAATAACTAGTAGACTAACTAAATGATTAAGATCAATTGAGAATGAATATACCGGTTACAGAAAAGCAAATTAAAATTACGTACTACAATTTTAAAAAACTGGTATTTTTTTATAAATTCTCTCCTTAAAGAGGTAAAAAATAGCCAATGTGTTGTTGGTAGAGTCTCTACCAAAATTTTAACAAATTCAATTTTTTGTTAGCGCTTAATGCATAAGAATCCTAATGTGGTAAATTATTCGACATTCAAAAAATGTAGCATGTAACTTGTTATTTTGATTAAATTTATCTGACTTTAACTATAACTATATGATAATTACAGTCCTTGTCGGAACTTTCATCTTTAGACCAATCCTTAACTTCTTATGAGATTTTACGTAAGTAAAATTTATAAGAATAATATGTTATATACTAAAGTTTTTAATATTTAGACTGTATACATAAAATATTGTTATTAATGTCACAAAAATTTTGCAAAGTATGAACATTATTCCCCTTCATAAAATATATCATATTTTATTGCTTGTACATTCTCCACAATTGATTTTCAGTTAGGTTAAAGACAGTGCTAGCAACTGTTCGACACACATTCCTAACACCCGATATGGCGCGAGACCGCACTCGGCCGTGTGACTCGACCGACCCTATCTATGCTCTATCTGATCTTGTGACAATTCATCTTTTATATATATGTAATTGGGTTTTCGCGCTGAGCTTCAATAGTGTCATAGTGTATGGGAACTTTTTTTTAGATTGAATGAAAGTCGATAAGAAAAGCCATTCATGAACTATAAAGGAAAGTGTAACTTTAACAAAAAATACTTAATAAATTAAAATTAAATGACCACTTTCTATTTCAAATTATTTTAGATCAAGTAATAATGACGACAGGTCTATTTTGACTACTACTTGTATAAAAGTACCTAAGAGTAAGGTTAAGTAAAGTATGATAAAAGGTAATTTCCTAGAATTCACTAAATAATATAACGTTTTTTTTTTTTTATGGATAACGGATGACAGACGAGCAGAAGGACCACCTGATGGTAAGTGGTTACCTTCGCCCATGAACATCTACACTACCAGAGATGTTGTAGATGCGTTGCCAACCTAGAGGATAGAGACGGAAGGGGAGGATAATGTAGTAGTCCGCTATCGGAACCACCACATTTTTGGGAAAGAATGGGTGGGAAAGGGGAAAACCTGGCTTACATGCCATCGAACCGGAACACATCACAAGATATTTGGCGGTTCGTCTTTGACATGATAGTGGTCGCGAGCCAGACGGAGGACGAACCTCCACCAAATGAGAACGTTTAAATTGTATCATAAAAATATGTTTTTATGTATTATATAATTTACATTTAAAGTGAAGATAGGCTACATTGTTGAGTAAAATAAACCGAGTTTATATTTTTATTCCCTCAGCGTCCATAAAAATTTAAAGCACATGTCATTTTAATTTCTACTAAAAAGCTGCGGCTTTATCGGAAATATATAAATATATATTAGATGACACGTAAAACATCTGCCCATTACAGTTTGTAAACATGACTACTATTAATTTGTCATCGAAGGCATATAATGTTGCGTTGTTTATTAAAGCACCGGTGTTTATCGTGTCCCTATTAGTAATGTGATCTTAGTCAACGGGTTTTTATGTACTGTATATGATTTCGTTATAGGTTACTATGTTATTGAATTCATTAGAAGTAAACTAAATAAATTATAGCAAAGGTGTTAATCGAAATATTCAATTTTTACAAAAAAAGATGTACGCAAGAAATGCACCTGACGGTAGACGTTACAGATGCTTATATGCATACTTATGTACTGCGAGATATTTGCATCAAAACTTAGTGTACACATTTAATATAAAAATAATAAACTTATTACGCCTGTCGTGGCGCAGAGGCACAAGCGTGCGACTGTAAACGCGAGAGGCTGTGGGCTCGATTCCCACTCCAGGAAATGTAAAATTTAGTATTTTCATTTCTTGGGTTTGGTAACAAGGCAAAGCGCGGCGTTGAGTTCCGCCACTCAACACGCAATGCCTCAATTCGGCGGAAAGTGGGGAACGGAATTGTTGAAAGAGAATGGAGTGTCTTAACACTAGGTTCTCTGGTTCCCTCTGCCTACCCTGCTATATGCGGGTCACAGGGTGAAGTTAAAAAAAAAAAATTACAAATAATATTTGTACAAATTTTATACAAACATACCATACTTTCAAATTATTATTTTAATACTAATGTGAATTGTGACTCTTAAAAAATATACTGAATAATAAAAATTTTAACAAGAAATACAACCGACTTCATATAAAATTTATTAATAATTCAATTTTTGTTGTCTGTTAATAAACCATATGCCTGACAAATATTTTCCTGAAAACCGCATCAAAATCGGTTCAGGCAATCGCGCCTTTTGAAATCGAATTAAAAATAAAGAAAAAATAGTGTATGTATTATTTGTTCGTCAATCATAAACAATACAACATTTACATTTTGAGATATGCTAAATCTTACTTGACACTGTTTTCTCTGAATGTAACTGAACCTATAGATAATTAAATTGTGTTGTTGTAATAGTAAATACGATAAGCTAAAATATTCCACAACATTACTAACTACTAAATTGAAATGGAAAATAAAAACATTTGTAGTTACATATAAGAGGAGTAAAATACAGGAAGTAAAAATGATATTGATATTTGTAATTTTGTGCATAAATATGAGCTTAAATGTAACACAGATTTCGAATTCAATAACGTTTACTGAAACGATTACTGTTTTATGAAAGCTTGTAAACGAAAATTTTACGTACTCTTAACTATAATATACTATAATTATAGTATATTGTTCTACATAATATCACTTTTCCTAAATAATATATGAATTAAATTCTTTAAAAAATATATTATACCACAATTTCTTTTTTTGATTAATTTCAGTGATGAATTAAGTAATTACCTTCCAAATCATATACTTATGACAATTTTTATAAATAAATTAAAATTAATTTGTAAGATATAACAATAAGTAATAAATAATACATAGATAATAGAAAGAATATTACCAACACGGTCACTTTGTAAAAACCTTATTTTCAATATAAAACAGAAATAAATAGATTAATATTATTGTTTCTTTTACGTGTAAGAGATATTCATTTGAAATACAGTAGTATTCTCTAATAACAAGTAACAGTGATACAAACGAACAGTGATAGTAGAAACGTTGTAAATTATGAGTAGAAAGTACTCACGTTAGTGGTCAGTTGAGTTGTCAGTGTATGCACCTTTTCCTTTGCATCCGCCAGTTCTCGTCTGAGCTTTCGCACCTAAAGCGTAACGTTCATTTAAATATCTATTTATATATATGTTATATTATATAAATAGAGAAATATATTTTTTATTTAATAAAATATGTGAGTTTTATTTACAATTCTTTCGCTTCGTTCGTTTTTTTGTATGAGAATATTAAAAAAATTTACATTTTTTTAAATTTCAATGAGTTTATTTAAGGAGGCAAAAGACATATAAAAACTATATATGTATATAACTATAATTCAAAATCAAATTTGAAGCATTTTACCTAGTCGTCTATTTCGTTTCAAATAAATTTTATTACCTATTTTAAATATTTTATTAAAAATATAATGAGATTATGAATAGAACATATTTCAATTATTTTTCACACGTAGGATATTTATAAAAAAATATTTTTTTTTTTATGTAAAAATCCCGTGTGAAAAAAAATTGTAATATGTTCTATTCATAATCTCATTATATTTTTAATAAAATATTTGAAAATTAAAAAAAAAATTTCATAATATTATACTTTATTTTAGTAATTTGTATGTGTTTAAAAATTACTTACTTCGTGTGCCTGTCTTTCATCGGATCCGGCGCCAGCTGCTAGCGACGATGCCGTCGATACCAAAGACGCAGTTGAACCGTGAACTAGAAAATATAAAAGAAATTACCTTCTAACCTACTTAAGGTACATAAAATTAATGAATTATAGAAAATTTCTTGTTTAAAACCGTGAATGACCTTATTACTTCATAAGTATTTGGCTTCAGATAAGTTTCCATTTAATGTTTCTTTTTACCTGACATCAAAAAAATAGGTTCTCAGTTAAGACTGTTTTTTAGATGTGTATATATATATTATATATAGATGTGTATATATAATTTTTATTGGATGAATCAATTTCGATGATTATTTTTTTATGATAGCTTGTACTGATGTATGTCCCATTTAAGTTTCGTTACGAATTAAAATCTGAAAAGTAGTTTTTGAGTTATTTGTAATGATGTTACTTTTTAGTGGATTTTTTGTTGAAGTCAAGTTTTCGTTTTTGTTAAAATATTATATATAGGATAGAAAATATAACTGAAATCACATCATAATACTAGCTTAGAGCTATTCTATACGAGTATACCTAAAGCTACCTAAAACAATTATTTAACACCTTACCTACCTTACAATATATGGTATAAAACCAATAGGTACATTTGAATAAAATATTTAACGCTAAAACAACATTATGTAAAACCAAATAACATGACTAGTATCATAAAAGTTCAGTTAGGTGACTGTAACATTATATTTATTTAGAAAAGTGAATCCGCTTTCCTTATAATAACTGTGTGGAATAAAATCAAAAGATGTTCTCGTAAGTTTTTATATATTACAAATATCTATTAAACTTTACCTAATTATAATTTAATAAAATATACGGCTGTATAATATAGAAGAGTAAATTATTTCATTGAAATAAAAAAAAAAAACTACAGTAAGACAGCGTTTAACTATAAACGCGAGTGGTTGGAGGTTCTCACTCATGGCAATCAATACCAAATAAAAAATAATATTTAAATTATTTTCATTTCCCGCTTCTGTAGGAAAAAGTCGCTGAGTCCCGCCACTCAATACACAATGTCTCAAATTCAGGCGGGAAGGCGAAAACGGAGTGTCTAAACACTAGGTTTTCTCTCATCTATCCCGCTATATCCCATTAAGCGTGAAACTCGAAATGCAACATACCGTCATCATTTTTCTTAGGATAGTGATGAGAGTGGCGAGGCGTATGCATCACATTGCCCGGCTGATGGGTTGGGCTCAGCGCTGATCTTGGAGACGGAGACGGTGGTTCGGAGACTCCATAATTCAGACCTGTTTTAAACACGTTGTTAGTATCGCACAAATATATGTTGCTTATAATGGTGATGCTTTTTTGTTCTGTCCACTACAAAATTGTCCGTTTATTAGTTTGTGCCTTAAATGAAACTACAGTAATATAGTTTATAGTTGAGAATTATACAAAGACAATAATTTATAGAGATTTTGTGCAATTTGGCAATATTATAACAATAGGTTTCTTCTTTTACATATATAAAATACGTTATTCGTTTTTTTTAAAGAATAAGTGTCTTTATTTAATGATTTGATAAAACATTAATAAAACAGATTATAAATATGCGAAAAAACATACATTATTAATATCATAAATTTTCTATTTATAAGTGATTAAATTGCTACTCTGTAGAAATACACATGTATGTATGCTTACTAAGCTTTATATTCTATAATTTATTCTAAGAAGTAAGAACTAAGCTGTAAACTAATAAATATATTCGTTATTGTTGCTATTTTCTTTGTAGTAGTATCAAACATTATTGTAACTTTACCTTGTCCTGCTGGTCCGTACTGCACTGGTAAACAATAATACGGTTCATAGTCGCTCTCTGAAGATCTTTGCAGCATCGACGGGTACAGCTTCTCAGATTTTGTAGACCTGGAATCAATGTCTTTTTAATAGTGAAATAAAAATATATCGTATAACATACACATATGACACAAATTATTTATATAACACAAAACGATACGACCAACGAAGCCTAACTCCAATAACTGAAGATAGCCAAATATGTATTGCGGCATAATCAACACTTAGCTTACACTGAACAGTGGGCAAAAATGACACAAGCAAATAATATATAAAACGTAAATTAGCCTATTAATTATTCTATTGCAAATAATAACTTATTTTATGGGTAACATCAATTTTAAGGATAAACAATCATAATATTTTTTTATGTACACATCGATATATTTTTTTATAGTTGCAAAATAACGAATAGCGGATATATTTTTTGAAGACCAAGTCGATATATTTTACGTAAGCCGTGCCACTGTCGTACATGCAACAGTTAATGTAAGTGAAGCGTGCCACTTTGAAGCCAAACATATAATTTTTCAACCTTGTGGCATACCTTGGAAACGTCCTATCTCTGAGATAGCTAAAAATTAATCAGTAAATATTATATCAAGTATTTACAAAACATGGGTTATAGGTTACTTACGTATAATGCATGATAGGGAGGAAGAGCTTTAAAGCATAGTGACAGTACTGTACATATATAAATAGGGGATTTGATTTAATGACGAATGGCATGAAAAAGTGGCGTAGCTCACACTGTGAAATTATTAATGTGTATGCAAAAATTGAGAATAGAATAAGTGTAGGTCACATCCATATAACGTTATTTTTTTTTAATATGTAATCAAGTACTGTTTTACGACTGCATCATAGATTCATATTAATATATATATATATATATATATATATATATATATATATATATATATATTTTTTTTTTATATATATATATATATATATATATATATATATATATATATATATATAACAGATACCTTAGATACTTTTCGTTTTTGTTATAATAATCGGATAGACAGTCATGTTGATATGTCATGTGTCATAATGAGAACTTACATGACAGCAGTTAAATGGCATAAATGTCATTTATGTACTGTAAAAATAAATTAATAATTAATTTATTGATATATTAAAATAAAACTATTATATGATTTTCTAAAACGTTGTCGTTTGATAGGGTGTTGTGTGAATGAGTTCGTTGTAAGCTACGCCACCACACTACATGACCTACCTAATACTGTTGCTTCTGTTGAGCCTCGAGGTCTGTGCGTCGCGGTGCAGGATGAGCTTATTGTGTGTGAGTGAGCTGCGGTGTGAGTTAGGGGAGGTGTGTTGCGCCGAGTGGAGCGACGTTAGCGACTCCATCGACTCGCCCTCCGAGAGGCGCCCGCTCGCTGAATATGTATTGCTGAAACGCGACACGAGATGACATGCGGCCAGTTGAATCTACATATGCGTTTAGATGTAGTTAGTCGATCGAGGGTATACGACAATTTTAGATATTAAAATTATTATTATTTTTGTTATAAATGTTAAATATATTTTTTTGCTTTTATTTTTTTTTTACTTTCGAAGCTTAATCTAAACCATTATCTGATAAGCTCTTGTTATATAAAAAAAGAAATGTACATCGATGTCATTTGTTATGACGTTTATCCAAAGAAATAACAATGGTATCTGCCTTCAAATTGATTCTACATAAATTGTGGTACCATCGTAACTATAGATTAAAAAGCAAGATTTGTCTAGTTACTATTATTTTATTAATAGTTATCACATTAATGTAATAATAAAAATTAAGTATGTATTAAATAATTGTACCCATTTTTAGTGTTTAACTAGCTACATCTATAACAACTGACTGGAAAGGACGGCGAAAGCATGATAGTGAAACACTTTGTGTTACTTCAAGTCATATGCACACAAAATGCACACTTGAGGGATGAATGATTGACGATGCTACAAACAGTATGAATATATGTATAGGTTATTCAATCAACGCACATTCCTATTTATTTACAAATATTTACCTGTGTCGCAACCAAGGTGCGTAGGGTATTCCATAGTCAGATTTAACTTCAGAATACGTTTGGGTATCAGAAAGGCTTCCATCACTAATTTTCATCCCGCCTCTAGGAGTTGCCCTGTAAGAAATGCACTTGAAACTAACGATCGCTACGATATCGAAATATGAACTGACATTTCCCACAAATTTTGTGTCTAAATAAATATAGGAACGATAAGAATGTTTGCGATCCTGTCAACAACTTGATACACAATAGATAAGAAATGAATACATGCAAATTAAAAAATATATTACTTATTTTGAAATGGCATTATTTTATTACAAACAGTTATATTTTGGAAATATAATATATAAGCACTACACTACATTGAACGTATACTGGAAATGACAAGACGCCGCTTAATTGTAACAGGCTACAGATACGTACTCGTAAATTTATAATGACTTATTATTAAAAAATATATATAAAAGCAATGCATATGTATAGCATGCATATCCATAAGAAGATTATTTTTTCTATAACCGGTATTAAATATTAAAATAATTTTCTTAATAAAGTACCTATATATTTAGTTATTGAGACTAATTAAATTCTTAAGCCTGAAGGCACATTCATTCTAATTTTAGAGGTATTATTTGCTGGAGACACCCAGAATTCTTCCAGAACGCATATCCATGTATTTAGGGGTGTTGAACACAATATTATATATTTATTTAATACTATTAATATATTCAAGTGAGTATTTAAATCCAAAATCAAATCATACAGTTATAAATATATTATTACATACAATAGAACAAGTTTTTTTATTTGTTTATATGTTAATTTCTTATATTATTTGCTTTTTAATATAACAGAGTACAGCTCTGTTTACACAACATATGTATATGTAGTTGTATGTGCTTCTATACTAAAATGAGTTTGACAAGATCATTAATTACTTGCGGCTCTTAAGCTATGTGATATCTGTTCCGATGCGATGATGTCACACGACATGAACAGACAATCTAATTAATTGTTGTTTTAGACTCAATACTATATACTTTATGTAATATACATAAATATGGATAATATCATAAACTCACAGATGGGACAGTCTGGAAGTGATGAAAGTTTTAAATTCGATTCACCGACATATATCATATTTTTATTGAATTTATACTTATAACATAAATGGTTTACCGGTCAGGCTAAACGAAAATGTTAGATAACACAAGCATGCAAAATGGGCGGAAAGTAAAGAATGGAGTGAAATATCATTCTATACCTACTTCAAAAACCATACCAATATTTTAATTACATAACGGATGGTCACGAAAATAGGATAGAAAAAGAAATAAAGCCCTACTATGTAATTAGTTTTAAATAAACATACGAACGAAAAAAACAATTTACGCTTAATGCTATTTACAACAATAATTAAATTTCAAAACAGTATTAATTTTATATCTAACAAGCGATGCGAATTTTTTAAAGAAATGTCTGATGTTGGGTTTTAGTATGAGAAATCTAAGATGAGTCTACAATTCAGAATATATAAACCGGCGAACCTATGATGATGAAACAAAGCAGCAAATTCGTGCGTGCCAGGCTTAGGAAGTGATTGCGAGCCCAGTAACCTTTCCCGTACTGATGCTGACAGCTGAGCGGCGGCTGTACCTCCCAAGGAATAGGACTTCGGGCCGATACCGTTTTCTGAAAAAATGTACTTTCATTATTAAATATAATTTAGGTTATTGTATTATATTATAAATAGGTATGTGTTTTACTATGACGTAATCAATTCAAACCCAAACTATAACTATATTATAATATATAAGCTAAAACTGCACCCAGAGAAAATATATCTAAATTAATAAGATTTCAGTGTTTGAAACCAACTGTTCACAACAATTCCAATTAAAATATTACAAGATAATTATAATGCGAATGAAGAGGGTACAAACTTTGCTTTGTCAAATTGTAAAGTACCAAAAAGTTTAAGTAATGTGAAAATAGAACGAAATGAAATAATTTAACTTAAAAAGTGGAGATATCACAAAGAATGGTGATCTCCTTTTTTGAATTGAATTAGTGGAATGGTATTAAATATTTTGAATTATTCACCTTTTTATATGTAATATTTAATTAATAATATCCTTTTATATACATCTGATGAAATAGTTCAAAAACGCTATGTGCCGAATTTGGCCAGAAAACAGAGAAAGGAGTGTCTTGACTATTCTCTCTGCAAATCTAACTATGTAGAAAATAGTGTAGTTTCAAAAAAAATGGATAATTATTATTTAGTTCATACTTACTGTGAATTTGTAAGTCTTGAGTACAGGTCTGTGTTCCCCCCGATACTTTAACTTTAGTTCTTGGCACTGCAGATACTTGAGCGGTTCTCCCAGCTGTAACAAATGAAACAAAATAAGTAAAAGCAATATGCTTTTAATATATATTTAAATCCGCAATGTAAACATGATTAAGCATAATGAAATTTTGATTACTGCACCAGTATTCCATTTTATTACCAAGGAAATCAGATTATAATAAGCAAGTACGTAACTTATCTTTTATAATATTTTTTTGCCGGTATACATCAAAAATAGAAGAAAATATATTTCCAACCTTCTATTGTTTGTGGCACTTTACGGTATTGATTAAGTTAATCGATAAAATCAACAATAAGACTTAAATATACTAATTATTCTTAAATGTAGTTAACTTTTCTCAATTTAAGTTTTTATATATATATATATTTTATTTTAATAAAATGTATTAAATACACTATGTAGGGTTCCATAAATTTAAATAATATATTCCAATATTTCTATGCTTACCATGTCCATGTTGCGGAGGACCATTGGCTGGTGGCGGAGGTGGTGGTTGTCCGCCATTTTGTCTCTTTACGTAACCAAAGCTTTGAGGTACTTTAGCCTTGTTAGAACACGTGCTGCCGTTCCCACCACTTGACACACTCGACGGACGTGAAGATGGCCCACTAGGCGACTGTAACTGCTCGCAAAGACATGACAAATTATTTTTATTACGTAATTTAAGTATAAATTCGCTAATATATATAATTATTCTAAGTAGAATAAAAGAAAATTCAAATAAAAATTACGCAAATATTAAAAAATATATATGACCTTAATAAAATAACCACAAGCACTAATACCATATTATAACTATATGAGTATTATTTTACAAATTTTATTTTTATTAAGGTTCAATTCAGAGAAAAAATTTAAAAGCCAATTTAAAAAATAAAATCTTATTTAAAATAATGACTTGCAAACGCTTTCGCGTACCTGAGAGCCGCCACTTCGTGAAGCATGCTGACTGGATGGATTTGGAGCAGGGTACTGGAACAGTGAAGAGCGAGTTTAAAATTATTCATAACAAACTTCGCTATATTAAAATTAAAATACAGATTACATTAAAGTGTTTTGAACTGAAAATTTGCTTTTGTCAAATTTTGTTAGGTAACGTAAAACTCGTTAGTGGGACAAAGCTATTTAAGAAACTTACTAAGTAATTATTACCACTCGGGGTAGCATTTAGGCATTTAGCTGTCACATTTGCTTATAAAGAACGTGTGCTTTTAGTTACGTAACTAGTGTAGTAGGTATTGTACGTACATAAGTATGTTTGTAAGAGATTCTAGTGCGCCTACAGAGCTTTCTGCTCGAAGGGACACAAAAATATTGATGGATATGGAAACATAAAACTAACGATGCATTAAATTAAGTAATTATATATACTATATGTAATTAAACCTAAATTTTAATTTTAAATTTAAAGAATCAGTATATTAAGGGTACCTGCGGGTGTGGGGCTATGCCAAGTTGCTGTGCAGCAGTCAACTTTTCTCTCTTGTGATGCTGTGGGGAATGATGACCAGTTCGACGTTCACCTTTTCTACCATGCGATGGACTCGGTGGTGCTGGCGCAGGTTGATTCTGTAAATATCAATGAATTGATAACAAAAAGAACTAATATTGTTTTTATTTAATGTATTTTGTCCGTTCCTTCCTACACTATCCTGTGGATTAGATGTGTATGTGTTCTACTAGTTGTGCTTGATAAAATATATAAATGTTTAGTATATCAAGATTGTATCATCTACTTTCTTTAATTTTCACAGTGCCTAACGAAATAATGTGTAATTGTTTCCGAAATAATATAATAAAGTTACCGGTGGAGCTCCAACTCCAGGAGAATCAGTGTATTTCTTCCAGGTAGTATCTTGTCTAGGTGTTGGCGGTTGCCGTTCGGTCTGTTGTCCGCAGTCGGCCTTACTACGCGTACGGCCCACCACACGGTACACTACACCGCTACCGCCTTCCATGCCTCTACGAATTCCACTACGTCTGAAATTATTTACAACTTATAAGAAGAGGCAGAATATAATAGATAAAGTAATAACTTAAAAAAATGTTTTATTTGTTAATCTTTTCAATTGTTTCTTAAGAGACTAAAATCAATAACTCATTAGAAATAAGATGGGAAACTATATACTAGTACTTAAACGGTAAAAATATAACGTAGTAAATCTTTTTTTTTTTTTTAAAGTGAAACGCATATTTTTTATTAATTCTATATTAATTGTTTTCAAATGAATAACAATCATTTTCAATTTCCAATAACATTATATTCTCGTATGAAAGCTATTGGAGAAATGACCAATCTGGTAATTATGGGTAGGAACGAGCTCTAACGATTTAATCTGGACGTTATTCACTGGAACCAGTGGTCTGTGCAAATGGACCTTCCATTTGTATTTAGCTCCTATTTTTTTCATTTTTATGCGTAAAATATTCTCTATTACTTTTTGTAGGTTATATGTAAATCCTTTCTATTTTATTTAAAAAGCTAACAGAGGTCGTCGTGGCGTCTTGGTTTTGAGTTCGATCCCCATTATTTTTATATTCTCGCTTGTGTAAGACAAAGCGCGGGGTTGTGTTCCGCTATTCAACCTGCACTATCTCGATTTCGGGCATAAAATAGAAAACTGAGTGATTTCAAATTTATATATCTAACCGAAAATTTGTAATGTTTTCTAACAAAAGACACACAGTTCCTGTAAATTACGCAAAAAGTAGGATGTCGTTTTCTGTCATGTTTGTTTGCTGCATATGTCATTTTCTGTCATGTTTGAAAGAGAATTACTTAATGGCGCTATTACTTTCCATAAACATTTAATTTATTATTAGACTCAAAATAACAAAATATTCTATATTTGTGAATCATTTTTTAAAGGAAATCTGATGAGTAACCCTAACGAAAAGGGCAGCGCGTATTAAACCCTTCCAAGTGACTCATTCTGTGAAAGAAAAATCAACTGCACAAAAACCGTTGCATATTTCCTAATTGTTCAATTGCTATTTAAAATAAACAAAGCTCAAAACATGAATAAGTGCAGCATATCCTTCTATTTCTACTATCGTATGAGCGGTAGGTTTATTTGCATCGAATAACAATGATTTTAATCAACCGAGTAACTATTGTGCCGCATGGGTTAATGAAATGCTATAATCACTAATCACATATACTTGTACTTTTATATACTACATCATATTTACATGTAAGCTCATAATTGAAAACTAAATTTTACGAACACCTCTCAAATTTCATACAATGCTCTCTTCCTTTGTTCATTCAAAAATAGGATAAATTTAAATGTTCGTATAAAAGTTTTATAAAGGACATTTTGTTAGGGCGCTTTAGAAATAGTCCTTCCAAAAAGATCAGGGCCATCTCCTTTACTTATTTTAGAAAATGTTCATTTTGCGACTTATTCTTTTGAAAAATATAGGTAAAATTTTTTTAGCCCTCATTCCATTCTGTCATAGAGTCTACATCTCTGCAAAAGATTTCCCTTGTTTATTTTTAGTTCTCAAAAGTGTGTTTTGTTTGAGATGAAAGTGTTCTTTCTACAGGGTTCTTTATGCCTGGGGTGGTAAAACAAAGGCAATTGATACGGCTGATAGAGGGTGTTCATCCTACATGCAACACGTTGTGGCCTAGTTTTTAGCGTGTGCTAATCTCACGGTCGAGATCTCTTAAGTAAATCTATTTTTTAAATATCAGCAAAGTTATTGATCAATAAAAATGTCGTTTTATGTAACTAAAACAATAGAACTTGAATCTTAAGATGAAGGTTAAATTTGACTAATAAATTCTATACAATAAAATATTGATTTAGGTACATGTAGATTTTTAGCACATATTTATCTATATCATATATGTACGCGAGACATAGTAATCAACTACTTTAGAATATTCTTCTATCTATCTTCACAATTATTTACGACAATTTTCATTATTATAAATAGTTGTAACGAAATAAATTTTATAATGACTGAAGAATGTACAGTACAATTAAAACATATAAAGCGCGTATTCAGAGCGATCATCAATCACTCCTTATTGCACATCATTTAAGATCAATGAAGCCTTTATGCGAAGAACGGAGCTCATTATTTTTACTGTAAGGAGGTCAAAAGTAGTTAGGTAAAAAATTAATCTATATTATTTAAAAAAAAAACTTAGTAATTATTAAAAACTTAATAATAATTATTAGTGCCTGATTACGCGCATAAATTATTAGTGTTTACAACACCTATGCATATTCCTAGCCTTTTTGATTTAAACTTTACTTCGGTAAATGATTATATGGTACATAAATTTTAAAACCCTGTAATATGTATTGACATATTATGCATGGCATCGGGTTCTTAGAGATCGTCGGAATTTTCTTTAATTCATCTTATCAAGACGGTATCTATACAGTATTCATCTTTCTTTCATTCTCCTTCTGACGTATCATATTCGTTGCCATATAACAGCGTCCTTACATGTACTTTATAAAATGGGGATGTAGAGTAACGATAACAAATCTTAACTAATATCATGTTTTCAACTAACTTATAATACTAAGGACTATTTAAATATCAGTATGCAATTTACATACTATATAAAAAAAATCTTTATAATAAAATATTGTACGTATTTCATACTTTAACAGAGTGAGGCAATAACACTAAGCAAAGGCACTGGACTTACGTTCATAAACTGGCATTAAAAATCTATCCTTCATGTTTTTGGTCACAAAAATTTTCTTTTTCCTATAAGAATGTTATATAATAGGAGTAAAGAAGCTTTTATTTCTACTGATGCACACAGTGTACCTGAATCGACCGAGTGAAAACCTTAAACGACTTTCTAAAGATGGAGATTTGACCTATATAAAGCTAAAAATAAAAGGCAAGATACTGCAATGCCGCTTAAACTGTTTCTTGTAAGAGACTAGATCTTCATAAAAACTTCTTTTTTTATATTTCTTACTTACATCTTTTAAACATCTCCATTTTCAACACTTATGCAAAAAATATATTCTCTTACAGCTTCTCGCTTTTGAGAGAGCCTAGGGACAAGACACTGTTCTTCGCTTTCCACCGCTCTCCCGGTTTTTACGCTCTTTCAGAATATTTATATTTTCAGAACATATTTTCACAATACACTCGGGTGTTTAATTTCTTTAATCAGTCTATCAATCAATCAAATTAAAAGTAGAAAGAAACAAAACAATAAATAATTAGGAACGTAATAGTAACGTGTAACATGTGATAGTTTTACATATTACTATATAAATTCATTCGCGTACAAAATTACGCTATAGCACAAATGGCAGAATTTCTGTATTATCTCTCTTGATAATAAAGACTGAACACGTATGGTGCAATATACAAGATGTGTCAATCCAAACTTCCCACCCTACAGCTTTGTACCACGAAACATTGGCGTCTTAATGAAAATGGTGCGCCTCGAGCCTTTACTAATGATGACAGATCTGAAAGGAACTGGTAGTTTCCTTCAAGCCCTCTCATTATATGAACTGAGCATCTCATTATTCTCGTAGCACCCCATTTTTCCTGAGAGACGTCTGAAATATTTTTATCGGATTATCAATGTGTATAACTCTACGTGCCTTTGGTATTTTCGTTTAATGGTTTATTGCAAAGCTGTATGATATTGCGTGTTCTGCAATTAAGTGGTTTTTATAAAAGGTATTATAAGCAGGCATTGACGTCATCACCACATCTATACTGACGTATGTAGCTAAACTCTCGACTTCTACTACATGGGAGTCGTGTAAGAATGTCAATTCTAAAAAAATCCTTTTAAATCGAACAGTATAAAATATAATTTAATTTTAAAAGCTGTTCTGAGTACTTAAATTACCCACAATTAATATAATTACTTAGTTATTGAGTTGTTACATTTATCTGTAAGTAAGTATACATTAGTATCAAAGTTATAAGTGGAAATGGCTTCATGAGAGGATTCGCAATTTTCTCGTTTATTTCAAAGTCGACTTTTTCATTAATATTTCAGACGAACAAGCAGTTTCTGTAATATCCGACACTGGATTTTTATTTGTCCTCTACAATTTCAACTTTTTATTAAAAATATGATTCCATTCTCTCAGTGGGCTTTAGTGTAGAATTTTCGCCGTAGTTTCACCCGAACGAAAAGCTTCCGGAATTAAAGTACCCGTTCTGTGTAAAAACCTTGAGCACACTCTACTCCGTAATCTGTCCTTTAATAATTACAGTTGCATAATTATTTTCATTAAATATTGAAATAACAACAAACAAATGCAATTAAAATTTGGAAGTAATTAAGATTTAACAAAAAAAGAAAATCGACTTGAAACAAAATGCACTAAAATGTATAAGTATAACAAATATCTTAAAAACCACATATCAGATCTTGACTAAATTTAAATAGGACAACATCTAGGTAAAATATAAAATAAGGATCATCAAATTGGTTCACCAAGTAAAAATTTTGGCGGTAACACCTATAAAAATACAGTCGAATTAGTAATTTCCTCTTTATAAAAGTGATAAATAGAGTTTGATGAAATTATAACAAAAATACTTAAAAAATAATGTATATTGTAAACATTATATAATAGACATTCAATGAGAATCAATAGCACAAATGCTAAGTAATAAAGAAAATTGCTTAATACGATTTATACAGGCAAGTACTTACATTTACTTGTCAGTTTATTTATAGTTGGGTGAATAATATCATTATAGAGTATAAAAGCAAAGCTTCCGTTAATTGAAAAGGTAAACACGCTCCTATTATATTTACCAAGCCGAAACTTCCAATAACTACGAGCATATTTATAAATTGCTTGGTAACAGCCAACAAAAACATAACATATCTACCATAGAATATTTATAAAAAAGTGGTTCTACCATTGAATATTTGTAAGAAAGTGATATTGAATATATGGCTACAGTTATGATCTAAATATTTTAACAAATCAGTGAATAAAATCTAAATATGATTATTTTAATGCTTATAAGTAAACAACTAAAAATAGCACTTGATTTTTTTTTGATATCGGAATCGATTTAGAGCACAGAAGGCGGACAGAGAACTCCAACAAACAATGATTCACTAACGGCTAACCCCACACATAACGTTAACACAATGCACTTACACACTTACACAAACAAAGTTTTAATAACCAAGCCCGAGAAGCATCGTATTGAATAAATCGTATCGTATACTCGGCCTTGTTTAAAACCTATGTTTTTAGGCATGCATCACAAAACATGCAAATTTACGAGATTTTCAATTACAATCAATTAAATAGAAAACAAAGGACTTTGTAATATTTCTTTTGTACATTGTTTATGACAAAATAAGAAGACTATATTTTATCATGTAACATTGTGTAATGTTTAACTATATAACAGTTACGACTCTAGTAGAATAGGGTTTCCTAGTCGAGGTTAGGGATTTCCGCCCCAACCCTATAACCCTGCAGATGCCGAGGTAATAACCATTGATCAATCGACCCTGACTTATTGAAATATATGGTGTAGAAGCTACATTACTTAAAAAGAATTTACTTCATTAATTAGTGCTCAACAATGTAGTCAGTATTTGACATAATTAAGCCTATTACAATAATATGCTAGGACTGGCTACCACATGTCACTAAGCTACTCATCGACTTCGCAATTGTCCAGATGTTCACAGGGTTATTGGCTTACGCTTATAATAATAATTTATAATAATGACTTAAACTATATCTTACCAATTACTCCGCATATCCCGTTAAAAAAGTAGGTATAAAAGTTCTTAAATTTATTTCAATGTTTTCGTTATAATATAAAACGATTTCGAATCTAAAGGTGTAAGCACCGTTGTATATAATTACACGTCTAAAGCGAAGCGAAGACACATAGCAAGGCAATACTTATTGTTACACTAATTGCAAAATTATTATCATAGCATAAGTAAAATATTTCAGCAAACTAATAGTTTCCGTTCCGTTCCCGCTCAGAGCGTCAAGCGCGTATTACACAAGGCACAGTGCATACTAGGGTCCAGCATGACACCTACAATACGCGTAACGAGCAACACCAACAATCCGGCGATTCACAGTTCACAGGACTCGCGAGGGGCGCGATCTTTTCTCGGGAAGTCTTTGTTACGCGCGGTCCAGATCAGCGGCGCCAGCTGTGATCGGAGTTGGAGCGTGCGTCTAGCGGCCGAACGATCGATGCCGTTAACAGATTTACATTTTCCGTATAGAAAATCGGGAAAGTTTGTCACGTGCTTCTAAGCGCGGGCGATACGGCGCGCCCGCACACCCGTAGTGCGCGGCGCCGAATGCCGCCCGCCCTGCCCGCGCTGCCGCGGCTGCCGCGCCCGGCAGAGTACGGCGCGCCGCAGTACAGCTCCACTACCCATTTACATAATCACTTAAACCTTTCAATCTACATTTTTTACTTTTAATAGATAGCTTCCTACTTTTCATAGTTTCCTATTTTACATTTTATATTATATAAGCTTGACGCCTTGGCCGTAATCGATTCGACGAATAAATGAAATTCGTTTAATATTTTGTACAAACAAACCTAACTTACAGTAACGATTATAAATATTTCACAAAGAAAAATGTTATAATATAATTGTTTAACGTGGGACGTACGTTTTTATGGTGTACTGAATAAGGCTCTGAATTGCGTGTTGATGTTGGGGGTGGTTAGGATCGAGGCGTGGTAAATAGTGAGCGGGGGGTGAGACGTAGGAGTATCGATTTTGGCCACCTCACCCTCTCCCCTAGCGATGCGACAGTGTGAGTGCGCCATATGAGTCCTCACGGAGAGACCATTGGTACACCACGAGTGTTTCAATACTAACAATCTGTCAACGCAATAACCCCACTAAATTACATTAGTAGTTTTATGATCATTTGTTTATACACCCCGTTCAATGGAATTGATTAAAAATTTTAATTAGATATTTTTACCATTGTTATCCTATTAATAGGAATGTTACATTTACAAGTAAATATTAAAAGGAATATTTTTACGCTATTTTTCAAATAAAGTGAATTCTCTACCTTATTGTGTAAAAATTTATATTATTTGCCACGCACTAATAAAATTAATTAGTATTTATTTAAGATTAAATTTTCATTTTTAAATATTATTTTTTTATTATTATTTGAATCACAAATACACCGTACATTGTACCGGGTAGCAAATAGATTTAATTAAATATTCTATATACTATGAGACACAAAGGAAAATTAAATGTTTTGTGATTAAGGTGTAATTAAATTCTTTCAACGTACACACACACAATCAAATATTATTATGTGAAATAAGGGAGGCGGGTTCAACCACTTGTGGATTGCATACAAAGTTACAAAATACATATATATTCGTGCTCTTAACGATGTTTAAAATCTAGTAAAATATGTATTTCCAAAAATCTTTGCGAATTTATTTTGGCTTGAAAATAAAAATTCCTAGGGCATAAAATACAAAGCGCAAAACATTACTCTTGTGTTCCTATTACGGCAATGAATCTCATGCCTGCAGGGACCGTTTTAATTTCAATTATAAGCGAGTCCTACGCTTAACGAACTTAGCTATCGTTTTCTTCCTATAGATACACATAGACTTTTATATATTATACTATTGCAACAGAAGTGTCTAATAAAAAGTTATAATTATACGTGCAAATCTAAGACATAAGGAATTTTATATCTGCTATATACTAGGCGTTTCCCTTGTGATCTTTATCTAGAGTTGATCCACGATCTAACTAAATGTACTAGCACGCTGAAGATAAAAACACATTAAATACAAAAATACTATTTTAATAAAAACTTACCTTTCATCGAGCTGTTGAAACTGCGAGGGCTGCTGGTAATTCATCCTACGACCATATAAAGAGGCTCCACCTTCTGACATATATCCATCCATCATATCATTGTTCCGGCCGCAGTCCATTTCGCTTACGTTTATTCTTCTTAAGCAATCGCCGTCGGACATATAACCGGAGGCAATTTCAAGGTCACAATAGTCGGGGTTAGAGAACCCCGCCCCGTAATTCATACGCTCACGCAAACTCATATTTTCCCTACCAAAATTAGCTTTCACTGTGTTAGCGTGATGTGAATAACCTGGAACATTTTTCTGCGCTAAGCCGGACGTTCTCATTGGCAACGTTAGATGACTGTTGTAGCCACGAAGTAATGGTCTCATAGGCAACACGTTCATTAATGGGTTCTCGTCATCTCCTAGCGAGTTATCTCGGCAATGCGACGGTGTACTCGACCGACTATCATTTTTCTCGTATTCTGTTAACGTTTTATTTGGATCAAACATAGGTTTTGGAGCAGACCTGTCGATTGTTCTTTTTTGCGCTGCTTCCTTTTCTGATATTTCAGCTTCGTTGATAACATCATTAATGTAAGCTGTATTCATATCTATTCTCTTGTTAGTAGTTAAATTACTCGCCTTTGATACTTCAGAACCCGATTCACTGGATGGACGGTATATAACACTACCGTCACTAGAATTAGACTGTTGACCGGTAGTGCTGTGTGTAGAATTTGAATGGGAGCTTTCTGACATTTGTGAATTTGGATTTTGACTACCAGCATTGACGACCGGCATCGGTGAAACTGCCAAAGTTTGTTTTTGAGATACTTCTTTGCTTACATTAGATTGTTCTCGAGAGAACGGAAGAGCATTAACATTATTTGCAGAATTTAAACTAGAGTTGCTTTGTATAGGGCTTAATTGACTATTTGTACTTTTATTTAAAATAAGTCTCTCGTCTTTTGAAATTTTTGATGTTCCTTTTACAGCAGCCGTAGGCTTAGGGATTCCAGTATGATTTTGCAATGGTGCCTGTGGTCCGTTGGATAATGAGGGAGATTGAGGTTGATTACATTGACTTTTTGTATTTTCATATGTTTTAGCGTCTACATTAGGATCCACACGTTGATCACTAAGCTTTATTTGGCTTCCGGAAAGTTTCACCATTTTCGGTTCTAATTTAGATTTGGAACTTCTTGAATGATCGTCTATTTGATTTAATTTAGTATTACTAACTGATTTAGGTGTTGTCAATTTGGACTCCTTGTCCCTTGCTGGTAATTTCGGGCTGTTTCTGTTCTTTTCGTTATTACTTGATTTAATATTCGATTTACTTATTACTGACGATTCTTTTGATATCTTTGTATTAACTAACTTTGATTTAACATGTTTGCCCGATTTGTCTTTTGATAACGTATCATTTTGCTGTCTTACAGTTTTAGGACCCACTAAATTAGAAGATTTGATATGTGCATTTGTTGCGTTTGCGGATTCGTTTAGACTTAAACTAGAATCGGATCTCTCACTCTTTGCAGATGAAAAACCACTGGAAGAACTAGTGCGCTTCGATACCGCAGTACTTTTACTACTCTGTTTTTCACTACTTATTTTGTCTTTGTTAAATAGTTTTAATTTATCTAGCATAGACTGTTTCGTAGGTGTGCCATTTTGGCTACTTGTATTTTGGGCGTGTTGTTGAGATTGACTTAATGTGGATGGAATTTTACTCCCAGGAGCTAATAACGACGAATTGGGCCTCGACCTAAAACACAAAGTACATTAGATTTCTTAATATAAATCACAATTATTAGTAACAATCATATTTGAAAATAATACTTTTATATTTTCTTATTCTTTAAAAATAATTATTAAAATTTAAGTTGTATATATATTTATTCATTTCGCTAATTTACTTAGTACAAAGTAAGAATATTCACCCTGATGAAGAAGCCGGTGCGCGTGGTATAAAACTGACTGCTCCTTGACCAAGAGGACTCGTTGAGCGACTAGAGCTCGCCGAAAATCCACTTTTGCCTCCTGTAAAACAATTTACTGTTTAGTAAATCGATAACCATAGTTCAAAAGGTTATCGCTTGTTAAATATTTTTATCTGTACCCTGTCAACCTTAATGATAAGCAGAATAGTGTGTTTAAATACAACACGGGTGGCCGTCACAAGTATCACAACATACTGATTGCTAGGTCACAGAAACAGCATAGTGTGTTATCGTGAACAATCTTATTTTGACCCTTACCACCCTTCGCGACCCTACCAAAAGCAACCAATATTAAGTATAGACAGCTGACCATATGAGGCCAAATAACGTCGGTTAGCCTTATTGATCGGTGCAATGTCTAAAAAATAATAATAAATGAACGTCATGCATAAAAGCATAGAACCCTAGTATGGCACATGTGAGAGACAATAGGGGTACGGCCCATAAACAGTTTCATTATTGATTTCCCTAACTGGAAATAACCCGTTGTTTATTTTGGGAAAGCTCATGAATTTGTTATTTGATCAAAGGCGATATAAAAAGCAGTTTCGAGATTTTTTTTACGTATAGCAAGGTAGTCAAAGAAACTAGTGTCAAGACACGTATTCCACTTTCCTTTCAAATTTGATATACTGTTTGTTGAGTGCCGGATCACAACGCCGTACTTTGTCCCATCAGACAAGGAATAAAAATAATTTAATAATAATCATTCCCTCGAATGGGAATCGAGCCCACAACCTAACGCGTTTATAGTCGGAGGACGCTATCCCGCAGCGCTATGATGGTCTCAGTATAAAGAGTTAATCGCTATATAAACTGCCGTAATGTAAATGATTAAACTTATTGGCAACATGAACTCTAAAGTATAAAATAAAAATATATTACATTACAATTACACATTGCTTGCTGATTGCGCTTCTGTAATTTACATGTGCACTGTAATTCAATATTCAATTACTAAATAAAATATTTTGTGAGACTTCTTTAAGCTTATCATATTTTTAGCCTTTTTATTATATGTATCAATCACAGTTTAGTTTAGTATTTTCGTTTCTTAAGTTTGGTAACAAAGCAAAGCGCGGCGTTGAGTTCCGCCACTCAGCACGCAATGCCTCATTTCGGCGGAAACTGTCTTAACACTAGGTTCTCTGGTTCCCTCTGCCTACCCTATTATATGCGGAATACAACGTGAAGCTAAAAAAAATCAATTACATATTAAACTTTTAAAATATTATATTAAAAATATTAATGTCTTGTCAATTGTCTTGAATTCAATAATATTCAATACAAATAAATACTTGGTGTAACTTTTTCAAAAAAGTAAACATAGCAATAAAGTTTTTGACAAAATATAAGCATGACCTTGAGATGCCATTGTATTTTTAAATTTCACCAATTTGCATAACCTTAGATTACCATTGAATTTGCGAATCCAAATGCAATGAGCACGAAGGTCGTTACGCTTATTAGCGATATATTTGCATCAATATGCTTCCCAGCTCAGTCAATAAACTTGTGTTAAAATTAGCAATATGGAGGCATATACTTTTTACATATTATATGGTTTAAAACTGCCAAAGGTAACCGTTCTTCAAATATTCTGTTTTATATTTATAGGCACTTCACTTCTAGAAGATAATATCAAAGTGTGTACGAGTATAAAGGAAGTCCTACGTCATCAGAGCGAATAATCTCAATCAAGAGCGCACTACATCCGTTTATTCACCGATCCATCACTTTAACAACAGCATCCACTTGTAACCTAGATCATCTAATAAAAGGATACTAGAAAAGATGTTTCTTATCCTACGTCGAGGCTTGAACAACTTCTACTAACATTTGCTATATACCTATGTATTGAGAAACATCATCATGTACATAAAACGTGTATAATATAATATGATAACACTTCATATTCAGAAATATTGTCTAAAAAGAAAATAAAGGACCACGCCTAAAATGATTATTTCGGACACATGTACAATATTTCAAGAAAATCGGACTTTAAAAAGTGGGTCAAATAAGATTTTCATTGTATGATGTTCTTACATGTGTGTTTTTGTATTTAAAACAAAATAAAAAAATGTCAAGTTATATAAACTACACAAAAACAAAGTTCAGAATAATGTTATTTTATTTGAATACAAATATATGTAACATAGTAGGAAAAAATAATAATAATCGTACAAAAGATTTCTATAGAACAAAAAATTGTTTAAAAATGAAATGGATTTTTTTATACTAGACTATACATAAAAAAGCAGCTGCGCGCTTTATTTTGCATATCAAGGTAGTCATAGAAAACCTACTGTCAAGTCACTCCGTTCACCGCTTTCTGCCTGAATTCGAGTCAGGCGTATTAAGTGGTGAAACCAATGAGAAATAAAAATAATTTTAATAAGCAATTTAAATATATTATGTTCTTGAATGGGAATCGAACCCACAATCAATCGCATTTACAGTCTGACGCTGTCTCACTGCGCCACTGCATACCTGATATGTATGTTACGTATAATAAGTATGTCAGTCAGAAAATAATAAATATATAAAACAACTAAAGTTTTTTTTGTATAAAAAAAAATGTGTGTAGGCAAATTAAACATTACTTTTTATACTCGACTATACATAATTGGATGCAATTGTTAATGAGTAAGGAATTCGTCTGGAGAAAGCGGCGAATCATCGCTAACCATCTTAACCTAATGGGCTGTGTAAGCAGGAAATCAGTTCATATTTGAACTTTACGAATTTTAAACATCATTCTTAATAAATTCAGTGAAACTGTCATAATATTTTTTCCAGCACAACTACCCACCAAGAAATAAAAATTGTTTAAATAGTTTTATAACTAAATATTAATATATTAATTAATATTATCCTTATAAGGGCTTAATAAAATTGACAAAATTATTCAACAATGACATTACTTAATACATTAGACTCAATTGTCCACACATGTTATCTAAAAATAAACTTACAATAAGCTTATCTGTTCCATCGAGAAGACACCTAGTCACTATTGCCACATTGTTTAAATTTCAAAAAGTTATTTTCTTTGAATATATTTTCACATATTTAAAAACTGTCATATAAATCACATTTATTTATTTTTTGATTATCTATTTAATAGTACTCAAATTGATTACATCGATCGCCTTACAAGAGCGCGCTCGGCGAGAAGTGCACATTAACTGACATTGCATACGCCTACAGCGTAAGTAAACGATTATAGGGACGTTAACTGAATAAAGTCATCATAAACAAGGATTATGTGAATGCTTTATACTAGTTAATTAATATCAAGAAACGAAAAATAGACATTTTTTTTCTTATCGCATCTTTATGTATGTAATATATACCTACAAATATAATTAAATGAACATACTATATTACACGTCACGTACTGTTTTAATAAGAAAATGATAATTATAATTATAACATATTTTAGACAATTTAAAAAAATACAGAAATTCGATTTTCTTAATATTCACCTATGAACTTTTGTTCACCATCTGATTAATTAAAATTCTTTTAAGATCTCATTTGACATAATATTTCACACTAATGGATAATATAGATCTCGATTAAATGAATAAAGCTTTAGGTATGTTGCTCCTC
Organism: Philaethria dido; assembly: GCA_033558755.1. Classification (NCBI taxonomy): domain Eukaryota; kingdom Metazoa; phylum Arthropoda; class Insecta; order Lepidoptera; family Nymphalidae; genus Philaethria; species Philaethria dido. Next base: position 452,204 of record JAKGSA010000071.1, on the reverse strand, counting down.
TCGATCTCACTCAATTGTATGTCTCATCACTAAGTGGTCTGAAGCGCTACTTTACGACCGATGAAATGTAGTGGATTTCCTAAGGCGATATTTTACTTTTATCTAAGTTACATAATAAAATGCTTTTAAAGCTTGTTTGAAGAGGAAGGGGGAAAGTATTATATTGATTGATATAATATTAACAGTATATAAATGAATCTACAAAAATAAATTATTACGAATATTTAACCAAATATTTTCTAGCCAGCTATAACAAAATATATAATTTTACAATTATAATCTACCATTATAATAAATACAAGTTTACTTAGCTTTTTGACCATTAGGATGAGTAGCGAAACGCAGACCACTACGCTTTTTTAATCCGATCGGGAAATATTCATATTGTACATATTTATAAGAATATGAAATATTTTCAGGGATATATCAGGGATATTTACGGGGATATTTATATTTCATCCTACTTCTATAATGTTTAGTTAGACATATTACGACTACGCTTTAATGATGTTACAGAAATATCTAAGGACATATTAAATTGCCTATACAGAATTTGTTAGCGCATATAAGGTCTAGATTTCTATTATAATGATTATTATTTTTGCCAACCTTCCTAAATATTAATATTTACTTGATAATTTCTATTAGTGTATAAATTATGAAACCAGCTAAAGTTTCATGAAAGCAAAGTTTATAATACAATAACACAGCTGGTTTGTGATATTATCAAAGCACACGTGCAGTGCAACACTATTTGCGAGTCTGTTTGTAGTTTCTGTATTTGTCACTGTGCAAATCCAGCTCTGTGAATCATATCCTAAACTAACTTTTGTTCGACTGTGTGAATTTTCAAGGACGGTTTACACAATGTGAAAGGGCAAATTAAATTATTTATCTACATGCGGATCCTACATGGTTGCTAAATAAAATAATAACAAACTAATTTAAAAGTATTCAGCTTGTCTAGAACTATCATTTCATTTCTAGCACGAATTTCAAACATGGCATTAGTAGTATTTTTTCATATTTCGTTAAGTAGAGAGAGGAGCAGTAATCTCGAGCGTTAATGCATTTTAAAGAGGACCCTTGAGCTTAAACTTGGGTCGCTAGGCACAGGTACACACCTGAATCCGCGGATTGGTAACGAATTTCTTTTCTCTGTTTTTGAACGATCTTTTACAATATAAATACTAATATTTACAAGTCTTACACTTTTTATTTATAAGGTGCATATGATTGTTTATCTGCAACTTACTAAGAGGTTTTAGGTACATTTTTTACTAGAATTCTAGTTACTTATCCTAGTTTCTACAATATTTGCCCTACACTTGGTGTAGGCGATTAATAACGTTATCAGATTGAGGTAGAAAATTTATTTTCGCTATCTTGACTTAGATTTATTTTCATCTGTGAGAGAAAACTAACAATGGGGCGATGAAGGTGTAATTCATTTTAGGTACATGTATGTACACAGGCAGCAAGATCCTGGTGAGATATTACTCTCCTTTTTTCTCCTTATTTTGTTACAGTATCCCTTTACGTTATAAAGAGTATTTGTTTTCTGCACTTCTTCTCAATATAAACTTTAAGCATGCCAAACTTTATAATCCCTTCAGAAGTCCAAAGTCCAAATAAAATAAAAACAAAATAAGACGCATGACTCTTGGTATCTATCTTACATAATAATAATTTTAAATTTAAAAAATAATGTTTGTCTAGGACATACCTTTATAGAATCGTGAACCATGCATTTGATCATCTGATGATCTTTAGAAAAGTTGATATGCATGATACCCACGAAGGTTTCTGAGTAGGTTGCTAGTTTGGCTGGTAGGTTGCGACAGATATTTTTTTCGAAATTAACAAAATCAATGAAATTCTCCAAAATGATTTGAATATTTGTATATAATATCTTTCCTTCAAATTAATTTTGGTGGCGTAGCAACGCGCGCAGGGTACAGTTAGTAATTAATAATAATAATAAATTTATTACGTTATAATACGATGATCGTGAAGTGTAAATCGATCATCAAGGAATAGGTATCACTACTATATTTCTATAAAAATTGAAAAGACTCAACATGGCTACAGAAAATATTTTTATGAATTTAAAAACAAGCATTTGTAGACTTATGTACACTTAAGAAAGTTCTTACCATGAATCGGAGTAGCTGGCAGGGGTCGTTTGTCCGGTGGAGCGCGTCGAACCGCCGCCGCCGACGCCGGCAGCGGTATCGACGTCTGCAGCACCGATACTTGTCTACGGACAAAGGAACTGGATAAATATAAAATACTATAGTTATTATTGAATAAAAATAAATAATGGGTCATTGGGCACGTTTAAATGTTTTAATTTTTTATATTATTTATTACTTTTTAAAAATGACATGTAAGCATCATACAAATGATGTCTGTTACATAAATAAACTAAAAGTTTAATATAACAATAAGTGTTTAAATTTGATAATCTATATCGATACATAAAAAAGTAGGTATTTTATTATCGAATGTTGCAGCATCAACATTATGTTAAAGATGTTTTTTATATTTATTTATTACGCGATACAGCCATCACCTTTACGTTTATGTATATCTGTACCATTAAGTTTTTAGTACGTCAGAGCTTTTATCTTCATAGATACAAGTACACTGATAAGTACACGGTAATATAATTCATGCCTCTTAAGGGCTTTACTCAGTTCATGTAAATGCATAATAAAGGCTTTACAACTTGAAAGATTATTTTCTTTTGTTGTCTTGTGAGTTATGTACAATAATCAAGGAATTACATCATAAATAAATAATACATAGGGTCATTTACGTCAAAAGAAACTATATATGGCATAAACATTTATCTGCTCTCGATAAGTAAATATTACAAAGTATTAAGAAATTTATTCAAATAACTATAATTGTGATAACACTCAATTGTAAATAAACACTGGTATCGTATATATAATTCAAGTAGAATTTCCAACTAAGATGAACAGCATGCTAATCTAGAATAAGCTGTAATTATCCTAAAAGCTTTGTATGCTAACTATCAATAAGCTAATTAGGTACTTTGAACTAAAATGTACCGAAATATGCAGACAGCTTTACTTAGCAAATTGCTATACCTACAAGAATTCGAAATTCACGAAAAAATAACTTTCTTTCGATCTAATACTGTATTTATTTAAATGTAATCTATTATTTTTAAGTTCTTCATACAGTAATATATATTTTTCACAAAATTAAATTTTATACATTTTGAAATCGACGTAGTTTCTATTTAACTTCAATTAATCCATTTAAGTGAACCAAATTAACGCTGATTTATTTTTCTTCTAATTTTTCGCAAGTCTCGTGCCTCACTTGTTCTTAAATATAGGCATTAGCATCTAAATAATCTACTATGATATATATAATGATATATATCAGATATATATAATGATGTAATAAAGCTATTTAGAATAACTTATTTAATTTGTTTACTTAGCTGAATTTGAAATTAAATTATGTATGATGCGCAAACGCTGTAGAAAATAGTAGGCGCTTAGTACCTCCACTCATCACAAGATGGCGTTAATTGTTACAACTATGAATCCTTGGAAGTATTTTCATTTTCTTTTTCTTTAGAATAAAATTAAAGAATAGAGTTACAGATTAAGAATTGCATTTAGTAATACACACAGTTTTGTATAATTTGAATATAGCAATTTTCTTTATCACAACGTAAGTTTTACAATGTCACAAGTACAATGTTGTTAATTGGATAATCTTTTTGTCATTACCCGTTTTATTAACGCAGCTTTTGCGTAATAATTCAGATACTTTTTGAGTATTTATTAGTTTCCTTACAATTATAAAAGTCTCAGTTATATTTTGTTTAAAAAAGTACTTACCTATACTGTTAAAATTAAACGAACTTTAAGGTTTTTAAAATATACTCATTAAAAATGAAAAAAGACAATAAATCAATAATCAATACTAAAAATAAAGTATCAATTAAACGGTAAAATTAACTTGTTGTTCTATATAAGCATAGTTTCTGAAACATCAGAAATCCTTGATGACGGTGCAGCGTGAGAAGGATTTGTTATTTTTCTTAACCAACCTCCTTTGTGATAAAAGCTTTGTATCTACAAGAAGGGCAAGCCTAAACAATGAACATCTGGCGCGCGCGCAATGTGTCATTTGACAAGTTTGCGTAATAGACACTTGACACGCGTGTGATACGGGAACCACAAGGGTAGAAGGATATTTGTGTATGTTTGTATCACTTTTTATCGGTAAAGCCGATAGAGCAACTTTTTTATGCAGCTTTACTATTTACCCGCATAAAAGGGTAGCCAGAGAGAACCTAATGTGGTTTTTCACTTTCCACTCAATTCGAATACCCATTTCTCACTCAAAATTCATTGCCCGATTCGGGACAATGTGTTTTAAGTAGAGGAACTCCAACACAGACAATATTTTTTTAATTCATATCTTTGTATCTTTATGGCAATATTTTTTTAATCCCAACACATCCCGGGTGGATACCAATAACATATCATATGTTTTGTACAGATGATACATTCAATTATTCAAACATCAACTTTTTGTCATTCTCATATTATTTTGCTCTTAACAAATATCATCGGGCGTCAACAAGGGTAACGCACGTGACGGTAACTTCCGGGGCGGCCGGTTCGGAAATTAAGCCTGTCGTGCTTGGGACATGTACTGCTAATATAAAATACTATTAACCATTAAATTATTCTGTATACTCGTATGTGTATCATTGACCACATAATGACAATAATTATAGAATCACTTCGCAAAGTATCTCCTTTTAACCGTAAAATATGATCTTGAAAGATGTACGTAAATACAAAATCAGCCACAGATAAAAAATCTAACATTGCTTTTTGATTGGTCAAATATGACCAAATACCATAATACCATGACCAAAATACCATATGAAAAAACCAAGCCACACCAAATACAATCAATTTCTTTACTATATTATACTACAAATCTATGGTAAGTTCGTTTAATTACAAATCTACGGTAAGAAAAATAATGTGTTACATAACAAAAGGCAGATCCTTGTTTAGGATACATCTTCCTAGTACAAGATCAAAGATATTTCTCTTTTACGATATTTATGATACAGATGATCGTAAAAGATCGACGAACTGTTACTTGGATCAGGTTTGGCCAATTTTAGAACACAGGCTAAGTGAAATAGTCGTCCCTGTTTTCACTTCGATATTATTATGGTATCGGAACTTAGCGAGATAAACAAATATAGATAAATCTGCTATAAATTTTGCTCAGATATTATCTAAAATAATATAATTATCACTTTTTATAGAAGTATTTACTACATTGTAAACAACGAAACGTGAAAATGTAATTTAACAATTACTTCTAAACTTACCTTCTTACTTCCGGTGACGTCGGCAAACTTCTACATTTCCTACTCTTGCTGTTCTGGCGAGAGTGACCCTGACCTGAGTTTGTATTACCCATGATGGGTTTAGCTTAAGCACTTAATTACAATTGATTCTATTTCATTGTGTCACGTAAATAGTTTTTTAGTTATTATTTTACAAATTGTCACTGAGAGAGAGGGTTTTTATGTTATATAGTCTTTATATGCTTATCAGTTAGTACATAAATAAAATTTAAGAAACTATAAAAGTTTATATAGAATATTAAGTAGTATTACATCTTATTAACCGATTTTTTACTTTTCCGTAGATATAAAACTCATATAAACTCTAACCCTTTAACTAAAATTAGTTAAATTGAAGATTTGCCTGCTATTGCTCATTCATTACATAGCTAAAACGGAACTCGACCCCACAAATGCCATCGTTCACCATCGATTGAACATCGTAGGAATTTCAAAGGTCAGATCGGTCAAGACGTGAAATACCTAGGAGGTATCTATTTATAAAGAATGTCTAGACATATTAAGAGTAAGTTATCAGAAAATGTAATGAATATAACCGGTTTTTTATAATATAATGGATATCTCTTTACATCACCTATTCAGAAAAGGCAAAATGTAACCATGCACTTTATCTAAAATATACCTTACCCAACATTAATATTGAATTTATTTATTTATTTATTCATTATGAACATGAACACAAAGCGGTGAGTAGAAAATTGTCATTCAACTGTCAAGACCACTTGTCATTAAAGTATTAACGGCACTGTGCATTGGAATTCCATCGATTCCACACCGGATCAATCAGATTCAAAAGTACATTTTTAATTATTTATAAACATAAGTGCCACATTTAAAGCATTTTATGGCTTTAAAGGAACTTGCTTTCCTAAATATGAAACAAAGTCGTTCTATAACATCAACAATTTAGCTAATAGTCATTGGTGAAGGGGAACCAACAATTACGTACATTGTCTCCATTCTGAGAATTAAAGGCGTAAGGAAAGGTATATTAACGATAACACGCCGAGCTTATAGTTCATTGATCTTTGTTCCAATATCTTACATTGTATCTTCTAATTATTTCAACCTAACAATTACAATGCTAATGCTTACAGAACAATTAGATACATTTAGAAAGATCTAATGATAAGATACTCCTTTCTCTATGCTATTCATTAAAACATTATAAAACAACGTGACTGACTGACTACATCTCTGTATTTTGCTTAACTAGACCCGGGGCCCAAGGACAAAAAAAAGATACATTTCGGCCAATAGCAACCAAAGTCATACCCAACGGCGGCAAACATTATAGTTTAAAATGCATATTTCAAATAAACTTTATTTGAGTATAGCTACCATTACACGTTAATTGTGTAAACATGCCATTCTAATGGAAGTGAATAGTGAAACAGCAAAGAGCATTATCGAAATTATAAGCCCTCCGACTCTGTAATATGTCTGATCAGGTTGGTAGGTAAGGTATTTACATACGGTAATAAACAACAGAAGTAGGCGCATAGGTGCAGCAATTGTAATCATTTTAAAAAAAATAATTTGGCTAGGAATAAAGATTATATGTAAACATGGACACTTTCAATTCATTTGTCAATGATGCATATAAAATAGAAACGTGTATTATAAACTTTTACTATTCAGAACAAAAAGCAACAGATTTCAATTTCCGCAGTAAGCATTCGACTATTTAGAAAAGAAACAAAAAGAAACGAAGTCCATTATCTTTTTTTTATATCGCTGCCATCATGTTGCACGATTGAAAATAAAAACTTGCAGTAAAGATGCGATTGATTGTATACCATATTTATAGATTAAAAATATATGTACGCAAGTAGTTTATCAGTCTGAATAAATAATAATCAGTGTCTTTAAATCGATAGGAAAAAGCAAAGAAAAATACAAAATTAGAGAACCTATTGATATTTGGAATAACTTCTCTGATAACTAAAGCTTACCAAAGAAATAATAGTAATAATAATTTAATTTATCCAAATAATATTAATTTCCACTACCTACCATTTTATGAATTGATAACAGAAAATGTATTTTTCTAATATCTTGCAAACTACTTTTATTATAAACTTAAGATATACCTAGTGCTGGCTTCTTCGGTTAGTATATTAACACCCAATAGTCGTATATTTATACGACTAGTGGGTATTAAAAATTGTTATTGATATTTATTATAGTGGTCTTTTCTTTGATTTGATTTATTATTATTAATTGTCACATCATATTAATTAGAATTGAATAAGTATTTAAAAAGGAAACAACGCTAGGCTCTCTATCAGTGTTAAATAAAATATTTTGTGATAAATGTATATCTATTCTGTAATAGACAACTTTTGTCGTACCACAAACTGTTAAACACCGACTAATTGAACATATTTAGATAAGCTATTAAACGAAACAGAAGCGAGAAGATTTATTTATTTATTATATTAAAAAAAATATAGAAAACAATATCATACGTACGAAGAAATTGCGAAAACTTTATCTTATATATTATGAACCTACATAATTCATGAACCTCACCTAAGCTCGACTTACCCAGTGTTATGTCGGTACACTTACTCGAAATGACAACTGATAAATCCTACGGGGATACAAACGCTCATAAAATGTTATAGGGGGCGAAATCTAGATTTGTGTGATTTACGGTAGTTTAAATTTGAATCATTCTCCTTGATGACATCATCAGTTGCAGACTCACAAAAGGAATTCGGAAGTGTGGTTGCGGTAACATTATTTATAGGTATGTCGTTTTTTGTATAAAAATTTCCAGTATTTGTAATTATAACAGTAAAACTGATATAATAATTAATGAACAGTTAGAATAATTTACATTGCATATGATTTGTAATTTTTAACAGACTTTTGGAGTCTAAAGGAGGAAATTGTCATTTCGACTGTATTTTTTTCATTATATTATTGTTATGGTATATTTTTTTACTGGATGAAGCAATATTGATGATTCTCTTTCTATAGGATAGCTAGTGCTTTTGATTTGGTCCCAATAAAATTTAATTAAAATGAGTAATTTTTGACTTATTCGTAATAATTCTACTTACTTTACTTTAGTACAGTTTATTTGATTCGATTTTGTTTCTCCGTAAAAAAATAGTTATCATAATCAATATATTGGTTGAAACTGTGGCCATTTAACATGTTTTGTCTCAAGTTCAAAAAGAAAGCGGAGGACGGACTGTTTTGATATTAGCTGTTTCCTATCCTGCTGTGCGGAACAAAGCGTGAAATTGTTTATTGAAAGTTTAAGTGATTAAGAACAACTCGATATGTTATTCGTTTAAGAATTTACTTTACGGACCGCTCATACATTAAAATGAAAATGTAATATAAATATGTCATATAAATCCCAAAAAAAAATATGTTTAAATGTTTATCTATCTACTCAATTCTATTTTGTCAGTTCAAATTCAACGTTTACATTTAAATTTTGCTACAACTGTGTCTAATAAATACGACGTTAACTTCTGAAGTTCCCGCCTGTGTTCGACAGAGAATTACTTTTCGGAGAACCACATGCCGACAAGGCTCATTGGCAAAGAATAATACTACACTTCAGGATCATAATAGATACAGTCTATTATAATATTTATTTCTATCACTTTAAGATCAATAAAATTAGAATAGTTTGGCATTAGAGTCAACTACACTTCATGCTAATATATGATTTTGAGGAAATAATTATTATGAAGACTTGGTCTATCTATTCTTATGATTTAAATATACAAACAAATTATTATTAATTATACGGAAATAATGAATACCAGAACTAACGGTACTATAGTATTCCCATTAAGTTGGTAATGAAAATATGATGTAAAATAACTTATAATAAATAATAATAAATTTATACATATACATAACTTAAACGGACATAAAATTTTACTCTCTTCACGGTGTTTCAAATACGGTTGTGAGCGTAAATACCTACTGATGTGTAATTCATATTTATTGCGCCATTAGTACCGACAATAGCCAGTGTTCTCGCAGAAACCAATAAGACCAAAGGTAAATGATCGGATGACAGATTTAGTGCGACCGAGTCGTTTTAGTTTTCAAGGTTGTCCACCGGAGTGATAGAAACATTTAACTTGATGAAATGTATAATGCATCCCATTTTGACAAAATATATCATTCTACTTAGCCTTACAGAAAATTCCATATTAATCTACTACTAAAATATGGGTATACCTAAACGCATATGTTTCTTAGTACTTTTATAATAAGTTTTAAAAATTAAAAGGATTAAAGTATTATTAAAAAATATGTCCATATAAAGTCAAATTAAAAAGTAAGCATAGTAACAGAAAATATATATAGGAGAAGATGCAATACTTGTTTAAGCTTTTATATAGCCATATGAGTGTGTGACAGGCCTTATGCAAGATCCAGTCGCTATCACGGAATAATTCACTGGATCGCTTAGATCATAAATAAATGTCACGAACATATTCTCATTGAAACTGCGATACCAAGTACAGAAATAGCTACAAATGTAAACTTTACTTTCAAATGCAATGTACCTATTTGCAAGTATTTCCTTGACCTTAGGGCAACTAAATTTATTATATAGGAGGCACTGTCTTAATATTTAATGGCATGTTTACTTTACGTTTCATACAATAGATGAAACCTACATAGATGACAAACTCTGGAGCTTTCAAAATATTCAACTATTTAATATGTGTTAAATAAATAACACAAAGTAAGTTCAGCTAACTGAAGAAACGAATAGGAACTCCCCTGAGAGCATATTTATTTTATTTATATTGAAAATTATCCAGCACGAAACGAAAAATAGCTATTGCTCTTGCACGTAATTAATCGTTATAATAACGTATAGACATACCTATATGTGCGAGTATGTACTTAAGTAGCTAGTCGTTGAGCTTCGATAGGCACTTCATTATTCGTGTTGTGATCAAGTACAATCCTAAGAGTCAAATGTTCCTCAGATATTTTATCTTAGCATAAATCAATTCTGTACGCATCCTGTACAACATTGCTATCGTTATTTGTATTCAATATAACATCGATATTATACAACGAATTGAGTATTGTATGTAAATAGCATCGATACTAAGTTCATTTGTTAATATATTCGAGGTGAGCATATATGATTTTATTTAATCTAGTAATTAGGTATTTTATTAAGGTGGCGACAATTTCAGGGTGCTACAAGGGAATTATCAAATTAAAAATGACCGTCAGTTTGAAAAGACAAAGCTGTTAACATTTTCCATAAAATTATTAACAAAAAAGTATTTATCGTAGCGACAATAGTAATAAATATACATAATATTGAAACAATAAACAAAAGTATGTATAAGATATGAAATAGTCTATATTAATTGATGACTTCCGTTTAAAACGTAAAATTTTGCATTATATAAAAAATATTTAAAGGTTAAAATATTTAGTTTTTTCTTAAAAGAATTTATCATTATACTTACATAATAAGTAAAATTTATCAAGCGCGCTTAGTACTCCTTTTATTTCGACGGATGATTCAACAAATATTGCAAAGATTGTTCCTATAGAAGCAAATTAATTAAGCTCATACAATAGCCGACTGAAAACGGGGAGAGTTAGTGAGGGTACATTCAGGGGATTGTTCGTGTAATATGGTTCAAATTACAAGAATAACAATTTTTGTTATACTCGTAAAAGTACTCGTGATAAAGTAACCATGTTGCATAATTTAAAGCAATGATTGAGAAAATACAGTGAAATAACACCTATATATATCTATATATCTTATACATACATATATGATACACATATTTAAAATTCACAGTTTCATACATGTATAAAATCCAACCATTTACATGAAATAGTAAAAGTTTTATGTGAAGGATTTTTTTATATATAATAATATAATTTTCTTGTCATTATAATTACAGTGAGAAACACTACTTAATTAAACATTCGTGCTAGGATTGACTTAAGTAATTTATATATGCCATTATTTACAGTCTACAGGGTACCTTGCTAATATTAGTTTAGTGGTAAGACACAGTGAAATGAAAATGAAAGCATAACGTATGCTGTAAGGTGTTTTTTTTTGCATAATAATATTCTTATATGTACAGTGACCAATTTAAACCTTCCAAAATTATTTTGAATATCAATTTTAAACAGCTTATAACTTGTACCGCACCATTATGTCGCGAAATCTTCTTTCATTATACGAGTCTGTTAATGTTGTAAAGTCTTTTGTGTAAAATTCTAACTGTGAAAAATCTCTATTGTAAACAATGATAAATTGATTTTCGTATCTTTCTCTTAAACTTATATTAATTAATATAATAAAAATTAGCTAAAGCTTTTAAGTTTCATATTTATTTAACACTATATTTTATTATAAGTCTGGTACTTAGGACCATGGTATATTTCAAAATGAATATTTTTGTACTTCGATTTTTTTACTCGTATATATTTTACAATACATTTTTATCTTCATTCATTACAAATTCGTAGCATAGGCAAATAAAAGCTAATGATACAACAACTCCGTTATTCAATATACACAGATTTTTAGATACCATACAAAAAGTGGCAATTTCAAATATTTTTACCTAAACTGAAAAATGGCTTCATCACTCGGAATATTTCACTAGTGGAACTTGAAGCCACATCCACAACGTGCAATCAGCGCTATTGCAACTGTACCACAAAAGTTTATATTTTTATTTCAAATTGATTTGAAAAAAGAGTTGTCTTCCTATTTTGTGTAAATATTTTGAGAAGTTTAATTTTACTCGAGGAATAGAAAATCGATATACATTCATTAGACTAGTCTGCTACCTGACTACTGGAAGAATGGGCGCTTTGCGACGTTGATTCAGATTTATCACACACTCTCCCTCCTCGATTTTTGCTATTCAAGCCACATTAATTTATTCTAACCCCCGTGTTAGATCTCGCGTCTCAAGACAAATGACCCAACAGGTTGAATTAAGTATGAAAAATGGTGTTATGCTTAAAATATCTGAAGAAATTATATAAATATATGTATATGCTTTAAAGTTTCAGAATATTTATATTCAAAAAACAACAGGATGTGATATTTTAAAATCTTGCAATAACTATTATAAACATGTGTCTTTAGGGAAGTTGGTCTCGAAAAGCACTGTGTTAAATTCATTTTAGCATAACTTATCTACTCTTCATATATTTCAACTAAACTTGTAATTATGGTATATTAAATTATTGCATACATATGGAATGCATAACGAATGAGCACAAAAATAAAGAACAAAGGAGAAATCCGATGAACAAATCATTCATACATATATCAGTGCTTTCGCACATTATGTCAGATACTGCGGTCGTGTGGGTCGTATATTAGATTAAAATGCGTTCACCACATTTATATCAATTAGAATTAATTGACATTGATGCATTTCTATTTACGTAAATAGCAAACACAAGCTTTATAGGTTTAATGTTAAGATTTGCTCACCTTTGTTCAGTTCTGTTGCAAGTATATGTACATTCATATAATCAATAGAAAATATTATAATTACATTTTCTGTTAACTACAGTGAGTACTGTCCCTAAAACGTTTGCCCGTTTTTAGGAGTATGCTATTTATCGATTATTTCGTGTGAACTATTGTTCTGTGCGACGAGGGTACAGAATCCTTAGGGTGGCGGCCCCCACGCCCTCCCCTCAAAATAAAACTACCAAAAGTATACATTTAACTTTTTGTACTATACTTTTTGAAACTGTCATAAACATTTCAGTTTTAACTATAAAAATAAGAGTGTGGTTTACTAAAGAAATATTATGAAACAATAAAGTGGCACGCTACACTTGCTCGGTACCCCGTCGACAATGTTTTGCGTGACTTCTAGACATTAAGGTTATATCTGTACTTACTAAGAAAATCGAAGCATTTGTCTGTATGTATCTTGCTCAAATTTCAATTAGGTTTCTTGTAGCTTGGTTATTTGTCTATCTGACTTTCTATGTGCATGTTCGATCTAAAGTTGAAAATTACTAAAACAATATGGAAAGAATCTTCACAACTTTTTTTAACATAATTATTACAACTACCTACATTACCTAAAATAATTAGTTAAAATTGAAAAAAAAGTAAAAGTCGAAATTTCTACGATATGAGATTAATGATATACTACAATATGATACAATACTTTACAGTATAAACTATCAGAATTATGACATAAATCTTTACTTTAAAATAATATGTACTCGTTAATTTAACATTTATAGCAAAATATTTACGTAAAAGCTAATCAAAAATATAAGCAGACCAGTTACTGTTCATGTAGGATAGAGCTAAAACGACTACTAAGCATAACTTTGATACAGCAGACTTACTTTGCAGTTGCACCCACGTCCCCTGGTTCTACAAACTGGTTTAGCTGCTAGTGCAAACCAACTGTTTAACATGGTAACAATTCTCGAAATCGCAAATTCCAATCAACCAAAGCATCCAAGTTAATTTTATTTATTTAGTTTACCTTCGTTCACTTAGCGTAACCAGCAGGGTAAGAGACCTTCTGAAGAACTACTGCGGTTTGCACTCATAATTCAGTATATAATATAAACTAAACTCTTACATTTAGCACATTTATGTCGGTATCAAGAAGTTTATGTGCATACTTTCCCAGCAGTTAAACGATTGGTAATAGCTATTATATGTTTTAAGGTTTCATAAATAAATTGAGCAAGTTTGAAAAGGTCTCAGCTATTATAGCTTGGAAGGAAACAAGAAATTGTACTTTATTTATAACTTCAATTTCACCGGGATCTTTATTATTACATATCTTTTACTTTATTGCAATAGTGCTTACAACCATTTAAAATTTTCTTAGAGAAATAAATATAATTTCAGATTTTAATACGTAACAAAGTCCTACGATAAGTACTTTTTCCTTTCACGTATATAAAGCATGAAATATACAGAAAAAAAAGTTTTTTTTCTTCTATAATAGTAAGCGTCGCTTCGTCTTTTAAGCTCAAAAGTATTTCATTCAAGTGTAAGCTTTCGCATCTCATATGAAAAATCTTTGCAAAACTGCTAAGTACTTAGCTGCCTTACTATTTTTTAAAATTTTTAGATAGCAACCGAAAAAAACCTAAAACCTGTCATTTAATCTATGAATATTTTAGTGTTTATATAAAGATACCAGAAACTGTTTATATACTAAAATGCACTAAAATATTCAATATTTTTTCGAAATTTCTTTGATTATAATATAAGAATTGTGTTAAATAAATGAATTCTATACCTGCTCATGTGCCTGAATGTGTACACACATATATCTATAAATATTTCTGCATTTTTTACGTAAGCGGAGAGATCCTAGAGAATAAATAAAGAGACACTAGAAGTGTTAAGTAAAGACACTTCGTTCCCCACTTATTAAAACCAAAAATTCTTACCTAACATTATTTGAACTCGTATATCAAGAATCTAATATACCTGCACATCGTAATAAAATTAACTTTTCTAATTAAGGGCCTCATTAAAAACAAAACAGATAATATTGACTTACAAATACCGATAACATTAAAATAACATACCGTAAGTTACCTAAACACAGATACAAATGCTACACATGAATTTAATTAAAACAGAGAATTTAAATAAGATCTGGCAATGTTTGATAAAACGCTGTGAAAGCGAAGTTGTGTTCCCGTATTATTTAGATTACCTGCTGTTTATGAGTTTTATTTACCATAAAAAGTTTAATTTATATTATTCAATTAATGCTCAGCTTGATAATGATAATATCGAATGTAATATTATATAAGTCGAAAAACAAAAATAGATTTTTAAAAGAATTGTTTAGATATGTCATGCCGATAGTTTATTACGCATTCTTAAAAGTATGCAGATCCAAACGATTAAGGAATTGAGATCAAAGCTAATTAAAATTAAGAATATTTAGTCCCCCAACATTTTACTAAAATAAAAATCATTAAAAAGCTAGTTAATACGTATATATATTTGATTTTCTATTAACGGTTTCATATTATGTAGGTATGTTCGTTTAGTATAGTAGTGATGTTTACTTTTCCTGAGCGATTGTTGTCTATATATTAAATAAAGATTTTATTTTTCCTTATTTTTTTTTCTCTCGTAGTATTATTACGTCTCGTACTATTCATTGTTTAATCTGTTTTACAAACATTCGATTTTTCTTATTTTGTATGCTTCTTCTTGAGAATTGCACATATAACCATCGCGTACCCTCAAAAAAACATCTTATTTATATCGCCATAATAGTTTAAAAATTATATTTTTTACTTCATTTATTTATAATGGGATCAATATATATTACATGAATTACATTAAATTTTAAGGCATACATTACAAAGTTTGATGCTTATCAGTTAAATTATCTATAATCATAACCATTCATCATTAGGAGTTAGGACAAGGTTCAATTTACATTGAGACCATCAAATAAATGGGACACTCGCACAAATCTATAAATCACATAGATTCGATCGGAATCGGGCAAAAGCTCATTAAATATGGTCGACTCACTGGTATAAATGACTAATACTCTTTATCTTACTATAGGTATATCATTTTGTTAATAAAAAAATGCTGACATAAACTGAAATATATCAATTTGAATAATCCAGACAGTGTATGAACTATTGTATAAGGCCGTGTACCTCTTTTTACAAGTATACAGAAAAAAAGGTTTGAAATTTGAAATTTGACAGAAAATAATAAGATAAGACAAGAAATTTGAATTTGAAAAAAGTGAGTGCAGTAAGTAAATATTTTAATAATTTTCATAAATTAATAAAACAAATATTGTAAGCAGTACTAGTGACATACAAGTTGCTAAGACAACGCGTATTTTACAGCTACTAGAATACAAATAACATTTATTAAATATAACAGGGATATAGAAACTATAGGTACACGTGCAATATTTCTTAATCGCAGACATTTAATTCGATAGCAAATGTAACGGTGCCACAGGTGGTCTGAGCTCGCGAGTAACTTTGTGCATAAGCTAAATTTTCAATTTCAAATGGATCGTATAAACTTGCTAGGGGCTGATAAGCCGAGGAGTTTTAAAGTTTCAAAGTATTTACTTATATATTTCTTTGGACTTAAACGTAATGACGAAGCATATTAGTATACTATTTTAAAAAATTACAATTATAAAATCGTGGTTTAATTCTTAGTTCGAAACCTGGTCCTTAGGTATAGTTACTATACAATAGTTCTTCGTATAAAACGTGAGTGTGTGTTACTTTTAGTAGTAAACACATTGTGAAATTAATATAAGCTAAACTAGAATAGTTTTATAGTTATATATTACATATACTATACAATATAAATTACCTCAGATGCTATCTAACAATAGGAATGTAGGCTTGATGTTATATATAATGTAGTAATTAATTATTTAGAACGTAACATGCACGGATCCGATTGTAAAGCCTAATTAAAAGCTATAAGTAAATCGTGAGATTTCGTACTGTACACTATTACACCTACAGCGAGTACCATACACCTACGGTTTTATATATTGCAAAACGTGCTTTGGTTCTTGTTCAGAGTTCGCCCAACAAATAGACCAATAAATCTTATTAAAACCTTCGAAGCAATAGCTTTTTTATTCTTGTACTATTATCATTTTTATGCAGGGACTAGTCTTACAACGTTAAGTTTAACTTGGTAAGTAATATAAATAGATTTTAATATTATGTAAATATTAAAGAAAAGAATATAGGCAATTAAAATATTTAGTAATCGTTATACATTTTATAGCAAGAAAATAAATTTTGTCTTTAATTCTAGTTTAAAATATGAATAATACAGTAGGCATATAAAGTGCACTTCAAGTTAAAATAAACTGAAATTTGTTGAGGTTAACGTCAAACGAAGCAAGTAAACTTGACGTGAATCACGCCGCAATGTAAACAAAATGACCCGGCACTGGAATTAACTTGAACTGTATTAAAATAAACATCAAACCATCTCTCATTGCGACCACTTAAACTCGAGGACTAGGCACGTTTCACTGATATAAATAGGGCTTCGCACACTATACACAAAAATGTAACACGATTTGTCACATGCACCGGCGAGTATCGGATCAGCGTACGGAGCGCGCTCAGCGCACAGTCACACCGCGTGCACGCACGGGCATTGCGTCTGCATGAAAGACGGGAATTCGACGGAAAGGGCCTTCTCCCCTTCCGAGTGATCGCGCGGGATGCAGCGAATGCTAATGCCATATTCAAGTGTGCACAGGGTGTAAACAAAAGACGTGGAACCTTTCAAGATCTATTGAACTGTGCGCGGCTATTATTTATACAAATGAGAGTTTAAGTACTAATCGAAGTATTAAACCGAAACAGGAAACACTCATAGATTTCAAACAATTTCTCAGGAGGGAAGGGAAAAATAATGCTTATTTAAAAACTGTTCTTTGTAATTACACAATCAATGTTGGCATAGATTATTTTGGCACGAATACCTTGCCTCGTTATGGAACAAGGTTTTTAATTGTTGCTGAATAATATTTGAATTGTAAATATTTTTTATAGAGTTAAAATATGTATTTTGATTCATTATAAAGTCATTAATCTTATCGCAATTTGAATTATAAGAGTCAAATGAGCAGTTTCTAGCATCCTGTATAACAAAAACTGGTGGCATCTGTGCCGGAGAGCCCTTGCATTAGTAGGATGACATTATGCACTACCTTTAGAAGGGTTCGCGGCTTATCTCGTTAAATCAGTCCCTCCGCCAAGCCTCAGTGAAATAATTTACACTGAGGGCTTCAGTAAACAACCTCCTGCTGATACAAAGGTTCTTCTTTTCGATCATGTGGGAGACGGCGTGTACCTTTTACCGCCTTTTACTTTTTACCTTTGGTTTATTTATTGAAGTCGAGATTCAGGTTCTCAAGTTATGTTTCTGATTATTACTTTTCATAAATATATTATCAAAATATTAACTTAATTATTTCGTTTAAATATTACTGGTTCTATCTCGCATGAAAATATAATTGTGTATTGTATAAGAGGGTGGTACGTCCGCCCTATCCTTGCGCCACTATTCATATTATTGATAATGACTGCTATTATTTTGGACGAACTGTTTATGATAGTATGATATTCTACATTTATATATAAAATATATTTATTTTTACAAATTTACTGACATAAAAAAACTTCTCACACGTATCACATATATGTATAATAAAAAGGGTGCATCATGTGATACGTAATTCTAAAATATCAAATATTCAAAATTACATTAATACTCATTGCGACTAGTAAAGCATTTAAAATCAGCCTTAAATTTCTTTCACTTCTCAATTTAAATCAATATAATTCACATAAACACAACATAAACTAATCTTGTATTATAATCAAGAATACTAAAACTAACGTAAAACAAACTAAATTGTTATCCTATTTTAATTATTTCTTTACTTTTATTTCAGATAGTGAAATTGATAATGCTACAGATTTAATTAATATAAAAAAAAAAGTAACCCAGGAGTAAGTTCTCGTTAAAAGGAAATACATTAAAGAGCAGAATTCAATGTTTAATTATTATTTTTTTATTAAAAACTTACATCTTATTACTACTACTGACGCTTGGCATATACATCCATCCAAAAACATAAGTATAACTATGTAACTCCTACAGAAAGCTCCTACACAAACGCTAGTCCTAGCATATAATATTTTTAGACATCTATATTCAGAATAAGCAAATATGACCGCGAATTAACAATAACGACTAGGAAGAGGATTCATTAAAAAGGCTTATTAGATACGTTGCTAGCTAAAAACAAAAGCTAGATGTAAACAAAGCAAGTTTGTTAGAGACTAGTATTTGCTGCAGTGCAGATAGGAATTGCAGATCTAAAGTGCTTGTTCTTGCTCAAGCTATGCCAACTTATAGTGCGTCATATATATGTAGATACCGTGTCGTGTACTTAGTATTTTTTTAATTAATAGGTTTCAATTCATGCATCGTGGCATTACACGAAGTGCTTTGTTCACTTACAGACTTAAAAAAAATAGTTTGTTATGCTATATAAAATAATTTGTTTGCAGCTTTTTATTTTTTTTTTACTTTCAAAAAGTGGACTAGAAAAAAATTATCTTAAACTATCACTTACGTTTTAAAAATGTTATATATACACAAAAGTATTACAAACAAATCATTATATTTACTTCTTTTAAGCCCAATGAGTCAATCGTTTCAAATATTTATATAACAAGAGTAAACGCGGAAACGAACCAAAACTGTTAAGCATCGACTAATTCCCTATTCGCTTGTTAAGCAAGATTAAACAATTCGTGGTACGTCTAAAAGTAACCGGTGATTTATTATGAAAACTTTCCAATGTGCGTTTCGTTTGCGTATCGATGCGAGGAAGAAATACGAGCAACGAGATGTGTCTCTGAATATGCTTCACTTAAACTGTCATGATTCCTCATATTTCACCTATCCACGTCAATACATTTGTATAGAACATATAATGTAGTTCCGGTACCAATAATCTATTTTACGTGCCTTAAATTAAAAAAATAAATTTTATTAAAAAATAAACAAAAGTGGACAGTCAATTATAATCGAATAATTTGAAAGTTATTAATCGATATTGTTCTAGGATTAATTTTTGCGTGCCTTTTATATACATACATGCGGCTTATATAAGTTATTTAAACATTGTTTATACTCATTGAATTTATCGAAGTTTTTTGTATTCGGAGAGTGTCATGGGTGTTCGTTTTTCACTTTCTACTGGAATTTCTCATTGCAACATTGCGTGTAGAGATAAAATTATAATTTCTTTATAAATGTACTAGGGGCCTGCTCGCGGCTTCTCCTGCGTGAACTACACGATTATATTTGGATACATAAATATTTCGTTTTATTCACCTGTTCCCAAACTTGCTCAAATCACAAATTGCCTAAATATATAATTTGATCGAACTATATAATCTCATCATGCATAATGTATCATAACACATAATGTCATCATCACATATATAATATAATCAATTGACAAGACGAGTTTAAATAGTGTTGGACCACTTCGCTTTCAATTTCTGAATCCTATTAACTAACAACAGAGAATAGATTTTCTTTAGCTACGCGCTGTATACCGCATATAGCAGGGTGGGCAGGGGAACCAGAGAACCTAGTGTTAAGACACTCCGTTCTCATAACATTTGCTTTCCTCACTTTCTAGATCTGGATACCCCAATAAGTTTATATTAAGAAAGTTGACTTCAAGATATTAGGCTGCTAATATTTATTAGTGGCTCTAGAACAAGCGATGCAATTTTTTAAGTTCTCGCCCGACGCGACACCCCCTTTTTAGTTTAAACCCGTGATATTTTCTAAGATATTAATTTAAAAGACTTAAGTGACAATATGGATCTACATTATATACAGAAAGTATCCAACGTTTCAACTTGATTGGATAAGAAGTAATAGTTAGTAAGTAATAGTTATATTTTTCGCGCATATCATGAATGTTAGTAATATTTTTTATCACCTCATATTTTCCAAACCCCTGGATCGATTTATATAATTAAAGTGACGTTAGATAGGTATTGATCTCCTCCAATCACTCCAAGTGTTCTTAGATACGTGACGTCACTTTTAATTCTATGGAATATTTGCCATATTTGGCGTCCTCTAAAAAAAATCTTTGATAGGTACCGTGTGGGGTATCAAATGAAAGGACTTAATTAACATATTTCAAATATATAACACATAACTAACTTATAGCTTACTTTATTTGTATTTGCTTCCTAAATTTGAAGAATTGGTTCAGCCTGGATTTTTGTTCTTTATAATTATATTTGTTTATTATACTATGTAAAGATAAAGGAGAATTATATTTAAACTATATTATTAACTAAATAGTTGAAGAAATTCACTAAAAATTTTATTTTTTATAATAAATATATATAGAATGACCGAGTATCTACAAAACTCGGGCATTCATATATCAAATAATTGTAACTGTAAATATATAAAAATCTCATTGGATATTCTATTCAAAAGTGTATATATTTATGTACTAATGTATGTATTGTATGAAATTCCTATAGGGGCAGTGAAATCTATTACTTTGCGAAACGGAAGAAGGCTGTAAATATATTGCTCTTTCGCATATCGAAATACATGGCATATAATTTACGTATGTAATATTCAATAGTCGGTTCATACTCTTTTATGTTTTATAAGAAAATATATTTTTACAAGTGAATCATATGCAAGTATATCGGATTTGCTTCAAACTAAACTTCAAACTTAACTTAATTTTACAATTTCTAATTATTTTGCTTCTATAGCACCAAATTTCATTACGAACATGACAAACGCTCATAATAGCTTGTTTTGCACATTATGCAGAATGGGACGCGTTTTCATGTTTTAGTTCGTAATTTTTTTTTATCCCGCATATAGGCAGAGGGAACCTAAGAACCTAGTGTTAAGACACTCCGTACTCTTACAACAACTCCGTTCCCCACTTTCCGCCGAATTGAGGCATTGCGTGCTGAGTGGCGAAACTCAACGCCGCGTTTTGCCTTGTTTCCAAACCCAGGAAATGAAAATACTAACATTTCCTGGAGATACATGTAGATAGGTAGTTTTAATAAGAAGACGCAATAACATTTTTAAGACCTACAAACAAGTAGACATAAAAATAATTCTGAACGAAAGCTTTAAATTTTTAACCACAGATTAATTGCGTTTTTTAATAATAAATAAACAGAATTACAGTAGAACTAAACGAGGCATTGAACCCATAACCAGTTATTTATGAGGACATAAAGGGGAGAATAATAACTGGGGGGTTTGTGGAGCCGAAGCCGAAGAGGTCGTAAACGAATTTGGTTCCACTTGATTATTTTCGAGAAGAAAACCATTGACGATCATCATTCTTTAATTGATAATAATTAATTAATAAACTAATTGACGTTATCAAATTTTAAGTACAATATGCATTTATTGACAATTTAGTTGGATTTGACAATTTAGAAGAATTACGGAACTGTAAGCGATATTAATACTAAATATCAATTTTAGCTTTATGATTTGCATAAAAAATTTAAATGATTGCTATGACATCATTATCCCTGTGTAAACATCCTGTTTAAGAACAAGGTATCCACTGCCATAAACAAATATGAGCTCCACGAAAATATTGTCATAATAAAGCTTCTTTATGTAACACGGAAGCTCACAAAGACCTACCGCAAAGCGAAAGAAATGCATACAGAACTAAATGGGTACGTCGTATACAAAAGAGTCAGTATCGTTAGTAGCAAACTACGGGCGACTATATTTTTATTAATATAGAAAGCAAGAAGATTAAGACGGTAACAGCACGTGATTTGGTAATTATACTTCCGTTTTTAACTAACTTAATAATTTAATTTAAAGGTTACTTGTACGTTTTTTTGTGTTCAGACTTACAAAGTAAGGTACCAATTACGATTATATAAAATATATAAAATAGTTCAAATTTGAATATATCAAATTTAAACATAGCTACAGGGATTAGTAAGTGAAAGGAGCGGGCTGATCACATCTCTTGCAAAATTGGACTATAGGCATATTGAATGCCACACGTACATGAACAGCAGGAGATAATAAGAAACTAAGGTTTGAGCTTTAAGATCTGTAGTAAAGAGAACCATAACTGAGATATATTCCATTCAAGAAATAACGTTTGTTTATACAAAGCTTTCACAGTTACTAATAATAAAAGTAATAACTTAATGAACAGAAAAGCTGATTGTTGATATGTTGATTTTTTGTATAATATTTCCATAGATGAGAAGCATCACGAAACGATGATTTTTTTCTAAAAACATGACGTTATTATTCGTACATTACAATTGAAAAGTACTTCAAATACAAATGGATGAGCTTTCTAGTGAACTAGTGAACTGTTGGCATAATATCAAACTGTTTGCGTAATACGAGCGTTCTAACTTTGTATACCTAATGTGTTGACTGAATACATCGATGTGAAGCGGTCACCATAAAGCTCAAACATATGTGGCTTACGGCCCTCGAGCAAACAATTGCTTTTAACTTCATATTTCATATTGTTAATGTATACAGTAACATTTTTGCCTAACTTTTACGAACTTTTTTAACCCAATTTTGTTAGCTTCATCCATATTCTAATAAAATAGTACGAAAGCATTTGCTTGAAAATATGCACACGTGTCCGAATCCGACGTCAATACATTATTTCCATAGCATGAACCTGATTTCCTTTTTAGGACAATCTGGATAGCCTTATGCCTTTGGGTTCTCGTATTCAAATTACTAAGAATTTCCACACATTATTATATAAAGACAATATACGTACGTCTATAACTTGTTTTTTTTTAAATAAAGAAAAAGAGATGACAATTAAACTATATAAAACGCATTACTTCAATGAGCATCGTCTGAGTTTGAAATAGAATACACTACGTGACATCACGATTATTGCCTTCAACGATATCATTTCGTAACAAAAATAGAACATTTTCAGTTTGCTATGTTTATTTTTCTAATAAAGCTATTATTTACACAACTGTCACGAAGCTATGAGTTTGCAACAAACACATCCCAAACAAATATAAATAGATATGTAACGAAATTGATCTTCCGTCAGGAAACTCCTCCAAGCATCCAAGTTAACACCCCATTAGCTCCTTTACAAATCAGCTGCTCCCAACAAGTCTAATCTCGACCCTACTTGATAATGAGTTTTTCAAAACACCCTACGTAACTTAAAACCTATCTCGACTTATTGCTTGGATAAGAATATACCTTTTCTTACTTATAATTCAATTTGAGAATTTGTGCGTTTTCATGAATAGAAAAGCCGACAATAATAATAAAATAACTTATATTATAAGTAATTTGCATATAACTAAATGTTATATACACTTAGTTATAAGAAAGGGATGCTCCAAACATGAATGTACCGTTAGGCAACCGCATTTTTATAACGGCGATACGCGTCAATATAATCAAGATAAAGTATTATGCAGTACACAAAAATAAAATTTGCATTTTAACGCATAAAATGAATTGCTTGAGATAACCGCTGATAGCGCCGTCAAGATTTGTACTTTTAATATGTTTGAGACCGAAAGAAAGGTAACATTAGCTATTAGATTTGCTTATTATGTATTTATATTTTAAAAAATGTATACTGTAACTTATAAAACTTAACCGCTTCCACATTTCCACTTCACTTCTCACGTTGAGATGCGTTTGAGCGATATATGCAACATGACATTTAATTATAAGACCACTTAAAAGTTCACGTATGGTATGCCAGTCTCAGTCGGCGCAACTTCCATAGAAGGAATATCCTTGTAAGGAAAGCAAACCCATTGTGTAGACGGTTGTTCACCTATAAGAACCCACTGAATTCTAAATCGAAACTGGTCCAGACATTTAGGAATGCTTTTACTTTTGCGTGGAAAGTTAAAAAGCGTTTAATTTTGAAAAGCATAAACACCACGTTGCTTGACAATACTTTGTTAACCTGTTTTAAGTACGAAACTCGTTGCAGCAATTTTTAAATTGCTGCACCGCAGAGGGGAGTTTTAAGCGTATCCTGACTGAATATAGACAAATTGTAATTATCAAATTTACCGCCGCCGCCAATTACTGTGTGATAGTGTTTAAATTTAAAAGTACTGTAAAAAATTAGATATTTTATAAAAGCGAAAAACAGTAGACATAAATATTTATGTGAACTTTTAAGCGTCTATTATTAAGATTAATTATATTTGGCAATTTAAAAGAACGTGAGTGTAATTTATGTCCAAAATAAAACAATTTAACGACCAAAACATGTTTGGGTAAAACCGAAATAATGTTATCTTAGTATAAAACAAACTTACAAAATATGGAACCTTTTTTTTTTGGGAAACATTTCCTACAAAAAGTCGTTTTTTAGTATGTGTGGTTATTTGTTTTGGATGTGACCTTTTTACTCTTGTTGTTAATTGGTATTCAGCAATATGAATACAAGCTTGTTTTTGTTTTCTTATACGCATCCAAAAACTGTTTTATATTTTTTCTAAGTACAAAGGTCGTGAGACAACTGTTCATTGAAGCGAAGAAAATGACAAACAATAGCTTGTTAAGCCTTTTGTCGTGAGCTTTGGGCGGGCATGACATCCGTCTGTCTGTTCGTAATCAGAAGCATTGACCGGGCATGGGGGCTCGATGCCAGGTAACACTACAGATCATAATAATTAAAATTGAAATATTATATATAATAACGCCTGTCGTGGCGCAGAGGCACAAGCGTGCGACTGTAAATGCGACAAGTAAGGAGAATGCGAATGCGACAAGCAACAAGTAAGGAGTCGGAATCGAACCCACCGATTCCCACTCCAGAAAATGGAATTTTTCATTTCCTGGATTTGGTAACAAGGCAAAATGCGGCGTTGAGTTCCGCCACTAAGTACGCAATGCCTCTATTGAACGGAAAGTGGGGAACGGAGTGTCTTAACATCAGGTTCCCTCTGCCTACCCTGCTATATACGGGATACAGCGAGAAGTTATGTATGGATGTGTATATATAATATATTAATTGAATATGCAAAGAGGTTTCTGTAAACTCAATTGAATTGTTGTATTTATTATTTTTATAAACTTAAAATGTAATAAAAAAATGTTACACACAAGTATATTCTTATGACACACTAAAGTTATAGCTGGTGACCGCACAAAGTCGACGAACCCATATGTATTTTTTATTTAAAATAATCTATAAGAAATTCTCATTAGCTTGAAATGGGTTAAGCAATTCTGATAAAAAGCTTACGTGAAGAGATGCGTTAACCCGTCTGTTGTGACAGGCTTCCATTCGCTAAAATATTATAATAACCGCACAATAAATATACACTTTAAGTTCTTGAAGAATAAGGCACATAGTCAAACATGAAATGCTTTTTATTGCACTTTAGACCTCTTTGTTTACAAACATAGATCGTGAGTAAACCCACGGCAGCAATAACTCGGCAACTCGCCAATAGAGGGCGCTAGACCAAAATAGATTGTCGTTCTGAACGTCGAAGTGAAGTTTACAAGAGTTACAAGCTAATGTGGCCATATCATTTCACTTTATTGGGACAAAATATACGTACCATATAATTATAATTAATTAACATTTCTTTTATTTTGTCATACACACAATATACGATGCTTCTAATTACAATATTTCCAAACCTTTCAAATTTGACACTAATCTGATTAAAGTGGTAAGCGGCGAAGTACGGGAATATGACTTATTTTACCTAAAACTTTTGATCAAAATATGTATATATAACTAAACTATATAGTAAATACATAAATAAAAATAAATATATGATAATTATCCTGTAATAAAAATAGCTACTAATAAAGTTTAAATAAAAAATACGGAAACTAAATAGTTTATGACAGATATAACGTAGGTTTATTTTTAATTTAGCCGTGTTCGAAGCGAAATAAACTTTGAGAACGAGAGTATTTATAGATCGGGATTTATCGTACTTTTTAGGGCTGTCTTTTTATGGGTTAATGTTAGCATTGAAAATATAGGAACTTTTTTGAAATATTGAAATTAAATTTGTTAATTACTTATGTACTATTATAAAGTATAATTTTAATTCCATATTAAAACAGCAATTACAGAAGGATAATTATAGAAAATCTGGAGGTTGTACTAATCTGTCTAATATAGCAAATGTAAAAAAATTAGTTGCCTCATAGGGCAATAGATTTTAAAGTAATTATTTATATCTAAGACACGTATTTCATAAAATGAAATACTTCCCACATTAATATTTAAATAAATCATACTTCAAAATCAAAGATCTATAAATAATACTTATAACAAATCTATTTTCAACATTACCGCTTATAAATTAGTTGTCAACCCTTGCTTAACTAATTACATGAACGCAACGAGTTATGCCTTGTTGAGAAATCACCGTGAACACCGATCGTTTATATATAATTTATATTAACAACATCAAAGTTGTATTTTTTTTTTTTTAGTTGTATTACGTTAAATATAACTTCAATATAGCGTAAACGTTAACATATTTTTTAAAGTAATTATTTAAGGACAAGTCAACTTTACATTTCTTTAACAGGTTTATGAAAAAAAGTTAAATAAATAAAAACCAAATTTAAAATTTGTTTAGAGAGAGAAAATAATAATAATTGTATTTGACATAATAGAATAAATAACGAGAACTATTACAGCGCCATCTAGGTATAGATGTGTGAAACCAGTGTGAAACCTCCCACGTGCAACCGAATAAATTTACTAACAGATGGCGCTCAAAAAAATAAAATATTTATTAGTAAAATTCTCCTCTTGCTCCTATTTACAAGATAAAGTAAAATTTAAATGAACATACCTGTTAGCTGTTAACGTCGTCATTTCGACGTTATTCCCACACGCTGTTAATAATTCATCGCAGCTGCTGCCACCTGTTATTCGTTGGACGGAACTTAAAGACACATCTTCATTGGAACTCTTGCCAGCGTTCGGAGCATTGCCGCTAGATGGCACTGTTCTTTGTTTTGAAGCTTGTTTATGTCGGCTCAGTGCGAAAAATAACGCTAAAACGGCTTTTAATTTTGCGTCTCGAATATCAACAGCGGTCACTTGTTCTAATCCTTGAACTTTTTGAGCGTGTAAGAAGTCTAAACAACACTGGACGTTTTCCAACTGAAACAAAAAAAAGAAAATTCAATTATACTTAGTATTTATTAAAATTACATTATTTGTTTCAACAACATAATATAACGACGAAATTATAATACAATTTTTCTATTATAACATTTATTGACTGATCATAAGTACATAAAAAAATATTTTTTTATTACCTCCCGCTTTAAGCAGAGTAGGCGGAAAAAATCTTCTTAGTAAGACATCACTTCTTTTAAGGCATTGATTATATAAAAATTGAGCATTAACAAATTAAAATTATAGCACAGTTCATTAACTATAATGGCATTGTGTCACGTATTTAGGTATGTGATATAATGTGCAATTATTTCACGCTTTATTCAAAACGACTGAAGAAATTACAGTTTAATCACGTTCAAAGCGTTACGATATAACGTGTTCCTATTTCTTTGAAAACAAAGCAATTATTTCTAAGAAATATTTATTAAGTGCTTGCCTTGGAACTCACTTTCGAACTTCATGAAGAACTAAATAAAGTTTTACTGAATAAGAAATAGCTTTTAGCAATTAACATTGTCAAATAATTTAGATTATTAAAATCGACATTTAGAGATCGCTTTTAGTAATAAGACCGCCATTGCACAATAAGTGTATATGCAATACTTTAAGTGTATATATTATATTCTTTTTTTTAGCTTCACGCTATATCCCGCCCTAGCAGGGTATGCAGAGGGAACCAGAGAACCTAATGTAAAGACACTCCGTTCTATTTTAACATTTCCGTTCCCCACTTTCCGCCGAATTGAGGCATTGCGTGTTGAGTGGCGGAACTCAACGCCGCGCTTTGCCTTGTTACCAGAGCGACGAAATGTAAATACTAAATATTTTTAATTTCTTGGAGTGATAATCGAAACCACACCTGTCGCGCTTACGGTCGCACGCTTGTGCCTCTGCGCCGCGATAAGCCGTAATATGCAATAAAGTTTTATTATTATTAATTTACCTACATCTTATGTGTAGGTTCGAATATAGCAAATTTATATCTATCTATCAACATCTAAGAACGCTTCAACGAAGCGTAATTGCTAATAAAAAAAAACCTAATCTTAGCAAGCCGACAAATTCCGCATTCATGCGGGGATCGATGCATGACATCGATATATAAATTATCCAATATTCATATTAAGGTTATTAATTATTATGACTATTATATAATATTATAGTTTATAATAAGTTCCTATTCTATGTTTTAAATCATAACAGTACATAACATAATTAACATAATATTTGCAATGTTACATTATACTGTTTCTAGGTCCGATTCGCAAATTCTAAAATGGAAAGTAATTCGGTATAAAATCGTTTGACGTGCATCGTACGCGCATCGCATATTGACATGAGCTTACGTGCGTGCCATATGGGTATCAGCCGTTGTACCTGTGCGAAGCCTACACAATGAGCTTATCACTTAAATGACCCTCGACGAATAAACACAATTATAATGACATTTTCGTCGTGGTGCAGTGAAATTATGTCTGACTTTGAATGCGGTTGCAAGTTTGCTTCCTAGTGGAGGTAATTTTCATTTGTGTGTGTATTTCAAGCGCGGTGCTGATTTCCAACAATCAATATGGAATATCTTGAATTTGGGTGGAAAGTAGAAAACAGAGTATCTTGTCACTAAATTTTGCCTATATTGGTGCCCGAGAAAAGCTATAAATCTTCTTTAATAACGACACTTGACTATTCAACTTTCCAGCTTAAACGTATTTATTAATGTTGTCAATAAACGAGTCATTAAGAATTTTACAATCTTTTGCGTTGTTTGTGGTTTGAGTCCGATGACATTGGATAAGACATACTTACGTATCCTTTATGGAATACTTCAATGTTTTAATAACTTTAAATCTGTACATAAATAATTATAAAAATATTCTAAAGCACTTTGAGATTTACAAGACATTTCATAGAACAAGAACTGGGTCAGGTCTTATTTAAACGGCAATATATTAAATATGATTAAACTCGTAAATTATATTTTATGCACATGTCACATACCTACGTAATAAGTAACAAAAGTTCACAGCCTTCCATAAATATGTAACTAAAATGTCACGTTAATATTTCAATAATATATGCTTTTTAAAGTTTCTTTTGTATTCAGCTTGAATGTGGCAGTAATTGTGGTCCTTTCTTTTACATTTTTTGTACATGTTCCTTGCTAAGGAACGGTTGTATAGGAACATAAAATTTCATTAATATCATTCAAGTGGCGTTAAGGTATAATGTTATAATGTATTCATACCAAAGAAACAAGAATATTTGAAAGTTAAGAATCTTACGATGCTCGTGATGTAATTCTAAAAAAGCCTAAGTTAATAATTTTGTTTACGGTATGTTTTGTAATTTTAGACGTTAATTATGTTTGAAAACGACATAAAAACAAGTAGTGTAACAAACTTAATTGAAAATTACAAAGAGATCGAACTTATACCCTAAGCTTAATACGTAGCAAGTACTTACAGTCACCAACTACTAGCAAGAAGAGAAAACACAGGTTAGAAATAAGAAATTGAATTAAGGGTTAGGGGGCAAATTAATTCTGTAACATACCTCTCAAATTTTGTAATTTCAAATATTAAAAGACAATAATATTTTATATACATACATATGCTATGGGATGGGTGTAAAAGAGAACATTTAAGGTCTCATTGCAATTTGAGGATATCAAATTCGGGGGAATGTCTTGCGACAAAGTGCGCCAATGCGTTTTACCTACCAATATACAATACTTAATTGTATTTGTGATTATTATTAGTGATATAACACTAGGTTTTCTGTGTCTAGATTCTCAATCCCGTAAAACAGAAAAGTTTTGAGAAAATATAGAAAAAAAAACACTAGTTTTAGTTTTCTTCTAGCGAGTTCGAAGTTATTATCCAATGTATAGGGCGTTCATAATACGCGCTTGTCCGATATTTATAATTCAATATATTATTTCTTAATTTGAAGTACGTATAACGCATGACTGGCTGGCTCTAATAAAGGGTTTCATCCTTATAATGCGAAATGGACGTAGAGGTGATACTATACAGCAGTATTTAGTTCACTTTGTTGCGCCACAAGGGTCGGCGTCGGCCCTTAAAAGGCTTGTCTACAGATCTCATAGGTCACCGGCACAACTCAGGCTTGACTCGACCGCTTTTGAGTCAAGATGTTAACAATATACCCTGTAATGTTTAATGTAAATACGACCATATGTTTTCCTCATCGGTGAACGCCCTTCGTACACAGATACATTACAAAAAATAATATTTATAATCCATTGGTTTTATAAGATATTCAATTTATTTTAGCTTATGACTTTTATTTACATACAAGCAAAAATAAATACAAACTTTAGGTAGTCATATAAGACTTAGGTATCTACATATCATTTTAAATTAACATTATAATCAATATTTTTCTTTAAGAAGTATATTCTTTTTACTGTATATTCTTACCGTAGTAATTACGTAATACTTAATACAAGGTCATTTTTCTATATGTTAACTAACTATTGTCACGGCTGACATCAATATCTGTAGTTAGGATCGCACTTTACTTGTCTTTTATGTGTAGTTTGACAGCTGACGTTGCGACATGACAATAGTGTGGCCCCAACGTAACTTAACGAGATAAGATCAGATCTCAGCTTTCTTAAAAGAACTTATTTACGCCCGAAAACGAAAATATTGAAAGCTAAATTATATAATAAAGTTTATTCAATTATTAACTTTAATTGAGAAACGAAATATGGTTGCTTCGCTCTCTTTTCAGGATGTCAATTTTTCTAATTTTGTAAACATATAATTTAAATGATATAGGTATATAAATGTGTTTATCAGTTCTTTTATCACCATAGTAGCATTTCTGCTCAACCTGTGCTTGTGTTGTTGAAAGATAAAAAAATATATAAAATAAATGAATATGCTATGATATAGGCTTTAGAAGTTGGTATCGTTAACAACAGTCGACAGCCAACAGTCCTGCAGGGGACACGGTACATTAGTTTAACAAAGGCACAATTACGTACTAACTAGTACCAGGACAAATTCAATTGTTAGATTGACCAAATCATCCGGCAATGTCAGATTCATGTAGACGTTTAAATCTGAAACTTCGCTAACATTTGCGGACACTTGCCAATTTAGTTCTCGACAAAACAATTAATTTTAATTACTTGGCGTTTTTAGTCCACATGTAAGGAAATACGCTTAGAATAGTCTGTAATTGACTAGTTATAAGTCAATTTGCAAAAATAATTTAGAAAAAAAAAATATAACAATTTAGGAAATACAAAATTTACCATTCTACAGGTGAATTTTTATTTCCATATTCCATTGTTGCAAAGGGCATAAATAGGTATTAAACGCGCCATATCGAGGAGCAGGCACGTGCCGATTATAAAGAAACCTGCGCTCCAGTTTACTTTCTCATGAGCATAGAATTTGAACCCTAAACTTTTTGTAAGTTCTAAAAAAAACTATAACTTTTAGAGACTAACATGTTTTATATGCTCTACTGATTTCCAAAAAATATCACACTTTAAAATTACATAATAATTAGCAAGAAAGAAATATTTTTATACATTTACAATAATCATAACATGTTTAAATGCGATATCATAAAACGTTTTCGCCCAAAAATTACTTATAAACAATTTCACGAAAATCTTTTAAATACATGTGTGCATCAAAATCAAAATATTCTTTATTCAAATAGGCTATTACAAGCACTTTTGTATCGTCAATTTACAAAAGATGTTAGGAGTGTCAGTCCTAACGGAAACTACTACCGGCTAGGAAGGCAGTTTTTCTGAGAAGAGCCTGCAAGAAACTCAACAGTTGCTATTTTCAAATAAAATTGTATAATAAATTTACAGCAACGCTAAGCCTCATGAGCAAGCATCAACGGCATTTAATTCCACACATAACATCTGTATAGTATGCTTGGACAGAATAATATACTTTCCTTAATAATATATTTTTAATTTCGACTGTGAATTTTTCATATGGCAGGTCTATAATAACTGTAGGTCTGGAATTTTGTTATACATACGTATACCTTGTGACATAAACGATTTATTCACCCTTTGAAGGCGAAAACTAGTAGTGATCATCTTATTTTTATTTCTTTTATTTATACCGTGGCTGTCACTGTTCTTTAAATAATTGTTAATATTTTTTCGTATAACAAATGGAAATGGAAATGGAATCCCGAGGTTTCCCGAGCTCCCATGCAGTAAATAATCCGTACTGCTCATAAATTTCATCACTATTTTTGTCTGACTGTCAGTGCCATTAAGAACATCGTTATCGACTTCATAACACAATATTACAAAAAATAAGCAATTATAATTTAAAGTAAGCTCAATAATGTCAAAAACATGATAATTTGTATATTAAACACTGAAAGTCAAGTGCATCCCGTTATTCAGGCTTAGGTCACGGTGTACGAGGCGATGTATGTCGAGGCCTGCAACTACTTTGATCAGGGTTGAATTTAATATTATTAATAATAGTCGAACTAACATATTACTCGATACTTTAACTGCTATCCCATTAAAAAAAACTTGTTGTTACACGCTGAACAAATTGTAATAAAAAATTAAATTTATCCATTATTTTATAAAATTGCATTACATATTTTGTATTTTTTTAAATGTAATATTTTTTTTAATAGTTAACTTAAGCCCAATAAAAACTAATACTAACCAATCCTTACTAATATTATAAATGCGAAAGTAACTCTGTCTGTCTGTCTGTTACGCTTTCACGCCTAAACTACTGAACCGATTTTGATAAAATTCGGTATGAAGATAGAACTAAACTTGGGAAAGGACATAGGATACTTTTTATCGCGAAAAAAATGATAGAGGGGGTTGAAATAGGGGATGAAAGTTTGTATGGAAGTTTCTTATTGTCAAATATAAAATCATGTAAGATTGTTTAACTGTAAACAACTTCACCACATAAACCACTTAACCAATTTTGACAAATAATCTAGACCTTGGGAAAGACTATAGGATACTCCTTATCATATCGCGCGATATAACCGAATTTCACACGGGCGAAGCCGCGGGCGGAAAGCTAGTTATATTATAATTTCCAAATATAAGATTTTGGTGTAATAAAAGAATTTGGTGAATAAATATTAACAATTCTACAGCCCTATAAGAAATTTCTTATCTGCGTACGCGCAATTTTACACCCAGCTTGAACATATCGGTGTTATTACCTTTAAAATTGGTCAATTTTAATAAGCAAGCTGTAGTAGATAAGGTATCAGTCCTATATATTTTTAACTTTCGCCAATGAGACATGTTATTATTTAAATTGGTTGTGATATTATATCTTACTGAATGAAAGTGATTTCGAAGTATATGTTTTACTTATAAAAATGTACAAAGTAATTAGTTTCTATATTAATATTCATTGTGTTTTTTAACTACACGTATCTAGCTCATGGGGTAGGCAGAGAGAACTAAGTCTTTCTAATCTAATCTATTCAACACTTCCCGCCTATTCTAAATTCAAATATTGAATACATTGTAATGGCCCCAAACGTTCTAAGATTTTCTACCTGAATCGACGATATACTTATGTTATAAATAAGAAAGTTTACCCAATGTTATTTGAATCATCGATTGTCATTCCAGGTATATTACTACATTTTATATTAAATCTAAAATACTATAAAATTTTCATTTAAACAGCTTAAACAATAAATATGGTTTTAAATACAAACATAGGTAGGTGAATCCTTGAGTTACTGCCTGTTACACGTAAACGCGTAGACGGCTAATAATTTTGTTTCTTATTAAAGCCAGTAATAAATCAAGATAAGTCCCCTCTATGGGGGAAGTGAAAAGATATCAATTTAACAGAATAACATTTAAAGCGGTCACGCGATCACACATGAGCATAATAACCCGTTATTATGTGTTCCTTTGATAATGGTAACAAAAGAAAAACTATAATTGTAAATTTTCATTTCCCTTTAACATACATTTTTCCATTAAGTAAATGTGCACATTTTTACTTTGTGATATTACCGTTTCCATCTGTAGTTCTGTTTAACTCGGCCGATTTAAGTACTTTAAATGACTGCATTTCATATATCTATCTATGTATGTTTGCATTTTAAATACTATTATAGAGTAATAAAAAAACAAATTTGATATTTATCGTGATCATAAACAACAATTAATAAAATATCTATAATAATTAAACTCACACTAAATTCAGTGGAAGGCGAAGATTCTCTTACTTAATAAATTATTGAAATTGATGTCAAGATTAATCGCTCGCTGATGGAAACTATCTCTGTATGTCCCATAAGTAAGGTGAAAATGTAATGAGTCAATAATACATAAGCGAAGGTTGGTTTTCTTATTCACTCACCATTAATTACACCCTTCTTTGAAAGTCATAAATCTGTCTTATAACAAATTAACCCACTTGCGTTTTGGGCGAGGCGCGGTTCCGATGACCGGAACAAATCTCAGAATGACTGACTTGTTTTGTGTACTACAATGTATTCGATCGAGTGTCGTGAGAAATATACAAACATTACTCATAAGTGTAGTGCTATACTTATAAAAGCGGCATTAAAATTGTAACGGTTTACTGGTACTTTGGTAAATGTAGTGGGCATATAGCTTTTAAAGGCATTAAAGTCGTTACGCCCGACAAAATGTAAGGAATCTGTCGTGCTCTTTTAAAATTGTTATGTTGTTTATCATATTATTATATACAAATATTTGAAATCTAGTAACATACCACTATAAATTCTCCGTTTGCGTATCTATATTTATGGAGAGGCGTCAATATAAGAGGTAATGCGAAAATATACATTTAGTGAAATGCATCTAGGTGAAAAATATTTAATTGAATATTTGTTAGATAATGTCACAACGGACATTTTTTTGTGAAGTGAGTTTTTCGTACACAGTAAATAAATACAAATAACAAGAGAGGTGTAGGGTCATTAGTTTCACTATTCATTTTGTAATTATATTATTAAAATTTTGACAAAAAAGGAAAATCGACTTCAAATAAAACGTACTATAAACTAAAATTGTCTTGAGTAAATTTATAGTAAGACCACATCAGGAGCGCTATTATATACGATCACTATTATATAAGAAACGAATCATGAAAATTATTTCACCCATTAAAAGGTTATGTGATAGCTAGCACACGTAGAAAATAAAAACATTCGAATTGAGAACCTCCTCTTGTCTTGAAATGGGCTAAAAAACATAGAATTTCAGCATTAAACAATATACACACATAAAACATTTATTTCTTGAATGTTTTCTACATTGAATTCTTAAAAATATGAAACATTTCTAACAATAAGCCCTAATTCGTGACAAGTCGGAAAGTTGCCTAACAATAAACAAAAGAAAAATTTTAATTGACCCCCGGAAATCCAAAACAATAAAGCGAATGGTTTTGTTCCCATTCTATAGTTTCACCGCCATGTTTGCGGCACATTCTCTGCCACTGCAAGTGCAACGTGTATTGACTACTAAATCCAAGAAAAATATGATATTATTAAACTAAATAGAGATGAATATAGGTTAATGATGATAAATGATAATAAATATAGGTTTGTATAAAATTTTTAAGAGATATAATTATACAAGAATTAGTGATATTTAGATCAGTTCAGTTCTTTAATTATGGCGCTTTGAACGTGCCAGTTGAGTACAAATCACTCGCCAATGTCTCGTTGTATGAAGAACACATAAAGGCCGAATGATCGGTAAAAAGAGACCAATTTAAACTATGAGAAATTACATGTTTAAAAAGATCCAGTAGTGCTCTACGACCTTCACCAATATTTGTGTTATTTAAATATTTAGTTGTGGAAATAACTTAACATAATTTATAATAATTAACGTATGAAACGAAAATGCTGAATGAATGAAAATAAGGAATTAAGGTATGAAACAAGAATACTTGTCACTTTTAACAAATCAAAAATAAATACACAAGTAACACACAGTGATAATATGTGTAATATTTATTTTATAAATTTATTGTATTTCTAATGCATTATTACAATAAAAAAGAAACTCTCTGCACTTTCTTCTCCATATAACTCTCTGCACTTTCTTATCCTGCGTACAAATTTCATAAAAAGACGCAATACCATACTTTCACGTAAACATATCTGTATCGTAAGATATGAGTAGATTTATTTGCAAAAAGGAAAAATATAATAATCACATTTTTAAGCTAAACTAAATTATCTTAAACTTCATTAAGTGGTAAGAGATAAGAAATATAAATTTTGAGATAGAGCTGATTGAATCAATTTCAATTTGTAACTAATAACATTTCAAGTACATCTGGTGCTGGTGGCATTCCTTTTTTCTATCTAGATATAATATAGATTAATTTGACTTTAATTTAATATTTGTTTTTTTCTTTTACAACAATTAATTGAATATTTACTAATATTAAATAAATGTTTATTTTAATTAATTTTAAAGATTTTTTATGTAGGAAGAGGGAACCAGAGAACCTAGTGTCATAATGACACTCCATTCTCTTTCAACAATTCCGTTCCCCACTTTCCGCCGAATTGCATTGCGTGTTGAGTGGCGGAACTCAATGCCGCGCTTTGCCTTGTTACCAAACCCTGGAGTGGGAGTCGAATCCACAAACTGTCGCGTTTACAGTCGCACGCTTGTGCCTCTGCGCCACGACAAGCGTAATTTGAAAGATGTAGAATAAATAACATTTAAAACGATTTTTTTTTATGAAATCACTCTTGTTTTACTGTCATGACACAGTTCCTTGGATTCAATACTCACTATAAATATATAATAAAAATAAGTAATTTCTTTATTTTAATAAATAAAGGTAATCAGTCCTACATCTTAACCCAAAGTCCCTAAAATACTAGTAAATAGTTGAATTGATAGGTTCTCACCACCCATTTCGCATACATTGTAAACAAAAGAATTGAACATTTTATAAAAATATTTGTGATTAATAAAAACTTTTTTGGCTAAATACGCAGATTATCTGCAAACAAAAATGGAACCACATTATGTTGCAATTGCAGTAAGTAGTTACGCTTTCAAGCACGTCACTTTAAAATTGCCTCAGAAGTTCTTATTTCTAGGTGTGCCAGAATGATAATAATGACACTTAAAAACATAAATGTTTCAGAAAGTTTTTTAATATTTCTAGGAGTTAATTAATTATTACATCTTTTAATAGTAATTAATGTTAGGAATAATAATAATATACCAACGACTGGTATAAGTTACGTTTAAAAAATCCACGGCCTAACCAAATTGACATTTAATGACAAGTTCAAGGTCACGCATAATTGAATATCTCCCATACTTACATAAGCTTGTTGAGCGACTTCATTTATAAAAAAATAATACACATTACGTTCCACATTCATTACTATGTGTGTCAAATAGATTAATTATTGGCTAATATAAGAATAAGGTGTAAGAAACAAAGATTTATAATTTATTAATATTCATACCACACAACGCTATAATGTGCAAATTTTGAATTTCAATGAATACCAAATTAGGAACCGTAGTTGATTTAAATAGTGCATGTTTGAATGTAAAATAAAATATACGTATGGTATCGCTGCAATAAATTAAAGTATATAAATAAATATAGAATATTAATAGGTGATGCAAAAACTTCTACCATTTTTTACGAAAATTACGCGGACGGAGAAGCATGAAACTTGGCACACTTATAATGTATATAGAGAATGCAAAATGTTAATATTTTTTAAAATAATACATAAAAAGTATAAAAAATTAATAAAATAAATGTAACACATACTACCACGCGTTTAACATATAAAATGACATATAGTCACGTTGCTAAACAACGCGTTGTTAACACGTCAACGAGGACACTAGTATATAAAATTATATATAAGATAAAAGAAAAAAATGAAATTGCTACTCACCACTATATGTTCGTTTTCTACTTTTACAAAACGTTTACATGTAACTATAATAGAATAACAACAGGTACAAGATAATTATACACAGAAGATGGTATATCTCGTAATGAAATTTCTAAAAAATGAAATTGCTAAATCTAAATTCATATTCAAATTTTATCACTCTGAACTAAGTTTAGGTGCAGCTTTAATTTTTAATTTCGCAAAAATCTTTGTTTTTTACGTACGATGCTTTCATTAACGGAGCTTTACACTCCCCAAATAACATGACTCGCTCCAGGCCTTTACATAGGGCGTTGACAAATCAGTAAACGATTTGGAAACGACTTTTATACAAAAATGACATGTTTGTTTTGGGTTATAGATAACTAACATAAACAATCTATACAAAACAAAAACTCAATCAAACTATACAAAAGAAATCAAACTATACAAAAAATAGATCTTCTGATACATATATTAAGTATATACTGATATTATATTAAGTACAATAATTATAAATAATGATTCCTTTTCAAACATCTTGTTAATGACCAAGTAAGTAAATCTTAACTTCATATTTAAGCATTGCAAGATTCTTATACATAATTCCATAATATGTAATTAATACTACATGAGTTAAGTAGAAGTTGT
Source organism: Philaethria dido (assembly GCA_033558755.1). NCBI lineage: Eukaryota > Metazoa > Arthropoda > Insecta > Lepidoptera > Nymphalidae > Philaethria > Philaethria dido. Next base: position 412,382 of record JAKGSA010000071.1, on the reverse strand, counting down.
TTTGAGATTGTTTATCGCAGTTTTGTAAAAACGGGGATTATAATAATATAAACCTAGTCCCCAAAAGGACAAACTTTTAGAGCCATCTTGGGATCAACCTCATTAGTTAAACAATTAATAAATAGATGCTAAACCGGATATATTTTAATTTAACAAGAAAATTAAGTAAATTACACAGTCAAGTTTTTATATTAATAAAATTTTTAAGGGTTAAAATGTTAAAAGATCTATTAAGCCTCTCAGTAAACTGGCATATTTACTAAATGTAAGGATAGATCCTGAGGATGTAACAATTGCTGTGGCGACGGTCCGCCAACGCGCTGATCTCATACGCAACTCATCTTCTGATAGCCTCAATAATATCAAACGGGAAAATTTGCAGAACAATAAGGATTGCAACCTTGGTCTAGTTCTTTAAGGCTATCCAAATACGTGTTCGATTACACATTTCGTCGTATGTATGTATGCTCCATTAAATAATTCTAAGAAATTATTACAAAAAATTGAAACAAATAGGTATTATTAAGTTTTTTAATATAATACCTAATCCAAAACAGAGAATATTCAATGATTTATTTAAAGATTTAAACTATGAAACGTTTATTAGTTCATCAATAAATCATACTTACATTAGTGAAAAATATATTATATTTAATTTTTTATAAAAAAAAATGTGAATTGTAACCGTATAATAGAGGAAGTTGCATCAATTAAAACTATAATTGGTTCGCTATCAACATCAATTGAAGTTATTCGATAAACGTATAATGGAACATAATTGAATATTGTTGCAAAGTGAGGAATAGTAAATTTATAACCTATATATACTTTTTTTAGATGAATAGTCTCTATTTTAATAGTTTACTTTAATAATAGATAGTAAAATATATGTCAGTTATTTAGCTTAAATATTTAGCGTAAAACTTAAGATGAAAATCGATAAATACTTAACAGACTATTGAATCGGTATAAATAGGAGATGAGCATATAAAAATCAGAATGTCATGAAAAATTAAAAGATGGGGCTAAGTGAAAGATATGTGTTGATAAATTGCTTTTTAATAGCCGGGACTGTCAGATGTCTAGACATGCGAGACTTATTTCCATGTCTATTGTTTAGTCTCGTTGAAAAATTATGATGCCGGAATGTGCTACAGATGGATACTCATTAAGTTGCAAATAAAAACTTTAATAACGACTTGAAATTTTTGACAGATTTTACAAAACTATAAGAACTCATTATGAGGTAAAATATTAGAATAATAAATGGAATAATGACGAACGAATGTTACATTTCCGAGAAAACTAAATATAATTAAACATTTAGCCTGTTCATTTATAACAAAACATTGAATCATAATTGTTTTTAATTTGTTGACAGCCCTGGTAATAGTTATGATCTATATTTAGTAATTCTGACATCACGTTCTTCGAATAAAGAGATAATTTAGTTGTAGATACATTGCTAGTTACCCTACATTTCGTAGAATAGTTTCTTGTGGCCCAACGTAATTGCATTGAACAAAAACAAGTTATTGACAATGAAAATCTATGAGCAATTCGTTGAGCAAAATGATTTTGAGGCATGAATCATGTATCATGGTATTAAAACGACATGCTGACTATACGCTACCGATTAAATCTTACAAGTTGCAAGAGACCAATAAAAATGAAAAACATACAAGTTACGACCAATATAAAACAAATGAGATTTTATTAAAAAATTGAGATAAAAAGTCGTCAATTTCAAATGCTGATAAAATTTTATTTATATTTTTATATTATTTTGAAGTTATTTAAATTAAGAAAAATATCAACTATAGTTTGTTTATTATTTAGCAGATACATATAATCAACCATCAAAAATAATTTTTATATATCTCTTAAACAAAATTTATTTACATCTGAAAAACTTTGGTTTATCAACGTTCGAGGGATGACAACCATCATAGAACATCGTAGTACTAGCAAGTCTAAAACAGTTATTAACATAATTAACAGCATCGTGTCGAGTCGGTTGACCTGTTTGCTCGAGCCTAGTAGACGAGTTAAAAAACGAATTAATCAGCGCGTCCCAGTTTGAGTCTGGTTTTGGCAATTATGATTATTATGAAAACATGTATGTATGTAAAGCTCCCGGCATTAAATCCGTTGTTCCTCAAGTTGAGGCGACAGTTCAAGGCGACGAAGCGTGCATGTGGCGCCTGCTCATGTGATAATGCCTTTTCACACGATGCACGCTAGGCTTTCATAATATTAATTACTTGATAGTTTTATTATTCAATTCAATACTTTTTTATACATATATGTATAAGTATTTCTTGTATACATAAGAAATAAAAAAGATTTCCTACAAACTTATTAAAATCCAAATATAGCTACAATTAAAATATTTTTATCAGATCTTGGATGCCTTGAAGATACCCGAAAATCATCTGGCTGATCTTTTTATTGCAATAAAACGTGTTGACATTAAAAGATGTAACAAATCGTCTTCTCGGAAATCACGTGCGGCCTGTCGGCTTGCAATCAGAAGGCGACCACCCAATGGATAAGTGTGAAAAGTCACTTAGCACAACAAAACGAGACCGTATCATCATTTTTACAGCTGCACTCACGCCTCACGATTTATATCTGATGCATGGCAAATCGGTCTCCTACTCTTCATTTGTATTCCACTTGCCTCCTTAATATTGGAAATACATCGTCGTGTAAATTAGACGATGGTTTATTTATGTGAGATAGCGCCAACTTATGTTACTAGTAAGAATTCCTAAGTTTGTTTGTGTGTTAATGTTGCAATACGCGCTTGCTAAATATTTAGTATTTATTCAGCTGATTTAAATCAGATTTAAATGAAGGGTCAAAATAAGATTCAATTTAGTTATTAATTAAGAAAATATAACATTTGGAATCTTTTCATCAACGTACTAACATTTCTTTAAAAAATAAAAAATATTGATTTTTGATTTTTCGGATTACTTGCTAATTATTTTTACAAATAATAGTGTAGATCTTTAGTCAGTCTTTAAATTTTTTTGGAAGAAGTAAGTGGGATATTACAATTATTTTGTATGTTTTTAATTAGTAATAATAATGGTCCAAGTAATTAATAACTGCTAAATAATTAAATTTAATTTAATTATAATTACAAGTAACAATAATATAAAAAATATATATTTTGGTACTGAAAAAGTCTAATTATTTTAGTTATAATGACTTATAACTTAAAAACCTGCGACTTTATTTCTATTATGTTATATTATAAAGGATTAGTTCGCCATCACTTTCATAAATCAAATATGGATGTTCACAGAATTAACGGCACTGGTCTATTGACGAGATTAGTTTATTAAAGTCAACGGTATTAACACAAAACATCGTTATTTATTACTTTCGAAAATAAACAAATACTGACCTTATAGTTTTTTTATCCTTCCCAATATCACTTTTTAAGGTGTTTGTCGAATAATATCGTAGTACTAAAGTTTTTTAAATAAATAAAAAAATAAAAACCACTCAATCACAACACACGCGTAATCAACTGTCAAAAAGAATTGAGAAATTCAAATAAGTTGAACGTCCTAACGTTTTAATCGAAAAAACATCGATAACTCGAAATAATAAGTTGTAATCGTTCGATTAATACAACACTACCGCAAGCGAGCGAGGCGAGCGCTCGAATGACATAAAGTCACACACGCGGTACACTCGAATCTCGACTATTAAAATATGAAAGAAACATCGAAGAATGAACAAGACTGTAAAATGTAAATGTATCTATTTATTAGCACTTAAATTATTCTCTAACATTAATTTACTATACGCATATTTCTAATTTATTTTCTTAAATTACTCTTTTATTTTATTTACAACATATGATAGTTTTAATATAAATTTATTATTAATAGTCTTCTGATTATAATTTGCATTTTTAATTTTTTAAATTATAGGTAAGAATAATTTATGATATCTCATAATTCAGCCGTCCATTGATCTTGATTTTTATAAGCTGTGTGTGTGTGCTTTGATTAGGTATGAACTCATGACAGTGGTTTAATTATTTATTTATATCCTAGTCTAATTTCAATATATTTAAACACATACCAAATAACTAAAGAAAAAGTTTTAAGTAACATAATTTCATTAAACAGAACATTTGAAATGGTTAATTAAGTAATCATCGAGATGAATGTCCCCATAGGTACATATTAAGGAAAACAGTAGGCATTATGTAATAATAATGTATTTTTTGTTATTGTTAATATATAATTATTGCATAAAAAAGGTTTATTTGTAATTTTATCTCAGTTAATAACGACATGACCATTGTAAAGCCTACGTTAGAAAAATTAAGTTATGTACGCAATAGAGTTTTGTATTAGTGTTTTGAAGGCCTAACCTGATAATTATAGCCGTCCTTTCATCAGTTAATTACCTTATTTATTAATTAAAATGTAAACTTACATGACTTCTCTAAGGGATGATAAATGAGAACGTTGAATTTTGAACGTTGAGTTTGAATGATGAACGTTGAATGGGATATAGGTATATTATCAATTTTTATTTAGGGTTTTAAAGAAATTGATTTTATTGTAGCAGATAATGAAGACTACATTTAGTCAAAATTTTGATTAACATAGTTTCTATTGAATTTCTTAAATGCTTCTTTTATAAGGTTGGATGTAAACTAGATAGATTTTTTTATTGATGGATAAAATCTAATTATACATATTATCGGTAGCGTTTAACGATAGATGATATGATGGTTTTTGTACTGCAAAGGCAATAAATTAAAATTTGTATGTTTTGTTATATTCGCCTGTCGTGGCATAGTAGCACTAGTGTGCGACTGTAAACGCGACAGGTTGTGGGTTCGGTTCCCATTCCAGGAAATAGAATTTTTCATTTCCTGCTTTCCACCACTCAGCACGCAATGCCTCAATTCGGCGGAAAGTGGGGAACAGAGTGTCTTAACACTAGGTTCCCTCTGCCTACCCTGCTATATTCGGGATACAGCGTGTAGCTATTTATGTTGTTATATAAAATTAATTAAAATGTACTTTAGTGAAAAAGAAAATATGTAGTTCAATAGTTTAAATTGATTTATACATGACAATATAGTCATTATCGTTTAGGACATTTGTCATAATTCAGAACTGACTATTAAATTGTAAATTATTTTTAAAACAAAAGTAATACAACTAAGTGGAACTATTTGAATAAACGACTTTAAATAGTTCCCACAGTTTAACATTACTTCATCATAAGTTAACATGGAATGGACTTAAGAATACGTCGTTAAAGTAGCGATAAGTTGACATGTTGTTTAAACTTGAACATTGAACTTTATGTAAGCACCTACGAGCCATTATTCAAACGCGGTAAAAAGCTACTTTTTATTGGAAGTAATAAACCATTCTCGTTTGTTTTACATCTGTGGCATTATGGCTTACTTATTCAAAAAAAAATATTTGTATTAAAACTTCAATAAGTATAACAAGATATTGACGAAATGTTAAAAAGTTTTTGTTTTGATCAACATAGAAAGGATAACAGGGTTCCTTTTTTAATTTTATAGTTTATTAATACAGTCTAGCGCATAAAAATTTGACTTTCTATCACCATGTCTAGACATATAGACAGACAGGTGATTCACTTTCTAAATAGTTATCTATTCTTTACCATTGAAATAATGTACCTAACCATACCAACGTATGATAACAACAAAGACGTGATTATTGTTTAATGATTATTATTTAATTTAACAGTTATGGATTTAAGTTTCACGCTTCTCCCTTATACAGGCAAAGGGTAGCTTTGAAGAATTCACGTTTTTTTTATAAAATATAGTGTTAAGTGAATCTATTGCTTTGTCATGGACTTGACAAATTGAGAAAACAAATCATCAACATTCTTCGGGTGACAATCGAATTAAACATCTTATTACTGCCACGCTTCACGGCGTCAAACATAACGTTATAAAAATATTCTCTATGTGAAATATAAAACACATAACCATTTCACTTAGTAGCGCACTCTTATCTTCATAATTTTATTTACGTTTTTATCGAAATGATCGTTTTCCTATATGTATACAATATCTGGCATTTAATCTCCATACATCTCTATTAAGATTAATCCATTTGAAGCATCAGCGCTAGTCAATTATTTATCTGTACGTACAAATATACGTAACCACATAACATACAATACCGTATTCAGTATGGAATTGAGTCATGATTAATTGGTTTACGAGTCAATGACAATCTGTTGGCTTACTCGTATGAGCTAGATTTGTAACAATCGCTATCCATTATGATCTTAACTATTGAGATATTTTGACGCGGCGTTTGTGTTAAAACGAAATAACTCTATATTTTATTGATTTTGGTTCCTCATATATTTTCACGACACTTTCTGTAAATTAAAAAGATATAATACATTAAATGTTTTGTTAAATGATTACACAATCTGCAAATCTTCTCGTGAATAGAATATATCTCATTTTTCAACGAAATAATTTAAAAAAAAGTAAATATTTATCAAAATTTACTTTTTTTTAAATTAAATTATATCATGACACAAATGTTACTGTTGATTATTTAAAAAAAAAAATTAAGTAGTTTCGCCCTTTTTTCCTCATGGCAGAGTACCTACTCTGAGAGACTTTAATGAAAAAGAATTCAAAATTTAATAATTTTATTGGATTGAAGTGATATTATAATTTTATTATAATTAAATATATAGATGAGCGAAATATCTGCCATTTACGCTTTGTCGAATTTGTTTTTTACCATACCATTCAAACCTTTCAGAGGGTCCATGCTACCATGCCCTTTGCGGATGTGGTTGCATTGTATGCCTCGGCTTGCCGCAGGTAGATTAAATTACAAAAATGTTGCGCACTTTTATAGTAGTGGCTTCTTGTCTTTACATAATGAAAACTTTGAACTTTGTACGGTGAGTTGCAAACATTTACAGCTGTGACGCTTAATGATGTTTAACGCTCACCTCTTGCGGTTTTAAACATCTTGTAGAAAAGGAAAAAATACTTACTTTGTATTTGCAAGCTCTTCTTTATTTAGCGTGCAGCGATATCATTTAAAAAAATATATTAAATGTTCAACTTGATCATTCACTTTGTGACCAAATAACTTAATAACATAATAAATATCTAAAATGATAAGTGTAAACAAATAAAATAAAAAAAATAAAAAAGCTTGTTGAATTATTGGTGGTATCTGTATAATTAACTATCATCATATGGTATACACCAATAAATCATATCAGCACTTTCTCAAATACAAACTCATACCGGAAGCACCGTGGTTTACTGCAGGATTCGGGTTTGTGGGCTACCTCTCCTATAAATGTATCCACGCTGACATATGAAAACTATCTTTAATACATTATTCTATTCTGGCCTTATCGCTCATAGTAATATAGTTCATTTTATGAAAGGACAATTAGAAGTTTTCATCTTCAGCACGGTGCCTACTGTACAACCATATACGGAGCAAAGATGTACCTGCCCATATGATTTGTGAGCCGATAGCTATTTTAAGCTAAATAAATATTCATACGTTGCTTTCATTTTCTATTAGATTTAGATTGAATAATAAACAAATAAAACGGATATTTAGAAGAGTTGTGTTTTGACGTTTTATGATTGATTTAATGGTTATTTAGAAATATAATTAGGATTCTATCATATAAACTAAACCATGTGAAATGTTGATTTGTGTTACATTTATGAATAACTAGTGTCTCTGATACCGCGTTAATAGCGCATTGTGTAGCTACGTATATGTTCACTTTATATAAACATGAATGTTAAACCATGGTAGTGTGTGTAACATTTATTTAGTTAATTTAATATACTTTTTAAGCATTATTTAAAAAAAATATTAGCATCCTGCACTCCTTCTCTATATAAACTATAAGTGTGCCAAATTTCATGTCCCTCCGTCCGCGTACACGCACTACCATGAAATCACGGTAGTATGCTTAATATACTTTTATATGTTTTAATTTAATGTATTTTTATGCATTATATTTAAAAAATATAATCAGTGTGCACTCTTTCGCTATTTAAACTATAAGTGTGCCAAGTTCCATTCTCCTCCGTTCGCGTAATTTTTGTAAAAAGGGATTCAAAGTTTTTCCTTCACGTATTTATATATAGATAATGTATTTACCACAGACATATTTTAACTGATATAGATTTTTAGGCTAACTTAATTTTATGCTATATTACTCTCTTAAGTAGGTACCTCCACAAATACGTTAGTCGACAATTTGCTCTCTCTTTACCGATTAGACTTTCTTTATATTAGTGTCATGAACATTATACGCATTAACGCTAATGATTGTGACATACAAATTGGTTTGCACAAGTTATATTTCTACTTAAAAATTATTGTCTTAGATATCATCATAGTGCAGTTAAGAAGTGTCTGCCAAATATTGCGGTAATGATTATACTTATAAATATATATATATATTTTTTTTTTGGTGAGATAAAAGGAATGCTTCTAATATGGAAGAAAATATGAAAATTAAATCTCATAACACTAGATTCTTTCCTTTCCCAAAAAATGTGGCAAAAATGTATTTTTTTAAAACAAAATACATGGTTATATTGATAAGATTGTTAAAGCATTTACTTTTTAGGTACGCATGGGATGCAACTTTTTAGGTACGTATATAAAAAAAACTATACAGCACAGTGTGTATTAGATATATATTCTATTGGCATACCTATATCTTAACACTTTTGCCTCTGCCAGTGCCACAGTTGCTTTATATTACTATCTCATTTAGAGCGGACGTTTTCACTGTACCTACTAGAACTGCTAATAAATGAAAATTATGTTTTATACTTTACCATTTGTTGAGGATTTCGTGGTTTGCGATGAGCTCGTGGCACCTTTTGACCTGTGACGCCTTCCAGCACATCAGCTAACAATAACCCATCGGCACAATCGCGGGCCAGGCCTCCGCCGGAAGTACCTGCTCGGCGCCGCGAGCGCGCTCGTTCCAAATAGTGGTTCGCCCAGTCCGTGTAGATCTGAAGTGAATTAAAACAACAACATTTTTACTAAAGTTTATACATTTTTTTAAAACTATAGTAAATTTAAATAAAAAGTAAGTACTCCAACGACGTGTCTAATTAATATTTTTAAAAATAGTTTTTATCTTTACGAAATTCATCACAAACAATGGTAAGACATGACTAATGATGATGTTTATAATAATGTTTTTAGTCTATATTCTAAAAATGTTTTTAATTTAACAGGATATTTGTTTAAAATGTCTGCTATGGCTCCAAAATGTAAACTCGTAACCAACAAAATATTTTGTATCAACTTTAATATTTAGTTTATACAGTAGTTTCCTTGTATTCTTACGGAGGACAATGAGAAGGAAAAAAATACAGGATCCTGCAGGAACTGTATCGAAGGCATTATCTTTTAGAAATACTGAAGTCTGACTAAGCTGCGGCGCACCCGTAGGTATTAAAGTTCTCCAAGATATCTTGACGCACAAAGAGCGGTAGATAAGACGATGCTCGTAAGATGTGAAATTGCTACTTAAAATTTTACGACATGGTTCATGTAAATATCTCATGAGAGTTTTATAGAAAGAGTCCGAATACAATATAATCACACACGCCTTGTTTCTGCTCTCCATTGTTTGAAAATACTGAATCATGAAAGAAAAATGTATTAGCTCTTGATTTTGTTGCTACCATTATCGTTACTTACGAGGTTATTGATGTGATATTGTTATATCGGCGCCTAAAGACTTCATTATGTGTGAGGTCATACTTAGTGAACGTAATCTACCGAAATGAATTCTTAAAAGGATTAAGTCATATTCGCGTCAATTTGCAGAAGAATGGGGACAAGTGGAGAGTCGCGACAGTGCGACGCCGCGCGCCGGTGCAGGAGCCACTCAGACCTCGGTGTGAAATAATTTACTCATTCATCGCACTCGTTAATTGAAGGATGGATACCATTAATATCTATCGGAATATTAAATTTAATATATTCACAATAATGTTCATCACCATAACTGAAAATAACTGTCTTTTGATGATGCACTAAATAAAGCATAAAAAATATTACACATAGTAGATGAGATAGATAGATAATCAAGCCGGCATATTTTGTAAGTCTAACATTGACGTGGACGCGGCGAAATTAATCCAAGCTGGGAAATGTACCTCAAACTTATATACGTAAAACTGCACGGGACAGTTAGAAATTCAACTGCTCTCTGCTTTCCTCTCAAAAGACGAGAAATAGTAAAGAAGAAAAATAAAAATTAAAGGTATTGTGCATACATATGCAGTTATTATCATATTTTATCTGCTTATTCAGATATTTACTGTGGTTTAATAATAGTTCCTCCTTTATTATTTTAACTTTCATAAACCACATCATTTTCACCTAAGGGAAATATCGTAACAGAAGCCTTGTGGGAAATTACCGCAAATGTCTGTCTTAGACACACTGATTTTCTCATTACGCGACCTATTCAGTCTCTTACATTGTTGTGCTACGTTTTAAACCTTCTACTATTGTAAAAAAATGTAAATAATACTCATTTTACTTTAGTTAGAAATTATATTAAAAAAATACACGTTTTTTCTAGAGGCACAAAATTTATATCCCTATAAGTACTTATTAAATATTAAGTATTATTCAAATTTCATATTTTAAAATGTTTAAATTCAATATTCAATATTACAATAAGAATGACATAAATTATGATAATATTAAACAGCTTAACCGTTTCGTATCAAAATTACAATAACAGCCGAAATATTATTGTATGGATATCACGGTGGACACATTACTGGAGGGAATGCATTACCATAACAAATCGAATAGCTTATCGCTTAATCGAACTTTTAAAACATGTTTCTAAATGATATTTCTAAGGTGCCGAAGATAGTACCGTCCGTGATCTTATCTCCGTCACGTCGCGTATGAAATCGCCAGAGCTTATTAAATTGTTATAAATTTTCTTATATATACTTTAGAATTCTTATATATATCTTATTATGGTACTTAAAATAAACATTGTTTATTTATTTTTCAAACATTATCATCTCTAACGACAATATCGTATAAAATCTTGTGTTGTTGGCGAAAGAATAACTAATAATACAAATATATGGCTATCTATGCTTATTTTGAAGCAGTAAATTCACTAAATATTTTAATACAAAGATATTTTACGTACGAAAACAATGTCATATTTCATATTGATGTTTGCTTTAGGCATACGTTATTTTTGCTAACAATCTAATTGTATTGTAAATTCGCCACTGAAACGGCAGCCCAAAATAAACAAATGGACCTCAATATCCAACATGCAGCATCATTTATTTCCCAAGCGAATCAACTGTACGCTGTATATTAATATTTACAAAATGTAGCTCTTACATGAAAGATATAAAGACTATATTTAATAAATGAACTGTATGGATTGTTTTCATTAAAATTTTACACGATACACTGTTTTGAACCTGACATTTATATCTTAAATGGCGATGTTTTTGATGAATATTAATGTATTATGGTAAAAGTTAAGCAAAAATCTTGTGACATGATCATATAGTAATTCAAATACTAAAAAATAGAGAACGTCATTATTTTATGCTTCTTTACTTTAAGAATTATTAATTTATAAAATATTCCCATTAAAATCGCTACGTTAATTATACAAATGTTAACATATTTTTTTGTATGTAACGAACCTAATAGTAATAGCTCTAATGTGTAACTGTATCAAAAATATCAACATATAATTGATACGAACAAAGCCTCTTTAAAGTTTTTTTACACCTTTTTACTGCAATATATTTGTGAGATAATAAAATATTTAAAAGATAATCCATTTATTGTCATAATATTATTTTACGATTAGCATAATTTACTTTAAAGAAATTTTAGAAACACTGTTTTTGACATTTTGTGCTTAAACGAAAACATATTGATAAACCTGTTCGCCAAAATTAGTCTAATACAAACAAAATCACAACTAATAGAAATGACAAAGCACTTAATAGACAAATTCAAATACAATTATAAAAATTAGTCTATGAACAATTGGGTCAATTTAAACTCATAACGACAGTAATCAATAAAACTGTTTGCATGTCTTTGACCTCCGAATTCCGACAAATTTCGCTGTTATCTGTGTACATGACATCTTCTTTTTATTAAATGGCTCAATTAAGATAAAATCTACTGGAAAATAATTTTAACATGTGGATAATTTTGAAATCAATGTATTTATTTTAAACAAGTTTTTACGTAAAAACATATTTCCACAAAAATTAACACTAATTGGATGACCGAGCGAGTACGGAATACTAAGTTAAAATTGTAAATTCGAAAGTGCATTTGATCGTTTATTTGTATATTGAATCAATCAGTATGGAATAAGGCTGTTAAAGTAATTTGCTTTAATGTCATTTACTATTACTTTAATTCAATTATTTACTTCTCAAAATTTAGTGGGATTTTATACCAATACGAATGAGCATTCTCCGGTCACTTGAAAAAGAAATACGGGAACAATGAGTGTCTTCGTCGACTCTTGCAAAATAAAATTATTTAAATTATTATTTTTAATATACCTTTTTTATAACACAGGAAAAAAAAACACATGAAATTGGTCCTTTTCGGTTAATACAATTGGACATTGATAGATATTAGATAGCAAAGCTGTAATAGGTTCAGGGTGTTATGGGAGCTTATGCAAATTGAGGGCGATCATGTAATATAATCTCATATTATAAAATCACATAGATACTTATATTTCTATCTAATGACACAAAACGTATCTACCTATAAAGACTCAAAAGATTCAATAAGTAAAATTAGTTTCAAACCAGATATTTTAATGCTGAAGTAGTTTAATCTGTTAAGGAAATAACAAAGACCATGTGGATACTTAATGCTTCTAACAGTTCCTTCTCATTAACCGTAATTTACGACTAATTTGTTCCTATCTAGTAGTGTCGCTATAAACCGGTTCACACGTTGTATAGTTTACTTCCTTCCGTACATCATCAAAAGTTTCGTGTTGTTAATTTTTATTCATATTATAATGCATTACGGTAGACATTCGAATTGAATCGCAATTGTTATTAGATTTCCATTGAGTCATATATTTAGCTTAAAGTCTCTCTGCGTATCCCACTAAAATATGGGACATGCAAGAAGATAAAAAATATAATAGTTATGTAATTCATTAATTTGCTGATCCTGAAAACCTAAATTAGAACTTGTGGACCTTGTCAAGTTCTACTGATTTCTTATATTATGAAAAGTTATGCGTAAAGTAAGTAAAAAGCTGCGATTACGCTTTAGAATTTTCAACTTTTTATTGTAAGTATTGTTTATTATTGTATTTTCACTCAATATGTGTTAAGACAATAGTGTGATGCATGTGGAGATAAAAAGTCGTAGTTTACTTCATAATTAGCAAGGGAATAATTTATCTTTCATGGTTTAACAACACTAACACATGAAACAAGCGGATTTACGGACCGTAAGCCAAACGTAAATACAAAATAAATGAACGAACGTTAAACGCAAATCTGGAATGGAAATGAGGTCGCAAGCTTTTAATATCTCTAGGCGGACGGTTTACAAACGGCAACGTATTGAATTTGGAAATATACTAGTCACCGTCAAAAACTTGTTGATGTCCCGTAATGAAGAAAATTAATTTAGTTATAATTGTTATAATAAGTAAAAATGGTTAAATTACAACATAGTATCTGCTGAATAATTGGAAGTTCTAACCAATTGTAGGTACGTAATAACTAAAATAATAATTGACTTATTGCTGTTAATAATAGAATACCTATAACAAATAAATAAATATTGTTTATTAATGTTTTTGTCGTAATATTTGTTGACACGTTAGACACATTGTGCTCGATATATTGGTGGTACCTGTTATGAAGTCACCATGGCGAGTTGCCAATTAGAATAATGGTTTGTTGGCTAAGTAAATTCGCTGAAAGCTTGATACCGTCAATACTAAAATTAATCATTATTTAAAAATAAGTATGGACTTTTCGTGAATTTTCGTCTATTATATAATATTTAATTGTTACTATTGCAATTAAACGAAAAAATTAAATCAAATAAAGTTTTAAATTTAAGACAACTAACAGACTTGAACCTGTGTACCAAAGCTTTTATTGTAATAATTGATGAAAACCTTCAAACGATGATTTTCTATAACCCCATTACAAAACAAACAAACAAAATAAACCCCTTTACAAAATAGGTTTATTATCATGTGCATTCCTATATGTATATACCTTACCTGGACAATGGACCGTGTTTGTCGTGTGACGTCATCAGTTGAGCCCTGTATGGAACGAGGGGCTCGAATGCAAGTCGGTATCATTTTGTCACGAGCACATCTTTATCACAATTTTTCTCAAAAAATAAAAAAAAAATCGTCTGTGGCACGACCTAATATCTTAAAGAGCAACTGCTGAGCAATATTAAAATTTATATAGTATATTAGTAATACATTATTTTCCTGGTCATTTACCGACACTAATCTGCTTATTTCAGTAAGCTTAGCTTAAAGCGTATTTATACACGAGTTGATAAACTAAGACCAGTATTGGCTGATCTGTCTATGCCTTAAGTGTCTAAGAGGAATCCGTCACGCAGGTATAGCGTAAACGTGCGTCATGGTCCATGAATGAATGGGAACGTTTGTACGATAAAGTCTTCTCGGAATATTTACTCTAGCATCGGCGCCTACGCCCACGAGAAACTGCGTCATAAGTCGTGCGATATGAGACGTCGGAATAGACCTCCCAGCAAAAGCATGGAGATTTAATAGTTTTTGCGTGAAAACGTAGAACAGTTTTATTGCCATATAGCTTGTATCTTTATTACACAGATTATAAATAATTATATTGTTTTATTTTTTATTTAAAATGCAGGTATAGTCAAAGGTAAAAACTAGTTTTAAACAAAAGGTAATCAAACACTTTATCTCAGTATAATAGCAAAACACCTATTGTGCTTACAATTACATATGCATAATTTTCGTGTAGGCGCCGTAGTCACGATTATATTGAAATGAAATAGCGGATATGCTTAAAACAATGACTGAGTACCGTTTAGTGGGAGGGAAAATAATTTTATGTTTATTAGTTCTAACTCACGAGGTTAGACGTGTTAACATCGACTTTAAGGTTCTTTGTGCATTTGTTTATGGTTGTGACTTTGCTTAAGTGCTATAAAACAACAATTGATAAGATAAGTGGTTTACTACTACGCATTAGTAATAAAGCAAATGAAAAATATAAACGTGCATATTTTTTAAACAGTAACCATTTAAAATTACGAACATTTTCAAAAGGGTACAATAACGTTAAATAAAGAAAATATATAGAATATGAAAATATAGAGAAAACTTCGTCTAGACTGACAAATCTAAAGTTAACCGCGGCAATATACATATCGAGAAGAAGATTAACAGAAAAAAAGACAAATCCATATGTAATAGATATATAAGATGATAAAGTATCAAAAACTTTGATCAATAATAAGTACATTTCGGTTTCTCCCACGATACCTGTGTGATATTTAAGTTTATGTAGTAATTATGAAAGCTGCGTGGGGTATCAAGTAATTTTGAATCTTTCGTCTTATGAATATTATGAATATTCTCACGATAAATAAGGTTATTGTAATAAGTAATAAGCTGTCGTCGTATTATATATTGATTAGCGAAGTGCTTAGTAAAATATATACCTACTAAGAAAACTTAAAAATATTCGCAATATTACGATTATACTAATATATAATCTTCTCATTTTATCGTCATCTATGAATCAATATATACTTAATCGATTATAGTAATACATACTTAATCGATTTATAGAAATCGATTACATAGGTATTTAATTATATTTAATAAGCTACTAAATTATAAAAACAATAATATCTCTACTGCTACAAAATACTAAGAAAAAATCTGTTTTTTATTTATATACCGTTCACGACGTGCTGTATAGAGTTACTGGTTGAAAATGGTCTCTATAAAAAGAAAACTGTCAAAGGAAGAGCAAAGAGGACGCGTTTCTAGCACCTCTTTGAACTCCGTTGAGCTGTCTCTTAAGCAGTCAATACTAGAAGAGACACTTACTAGTTTTAAAATTTAAATAATGTCGCTGAAATATTTAAAATTTGTATTCATGTAGAACTAATAATTGACCGCATAAGAAAGATAAAAGATTAATTTTATTTTAACCTACAATAATTACTAACATTCGCATTAATCAGGTCATGCCTCAGCGTACAAATTTCGGGGTGCTACATATTTAAAATTACCGCTGAAATGGCGTAATGATGCGTAAAACTCATAAAAGGTGTGTTACACATCCGACCAGTGTTTGTTTACTCGTGTCAAAACTTCGACACGCGTATTTATAACTGCGGAAGGTGCGCCGGAGCAACGAACTTGTGACAATCGTAAAACACGACTATACCACAGCTCGTTTACATTTGAGCGTAGAAAACCTAAAAAAGTTACTAATGTGTTTGTTTTGTTTGTTCTATTATTATAAATTCTGTAGCAATATTGTGTAAGGAGATTACAACTGCAATTACAACTGTAAGCTTCGATACAGGGCGAGATTTCCAAAATATTATATCAAAGCAAATGACCAAACCGATGTTGGTGCTACCTACCCAACACAGATTGTCTAAAATGGGCAGAAAGTGGAGAGAGAAAAACCTTAATATTAAATTATCTCTCGCTATCATAAGCGTAGTATGTGTAATGCTGGAATAAATTTTATTAATAATTAATTTATTGAGCTACATTTTTTAAAAGTTAGTTATTATTCAAAATATATGAGTAAAATTGCACATTAATTCTATGAATTCTAATACATGGCGCTATGACAGTCTATAAATATACAACTGTATAATGAATAATGTCAACGAGCTACCATAGTCTACCATGGCGCTATGGTCGTCAAACGACAAAACAAAGCAGCTTTTAAGGATTAGATAAACGCGATAGTGTGAAATTACCGTAAAAGGATTTATGAGACAGTTATCAAGTTTTATTACGTTCTACATTATTATACAAACGTCACAAGAGGTGTCTATTACGAATTAGATTTGTTCGTAAATTTACTTATACGCTCTACACTATTTTAGATCTCTTAGGTACAATTTAAAATTTATTGTTCGTCTGATGTCTTTAATGAGTTTGAGTTTTATCTATACATAGAGCATGGAACTAATGTTGTGATTCTAAAAAGGTCGTTTTTTAATGTCATTCGTTTTTATATGTGGCTTGCAAATAAATATACTTTATGAAAGAAAAACAATAATTTTTTTCTACAAGCTTTTTTTGTTGTCAAGATTAATTAACGTTTCTTCCAAGCTGTTCTTAATTTATGATTCAACATATAGTAATCATACTATAGTAACAGCATTATATGTGATAATCAAAGTAAATAATTAATGTTAAATGCAACCTTACCTTATCTAAGGCTTACCTATTCATTGTTAAATTAAGCATCCTAACGTTTGCTAATGAGCTGTTCAATGAACAGTAAGAAAAATCAGTTAAAATTTTGTACTAATTGACTTTCTTTTTCTAAACGTCTTTAAAAATTGTATACTGAGATGTCAATTATATGAATTTTAAATAAAAATAAATAACTTTTTTTTTTATGTATTATAATAAAATTCTGTTAATATTAATAGAATTATTTTTTTTAACTTCACGCTGTAACCCGCATATAGCAAGGTAGGCAGAGGGAACCAGAGAACCTGCTTTTAACACACTCCAGTCTCTTTCAACAATTCCGTTCCCCACTTTCCGCCGAATTGAGGCATTGTGTGTTGAGTGAATTTTATTTCTTAATATTATATACGATTAAGTTAGTAAATACTACTAACAATGATTCAATTAGTACAATGATATTAATATATTAAATATTCGACTGATTTGTTTTAATAATATTGTCATATAGTTCTTTTTTAATAGTTAAATATTTTGATTATTGTGACTGATGTGAAATAACTGTACCAAAGATTAGACGAGCTATTTGCTTGATTTGTAAAAGCGTACACTTAACATACAACCGCAATTCAGCATATTTATAAAGTTGTTAAACATAGCCCATTCAATTAATTATGAAGAAGATCAAGAAAATCTATTAAGTCTGGACAGTTAAACCTAAATCATACGAAGTTACGAAGTCAAACAAAAAGTATGCCGAACTCCGTCCTCGACGGTAGTAGCATTTCCGTCGCCTCTTATAAATAGTCTCGAATCTCGATGTATGTAAATGATCGGTCTCTATATTGTAACTGTCTATGTTTACCTTTTTTTGACAGATTTGTAATAATTTTGAACATTATTTATTCTATTGTGTAATTAAACGTGTTTTAAAAATACCATTTGGCAATTTAATATTGATAAATTCTATTTAATTGTGAAATAAAATTATAAATATTATGTATTATAATACATAAATAATACTTTTATATAACTTTTCAGTTGTTCACTGAATGACTGATAAACAAGACACAGTTGAAGCTAAAATTTTGCTTGTTTCTTATATAGGGACTAAAATAATTTCCCATAACACTAATGAAAACGGGTAAAAATTACAATTTTTGTTTTACAGGCGTTCTACATCACCAAACGTGAAAGATGATAAAAGACAAATAAATTATATTACAATTAATGTAAATTTATTGATAAAAAAATATTCGTTATAATGTGAAAATACAAACGTTCTATATGCCATTCATTATTATATATTTATTAATAATGTTGGTATTGTTAGATGGGCGGTAAACCACAAAATAAGCACAGTGAGCACGTATTTTGTTAGTTGTTAATTTAAAAGCCGTTTGGAATTGCATTACAAAAAGAAGATCCCGAAAGTCGTTACAATAAATCGTCCGAATGCACTCACGACCTACCGTTCTTAATTTATTTAAAGACCTTCATGAACATTTGATTTGAAGCAGAAATTATATTTTTGTTTCTTGCTACTTTTACAAATAAATTACTTATAACATTACCAAGAAATTATGGGAAAGGAGGTTGGGTAATTTTACGTAAAAATCTATATGGACTATAAAATTTTGAGTTTGCTCAGGGTTCACTAATTAATACCACTCGCGACTATTGATATCGCGTCTCATATAGTCGGTTCGTCACGACACGCGCGGCTCGTGCGCTCGCGCTTCTCTGACTAAGCGGAAAGCTCAAAGCTCCACAAAAGCCCTTGTCAAAATGGGAGAAGTACTATGGATAACAGGAAAATTGAAGAATAGCATAGTGTTTTACGCTAATTGAGCGGTTTTAATCAATAAAATGTGGTTTTTATTGTGATTTAAAAATATATATAATATACGTACAAAGCGAATTAATAACGATAAAAGATATAAAATTAAAATAAATTGTTAAATGTACCTTTGGTAACTAAAAGTAAAATTATTCTTTTAAGTGTTAACTTTGAGAATAGTCACACGACACCTTCATAAAAAGTTACTAAAAATATACATGTTTTTAACGAAGGTACACTTGTGTATATAAATACAAATCTTAGCCTCCCCAAAAAATTTTTGAGTCTAAGAAAATTTGTGTAAATCTAGAAATAGATTTAATTGGCAATTTTTTTTCCCATCAGAGTGCACCATTCACACCCTTTCACCCCAGTGTCACGTACTTATTAATTAAAATTACGCCTTTTGTCAGACCTCACCTCCGGGAAACCAACACTTGACCTAACGTTTTAGACCTTTTGTATGTGGCACGTGTGACAGTTAGTTTATTGGATGAAACACAAAAATATACAACAATCAATCTTACTTTTATGTGTTTTATCAAAGCAAATGAAATATTTTATATGAATGTAATATTTTATAATACATATTATTAAATAGTAAGTAAAAAAAATACTTTGCTGGTTTTTACAACAACAACTTTTAAGATTTTAGACCAAAAATCTTAACTTCTTAATACCTATGTATTTTTCAATTTTAATTATTTGTTAAATATATTACAGGTGGACGTTGCTAAACTAACTGATAAAAGAAATTTTCATTTATTTAGAGTACATTTAAATTTGTATTTAAATTGTATCTGAGATATACGCAGCAATTTAATGGAGCAGCTTAACTTTGTAGATTAAATGACCGTTGGATACTATTAGCTTTATAAAGAGACCGTGTATATTTAACTCATTTTATTTTGGAACATGGCGTCCTACATCGATTTATTGCGCGGTTTTATTACTTCACCCTTTCACCCTTACATAATTGTCTATAAACCCCTTTATAAAATAGGTGTATTATCACGTGCATTCTTATATAAGAATGTAGTATATATATACCTATATATAAAGGTATATATATACCTATATGCTACAATTATTAAATATTTATTCTATAAAATATCTTAAAATAATTTTTTTTTGTCTATTTGTGCCTTTAATTTTTTGTCTTATAATTAAGCTGCTAAATTAACCTTGAAGGACTGCGTCTAAGTCTAACTTTATTTGGACACAATTTGCATTTCTAGGACTAGGCCTAATTAATGTTAATTGCAGTAAACAGCCAATCGTCATTTTCTTATAGAAAAAAAAGTTATCAATTTTAAAAAAATAAGTTTATAAATAGTTTTCAATGATTGACACATATGGTACACACACTGATTTTGTTCTTAACCCGGCGGTTTTAAGTGCTTTTTCATCAATTACAGCTAAATAAAGAGCATATTTAAGGTACATTAATCAATTTTACTAATAATAATTATTTGGGTCATGCTGCAGTAACAGACAAAAATACAACGTAGTCTATTTTCTGCCAGGTTTCCGGGCTTACAGGTACGGAATTAAAAGGTGCATGAAACTATTTCAAGCGCATTCGTTTCGCCACGAGCGCTCCACGTCGCTCTACTTTAATAAGCGCAGCGCCAATACCATTACTGCCTACAGATTCGTTAATCTTCAACTGATTACTTTGAAACATTAAGAGTATTAAACTAAGAAAATAATTTGATTCAGTTAGTTGTTATAACTTTATGTATTTTACATTTACCTTACCTTTTACTAAAACTGCTTTCAGCTAAACAAATGTAAGCATTTCCTTTTGTTTAGTATGTTCGTAATGAGAACGTTATTGGCTGAAGGTTCGATTCCTAATCGGGGGAATGTTATAATTATTTTAATTTCTCAACACTAGTAAGGCTCAGCGCAACAATATCAAATTCGCGGGGATAGCCGTGGACGGAGTATTTAAACAGTAGATTCTCTCTGACTATCCTACTACACGGGATCTAAGGGAGACTAAGGTTGTTTATTAAAATGTACTAGATGATGTAAACAGTTACATAAATACATCGTCTTAATTTGTAAATTATGGATGTTTTAAACCTAATGCTTAAGTTTTGATGATATATTCGACTTTTATTACCGCAGTCGGCTTCTTATGATTGAGTCTGTAATAGCACTCAAGCAGGTTTATAGCTACACAAATCTCAATATTTTGTTCATATTAATGTCCCTATAGTGTAAAATATCATTAAACAGGTAGATTAAAATTTGTTTATTACGCATAAACACGTTGTTGAACAGCCACAGTTACAGAATTAGAACAAGAAATGAAAATAGTTTAACATTTTTTTTGACACTAAATAAGCTTCGACCTCAGGTTTAACACTTATGGTTAAGACTAAAAAATACGTAGTAAAATATACTTTTATTAATCTTTTACAAGTTATTGCTTATCTGTGTAACAGTGAAGGTAGAAACGATCTAGTGCCTAAACACTGTTTTTCACTTTCCGTTCGATTTTGAGATATCTTGAGTGGTGAAACTCAACGTCGCGTTTTATCTTTCCAGAAAAATAAATATAATTTTAATATATTCCTCAAAGACCGACTACCACCCTGTTTTCAATCGGTCGCTGTCTCACTGTGTCACGATGACCTCGTAAATTATTGTTTTCGAAAATACTATAATGAAGTGTATGGAATCAGGAAAAAGAAAAATTATTGGGGTTCTCGGAAGTTCTATTTAGCAGAATTGCTTCTGGACCGCTGGGAAAATTGTTTTTTTTTTCTTTTTATATTAACTAATGATTTATAACTGTTGATATGAATAAATAACTGAAATAGTATTATTATAATTTTATTATTTTTTGTCAAATATCAAAGCAAAAACGCCAAAAAGGCCTCTTTACACATAGACTTCAATAATAAGAAGAAGCATAAATGGTAAATGTATTAAAAAAATAAATTAATTCAACATAAGTGAAGTTTTAAATTAGTTAATTGACAAAATTTTCAAAATTCATTTTGTAACAAATTATGCTCTCGATAACGATCCTAAAAGAAACATCATGACTCGCATTCGGAATATACCGCAGACTTTTTACTAATTTAATACAACGACAGTGATTCACGCTCCTATCAATTACAATAGTGAATAATGTAAAATAATTACCAACTGCTACGAACTCACCAAATGAAGACTCCAATTAACAATTTATAAAACATTTTACGCAGTTAACTGGATATTATTTTTTCTGTCGTCATAAAATATTCTTATTGATTGCCTTTATTATTATACTATATAGCGTTCTATTGTCAAATTGCATTAAATCTTTATAATATTTATAATATATATTTAATTAAATTAATTTAATATATGTTTTATTCTAATGTGTAAATTATATTATCTAGTAATATAGGTTATACTCGTACACTAGAAGTTTTATCGTTCAGTATTTAAGCGTGAAAAAGTTACTAGCAGTTATTCGTCAATCCTCAATATTAGTAGATATTACAAATACATTTTCGCATTTGTAATAATAGTATTTATTATGTAAGTAACACTGTTTTGACTGTTGATAAACTGTCGAAAACGCGTTCAGTATTTTATTTTGGTTTTTAACCGCTTCGAAGGAAATATCTTCTCGATAGGTAGTAATAATGTTCCAAGAATTGTAAAATACCTGATATAATCACGCTATCACATACATATGTACTCGTAAATGTATTAATAAGCCAATAATAATATCCAAAGACAAGATTTTTGGGTATATTATTGAGTTTTGGGTATATTATTGTTTTATTTATAATGGTGAATTGGTGGACATCATTTTTGCTATTTCTATAAGCATAAAATTAAGAATTAATGTTAGTAAAAGTTCCTTATTTTCTTTACTAGGCTCCGTCTAATATAGCAGATTAAATGTTACCACATGTCGTCTGGAAATTTATTTTTTTCGCTTATTCACGTCTGCAACAGCGTTATAGGTCGTCCCGATGTTCCGAGTAAACAGTATCGGTGAGTCACGCACTGACTCAACTAGTCTGAATTAAGCTCTAGCAGTACTATTTCTGAAGAAAAAAGAACAAATGAAATTACACGTGTACTTTACTCGCATCTTTCGATTTTATATTTAATTTTTTTTGACCGATTATAAACATACTAAGCGTCCGACTGCACAA
Source organism: Philaethria dido (assembly GCA_033558755.1). NCBI lineage: Eukaryota > Metazoa > Arthropoda > Insecta > Lepidoptera > Nymphalidae > Philaethria > Philaethria dido. Next base: position 388,823 of record JAKGSA010000071.1, on the reverse strand, counting down.
GATTATTATGGATTCGATTCTTACATTAAATTAGGACATTAGAAAGGGTCGGTATAACATATACCTACTGCTTTTAATATTTCATCTATTTACTTTTGTATCTTCATATGCTAAACTTACAACACTTTAATCTTTTCTGAGTTGTGCAACCGTCATAATTCAATGAAACTTAATACCATATTACAGCATTATTAATGTCCTCTGCTGGCCTAATTGAACATTAAGATTTGTGGCCATTTTTGTTAAATATCACCATATCGTTATAAATCTTTAATACTTTGACCTTTATAAAATATAAGAAATGCCCATTGTATTTCTTAAATAAGACAAGATATACAAAGAGAACATACATAAATTAATATAGTTTCCACTTTACGTACATATATTTAGGAGACATTGTTTCTTTGGTAAATACTCAAATGCGTTCTTTATTTAACCAAGATGTGATTATTGACGAAACTATTTAAATATGTTCATTATTATTCCCCATGTGAAAATAGTATTTGCTACCACTGCTTCACTCCTCAACTTCACGATGATGACAGTTTATTTGTTTATACGAAACACGCCTAATTACATTTTAATTACAAGTACATATAGGTGTATATATAGGAAACGATTACGAGGCGTAACGTAGAATAGTTATTTATATGTGTGCCAAATTGTAGCTTTAATCTCTGAACAAAACCGCAATACAACGTGCTGATCGATGTTCTTTCCAATTATAAAATAGTAATGGAAAATCGCAACAAAAGAAATATGTGAAACATTATTTTATATCATGCAGTATTATTTTTTCCTATATTCCAATTCAAATTGTAATGTAGAGGTATGTTGTAAAAGACTGTTGATGAATTAACATATATAGTAATATGCCTATTTTTTAATATAAGTTTAAATTTAGGGAGTTTCAAGGCAAGCATATCACATGAATCAATACTGTAAAATAATTATTCAATCACTTAGTCTACTTCTGTGTTCGATTTGATTAGTGTTATTGTCAATGAATACGAACAAACACATTCTTCGTTGACCCATCGTCCCACTTTACCACGGACTTAATTTATATTCCATTTCGTTCAATTTAAGGTTCCTAAAAGCCCCCTCTAAATCGAGTTGCAGCAATCATAATGTTATAAATCAAAATAATTTGGAAGGCTCAAAACAATTAAGATTATAAATGATGTAGGCGTAACGTTCATATAACAATTTTCTATACAGTTACTTTGATTTGTACACGAAAAGTAAGTGACAAATCTTTTTTCTTTTTCATTTGGATGTAATTGAAAAGGTAATTTCAATAACTTCCTTATCAAAATTTTAAGTTATAAAAAATATAATAAGAACAATAAATTTAATTGTAAAATAAACACTAGGTTTGATGAAACCGATACATATGAATGCGTGCCACATTAATTACAAGGAAGGTTACGATGAGACAATCTGCATAGCTCGTGAATGGATGTAGTTAATATTCATTGCACTGCAATAAAATCCCATTCACGTGAATTAAACAACGTTCTTTACTCTGGCAATGACGACATACTCGTATTCGACATATGGACTATGATAACTTTGAGCAATAAAATCGTTACTTTCTTTTTGTTATAACAAGTAAAAAATGATGCCACTTTTAAAAATTATTTAAGAATATTTAAAATTATAGATTAACATATTTATTTTTTATTACGTTTTTAAATTAGAATTTAAATTTAAAAAAAAATAGTTCACATAGATTTTATTTATTAATCTTCCTTATCCTTACTAATATTATAAATGCGAAAGTAACTCTGTATGTCTGTCTTCTGTTGTCTGATTTTGATAAAATTCGGTATGGAGATAGAACTGAACTTGGGAAAGGACATAGGATACTTTTTATTGCGAAAAAAATAGTGGAAGGGGTTGAAATAGAGGATGAAAGTTTGTATGGAAGTTCCTTATTGTCAAACATAAAATCATGTAAGATTATTTAACTGTTTACAACTTTCACACCTAAACCACTTAACCATTTTTGACAAATAGTCTAGACCCCAAGAAAGACTATAGTCTACTCCTTACCATGTTGCGCGATATAACTGAATTCCACGCGGGCGAAAAGCTAGTACTAACTAAAACTACAAAATATATGGCTTGCATATGTGGCTTAACATGAAATCTTATTACTTGCCTGTTCTGAAAGAAAATTAGATGGGATGGAACCTCCACGTGTTGGGAAAAAAAACGTATACAATTATACATACATAATCCATTTTTTAAATATCCAGTTTAATTATCGTCTATAAAAATATTCCTATCTTCAAGTACGTCAATTGTCGTTTGTATTCGATTTACAGATTTACTCATGTAAGACCTAAATTATCGACAATGTCAGATGGTGAAATTGTTATCTAACTGGTCATTCACTAATAAAATATATAATAGCTTCAAATTTCAAAAAATATGTAATAAATATTGCAAATAGAGCAAACCACTATTCTTTTTCATTCATCTCTCACTGTTTAAAACAAAGGAAAAAAATGCATTCCTGCGTACGTTTTGTTTGCCATAATGTAAGAATAACAAGGGATTTTTCGCGGTTTCCCCTCATAAACGGTTAGCTGAAAGGACAGACTTTTGTATCGAATTGTTGCATCCATTACACTGAAACTCGCTGTTCTTTTATGAAAAAGGGGAAAAAATTTCACTTATTTTATGCTCGCGTTTTAGTCAATTTTATTTTGTCCTTTTAGTAAGATTTCCTTCATTATACTACAATGTACGGAAAAGTAGGTACTTTATGCTTCTTGGCTTTTCATATGCTTACGTTTTGATTTTTAGATAATATAGAGGCCTTTACATTTCAAAAATTCAAAATAAATTGATTTAATATTCAAAATTATTTTATTTCTTATTATAAACTAATAGGCTGCAGCACTCTATAATTCTGTTAGATGTCGCTATTCATGTATAACATTTATTTCAACAGGATATTTGATATTTATTGTGATTTCACAGAAATGATAAGAGATATTAAAGGTATTTAATTAAATTTTCTTTAATCTTGTTCCTGTGTGCATGTGCATACGTCTGCTCAAATTAATTCAACGCATGTAAAAAGACGTTCACGAAACTGTGTTAAATGCAACTTGCCCTAAAGCCCTCACCATATGAATTGCGGTTTTTAGTTATTAATAAATAATTGTGTGATATTTTTAAGCTTTAAATAAATATAACTAACAAAATAAAAGCATGACTGTAAACGTGATAACCGTAGGTTCTATTCCCGGTTTCTCCTGTATCCCTAATATACGAGTAAATATTGAAAGTTCATTTTACCGCAGTGATACGAGCGGCGTAATAATTCTTCATTCGATACGCAATGTATTTTTTATATACGCGAAAGAACATTTTTTTTAGGTAGAGAATAAAGATATTTGTAATCTATTTGTAGGTTCTTTCGGAATATTCTAGCAAAAAGTGTAATCAAAATCAAAATCATATCAAAATTAAAATATTCTTTATTCAAGTAGGTAGCTTGTAATAGTACAAGCACTTTCGAATCGTCAATTTACAAAGGTGTCAGTCGTGTCAGTCCTAACGGAAGATACCACCGGCTCGTAAGGCAGTTCTGCTAAGAAGAGCCAGCAAGAAACTCAACAGTAGCTCTTTTTAAATAAAATTTTTACAATAAATGTATAACTATGATGAGGCTCCCGGGTGAGCGTCAACAGCATTCAATTCCACACATTGACGTCAACAGCATTCAATTCCACACATTGACATCATTATAGTATTCTTGGACAGAATAATATACTTTTTTCAATAATATGTTCTGAATCTGAAGTTTAAATTGTTGAAGTGGCAGATCTGTAATTATTTCTGGAATTTTATTATACATGCATATACCTTGTAACAAAAAAGAAGCAGAAGCTTTTTTGAGACGAAAACTAGGTGTAATTAGCTAAAACTAGGTGTAATTATAAATTAGGATGAATTAAGTACGCAAAAAATTGCAAAATAGATTCTAAAGATGCAAAAATCTAATAATTTTGTGTTAGGTTTCAAGTAGATACGAAATTTATCACATTATGCAATTGTTCAAACGTATTCCATTAGTCCGCATTTCTTGGACAAATACACATCATGAATATTTATCGCTAACGACATTAATTCAGATTTCCAGATTCACCGCGCTTGAACTCCGCATGTCTGTTAAGATCATTATTCAACCGTGGCGATGCATTCCAATGTAATTTTGGTAGGGCCACCAGCTCACCTGTTCGCAATCCGAACATGCCAGACAATTTATACGGTGTCCCTGGCCTTAACGTCGTGGTAGGCGTGACGTCATATACAAACTCGTCATCGATGTAGTCATCGCATTACAGACATAGAAATAAAGATTATTAGTATATAAATCTTACGTATATGAGTCTTCCGCATTTTGTGTATTTGGAGATGAAAAGGTTTTGGACACTTCAATATGAAATATTTAGTTAGAACCACGACATTTATAAAATAATTAGCTAAGCTTAAGCTTTTTAATATAAAAATGTCAGAATTATCATAAACAATATGAACTTATTTCAATCAACTGCTTAAATTATCTTCGATAAAAAGTTCTTGCATAGTAAAACAGTTAAAGTTAAAAGATATATATATTTTTTCATTTATGTAGAGAAATGTTAAAACATTTTTTTTAGTAAAGAATAAAAAATATTACTAAAAATTTATGTATCGCCGACGTTAAGATCAATATTCAAGGGTTGTCTATATGGTTATAAAAATTATATTTACCTCAAGACAATAGAGAAACGTGTATAAAGACAATCCTTTGTGATTCAGGCATGAAAATCAAAAAGCATACCTACCTACTGTCACTAGCAGAAGGCGAACGGCCCCTTCTTCCGTAGGGCCCTAACTACTTCCTTTTTATAATTAGCTAGCTAATAAGCTGCCTAACAATGTTTACCGTGCAATAAAATTAATTTATTCTTATATTAAAATTTTTACAAACGCTATGAATTTCAGTATGTAATTTTTACTATTTTTGGGATATTTAGGCGCTTATTTCCTAAATACTTTGTTTTAGCAGATTTTACAGAAGCGAGAAGGCAATATTAAAAAAAAAAACAGTTTCTTAGAATAAAGTTTGTTTATCTACCGAATGTAATGTACCTACCCTGCTAAATGAGGGATGCATTTAGCAGGGTAGGCAGAGGGAATCTGAGAACCTAGTGTTAAGACACTCCATTCCGCACTTTCCGCCGAATTGAGACAGTGCTGAGTGGCGGAACTCAACGTGCGCTTTGTTACCAAGCCCAGGAAATGAAAATACTAAACTTTTACATTTCCTGGATTGGGAATCGAACCCACAACCTGTCGCGTTTACAATCGCAAGGCTGTGCCACGACAGGCGCAGAGGCATAAGTGTGCGACAGGTACAGTAGTATTGCTTCTATCTAAGTAAGAATAGGTATATTATTCTGTAAATGTCCCTTAATTTATCTTATTACTACGTAAACATGACTACTATTATTCATCAATCGCCCCTAGAGCGCGTCTTAAAAATATATTTGCAGAATAGGGTGAATAGTCGATGCGACTACAAACAATTGTTAGGACGTGATTACTTTATAAAAATAATATTATTCTAGTAACATTTGTGAAATGAGTTGCATGGAATATTTAGATAGTGTCTAAGAACGTAAATTCCTTTACGTTCTACATATGTTTGATCCAACATTGCAATACATATGTATATTGTATTATAACTTATAGAATAGAACTTATTTTGGATAATCACAATTTTACGCACCACTACTGTCCTCCATTTGTACCTAAATTGACTATTTGCTAAAAAAAGCATAAACAATACTGCAATCATTGAACTAGGTAATTGATGAAACTAAACTAGATTACAGATCCCCAATTTATAGCCCGATTTCAGACGAATTGATTGCTTTTTTTAGTATTTTCCATTTATTTTTTTCATTACCTTCAGCATCACAGGAAAAAACATTTTATAAATTGTATTATGCATACATAAGTTGTGTTCTGTATTTTGTTTGGATCTTTTATTGTTTACTGATGACAAAATACGATCAATACAATTTTACACATGACATCCCCCGAACCTGTGATAGGCGTCACATACACGTATATCCCATTTCTCATCCATATTCAAATGTGTCGAGGATACACACATAACATAATATATTTTAGTCTTTCTGTATATGAAAGTAAGAGTTACATGGAATTTTGTAAACGATACTTTACATATTTCATCTAAATTGGAGTTCTGCCTTTAAAATTCAGCCTGCTTTGAGTTAATTTTGCAAAATGTACTTTGGTTTGCTCGGTTTGTTGAGAACACAATGGTAAACTTTCGGCATGCGGTGTTTCTCCCCACAATGTTTTGATAAAGCCAATGTATTTCAGTGTGCATTATTGAATATTGTATTATGGAAAGTTTAATAAATGTATGTTGTAATTAATTCAATCTTATTATAATATTGATAATACAGTTTTTTTCTTATTCACCATGTATTAGCTAGATATATATTTCAATTTTATCTACTTGTAGTAAGTTATATAAAACTAGCTTTCCGCCCGCGGCTTCGCCCGCGTGGAATTCGGTTATATCGCGCGACTTTCACACCTAAACCACTAAACCAACTTTGACAAATAGTCTAAATAACTGACTATAGACTGTAGGCTACTCCTAGGAGTAGCCTACAGTCTTTCTCGAGATCTAGACTATTTGTCAAAGTTGGTTTAGTGGTTTAGGTGTGAAAGTTGTAAACAGTTGAACAATCTTACATGATTTTATGGTTGGCAATAAGGAACTTCCATACAAAATTTCATACCCTATTTCAACACCCTTTCTACAATTTTTTTTCGCGATAAAAAGTATCCTATGTCTTTTCTCAAGTTCAGTTCTATCTTCATACCGAGTTTCATCAAAATCGGCTCAGTGGTTTAGTCGTGAAAGCGTAACAGACAGACAGACAGAGTTACTTTCGCATTTATAATATTAGTAAGGATAATTATAAGAATACAAGAGGCATTAATATTACCTATTACATTCCACAATAGATACGAAAAAATCCATTATTTCTTTGAAATTGCATTTACAATACTAATGTTGCTACTTTTCTGTCTCACTGACAAAAAGAAAGGCGGGGGTGGCGGACCGGCTAATTCGATATTATTGCGGTGCAAAATGTCGGAACGAATCTTATAATATTTGCTGGCAGATTCTATGTTTATGGCAAATTATATGCGTATAGAAGATTTGTGGATTTTGAATGTCAACTTTTGTAGAACTCAACAATAGTAACACAATTTTCATTATTAGACGGTTTTAGTTTTTAAAAGTTTTTATAAATAAACAAAAAATATACCTACACTATAAAAAGATGCTTTTAATATTTTTTTTTCATAAAATTTCACAATGAAGTCCAGATAAGTTTATAAGTAAGTAAATGACCTTATTACGATATTATTTTTATTTTTGTACAGATTCGTGCTCTTTTCCGCTAACATAATCTAGCCTATAGCCTATCCATATAGGCTGGAAAAACCATGAAGCCTTCGATATTTCAACCGAACCCGAGATATAACATACTGAGTAGCGGAATTTATCACCACGCTTTGTCTTACCAGAGCGGGGAAATAAATCATCAATCAGGAATGGAAATCTAAACCACAACCAAACGCGTTTGCAGTCAGACATTGTACCACTGCGCCACGACGTCCTCATAATAAACATTTTAATTATTAAAAAACATCTATAATATATATTATGATGCGATGATATTTCAAAGTATACTTTTCTCAGAATCCTTTATTAAACGCTAATTATTTGTTCACCTATACTTTTAGCCGCCTAACATATTACGACATTCTGCATAATTATATATTCACTGATGACAATGTTCTCATACAAACTGATATTCAGTTTCGGCTCAATCTATTCAGCATCCGTCAGCGAGAGACAAATGGTCTCGTAATACGCGAAAACGCTTTACGCACTATTGCATCTGCAATGGTGTATGTAATGCTCGATCATTGTATGGTGGCGTGTGATTTATAGATTAATTTTTAAGCACTAATAATTTTTAATGGAGTATTATTTCATATGCGAGTACAATAATTCACAATACAATATACCAGGACTTATATTTTTTATTTCCGATGAGTAGTTGTAAATTAGATTCAATAAAAATAATTAAACTAAATGTTCTCCAAAGTTCTTGGCGGATGTAAATTGAGTTTATCTATATATTTCTAATGCTTCTACGCCCCCTTCCACCCTTAACATAGATTTATTCGGAAAATTTCTTCTTTCCGAGGATCTGAAATGTTTTATAAGATAAATGGTTTCCGCTTGAAAAACATGAAAAGTGGGCATTGAAGACGCTTATATCTTTTAGCTACAATGTTTAGTATAGATTGTGAAGACTGCAATATCGTCAGAATGATTTTTGCTTTAACGTTGGTAGTTATATTATGTCAAAGTTAAATGATTTACTAAAGTCTGAATCGAAAACAAGATAGTCTCTAAATCACTACCTAACATGTGATATATTTATTACAAAACTTTCTACGGCAATCCATTGTAAGCTTAGTAGTAATTTGACGTAGCTTAGTTTTATTAAATAGATATTTATAGTATATTGTGTTTTTTTTTTATTTTAAATGAATATTTATTACCTCAATAGTTGTTTTTCCAGAGGCTTGCCATTTCATAAGATGCTCACCCTTAAGGGACCAGCCAGGGGCATAGCTTATTAGACTCCCCGGTGCCCCCGCTTTATTTTCCGAAGCCACATCACTTTCGGCTTTTTTCTTAGGGCTCGTCTGTAGTCGGAAAAAACTGCGGCCGTGAATCTTACAACTTTTTGAGGGGGAGAAGAAAAATGACGACTTTTTGGGCGATTTTTCTTGCGTCTCGCTTGATTTTGATGTATTCGGTTCATCTGGTCCATTATGAATGCCTTCTAAGTTTTCAGGTGCACTGCAACTGGGTTTTGGTCCTGAGTTTTCATCGGCAACAAATAATAAAGTACGTTGTACAAACGGTGTAGCTTTGTTGTAAAACTCGTAAGGCTCCGGAATTTTAAAGCTTGTTGGTATAGTAGTACGATGCGACTTGGTAAATCTTCGCTCCATGTATTTCTTTGGTTTTAACATGCACTCGCTAAAAGTTTTTATTTTACAATATTAAATGTTGTATGTTTCAATGGTTAATCTAATTTATGTTGAGGCAATTACTAAAATATTTAAAAATCTTAGATATATTGTGATATACATATATAATACATGTAGTTATATGGTCATATAATACATATTAAGATAATTCTAAAAGATATTTATTAAAAGTAAATTTGAACAAGCTTATTGAAGTACTCAATCTCAAGTATCGTTTCCAGTAATTCTGTTTGGCAACTGAAAGCCTTACGGGTTGCAATTTTCACGCGGAGGCCGATCGATCGCTGTGCGTGGGTAAACATTGTACCCTTATCGTTACAAATTACTAAAATGATCTTTGTTACAAAGCAGAAAAGTTCACTTTTAGACAAAATTAGGTAATTCTTCAAAGTTTCAGTTAGAAGAACTCTTTCGGTACAGGAGGTATGAACATGCCTTACATACTGAATAGCACTCATCAAACAATTCGGAAGCATTCTATTCTTGCTTCTACACCGATAAAAAATACTTGACAAAGTATTACTTCTTCTATAAAATACAATTTTAATCGTAGTAACTCATGTACTCTACTTGTTAATCTTGGCTATTTACTCGTATAATGCCATATTGTCCTTTTGGATTACAAAGTATAAGTAACGAAACATGACTTTACATTAAGAAGGATTCCAATTACCTAAATCAGAATTTTTTCGAGTCTTTTAGATAATGATATAAACATATATTACAGAAAAGTTAATAAAATAAAAGTAAGAAAACATACTTTTTTACATTAGAATACTGATAAACATTTTGTATAAGAAGTATACAGACCAAGCTCTATGGAGCTTTACTACTGTAGACATGAAATGAATAAACTAATAAAAATAGATCATGACCTAAATAGGCCTAATAGGAAAAATAGGTCTATTGATTAAAACGTCTCATGAAAAATACTACTAATATAATATATAATATGCTTATATTAGTTATATATATTAGTTAGTTATTAGTTTTATATAATAACTCCAGGGTAAAACTTTCAGCATGACGAAATTTGACAATTTAGTCACGAAATAAGATATTGTTATTTTAAAATTTATTTCGAAATATTAATTTCAAATTAGGCTTACTTCAAAGTTAGATAGCTCCCCTCCTATTTATTAGCACGCACCCAACTTTATAGCAATTTAACTGTCATCTTACTGCTCTACGAAGTATTCCTTTCAAAAAATGGTAATCAATTGCTAGAAGGGTTAGATTCCTTGCTTCGAAGTGAAACTAATTACATATAAAATTGAGTTATATCACGAAAATATATATTATAAATATTTGTATGCTTTGTATTATATTTATTTAAAAGCGCCTAAAGGCTAACAAGGAAGTCGTAACAAAGGAACCGTGACACTTTCGTATTAAAATTTAAACTATAAATAGTTTAAACTTTGTAAGTAATTGGATCTGCTTTTAATGAAATAAGTTATGAGAATCGATCGATACATGCGCTGTCATATTATTAGATAGAGTCAATTTAGTGGGAAAGTCTAGTCGTCATATTAATAATAATTTGATGAAGTCGAGTAGAAACATAATAAAACGCTATACAGAGATTTACACGTTTCATTTATTACATGTGAGATTCACAATGTCTGTCAAATATTATCTGTAAGGGTGCAGGCGGTCAGTTCTATGTAACTTTATTATTACTACCATAAACACAAATTGGTAGCTTAGTTTCTGTACCATTTTGTATATGGTGCAATTCAATATTTATTGCTTCAGGAAAAGTTGGGCTGTAACTAATTTTGTCATATCTATTTTTAAAATCATTCATGGTGTCAGTATTAAATTAAGAAAAAATTACAATAATTCGACATGACTGTTTTCTCCTTTTTGCTTCTAAGATTGTTTTACTAACAATTTTTTAAATAATTAAATATTTTTTTTAAATAATTTAGATATATTTAAATATATAATATACAAAGATAACAAATTTAAACACAAAAATAAACTCAAAAAGTAATGAGATTTTCAAGGATTTGTCTACGTAAATAGGAACAACTTCAGGTATATCAATCGAGTCATTTGATCCGCTATTTTCAGCTTCTTCCCCTTGCCTTTGTAAATAGCTTCTCAATAAGAGGGGAACTTATTACATTTCGATGACATGACGAATTGAAGATGACATATAGGAATCCCATAGCGCTGACCGCTGGGGAGAAAAGAAAACTTTGTCTCTATATTTAGTTGCAGATAATATTTAGATATACAATTTGTTTATTTTTCCTACGTTATTTGATATATTTTTACATGAAATATTAACTTTTTAATAAAATATGTATTTGAACATTTGTGTTCATTGATATGACTTTACTACGTTTATTTACTAGTTCCGAGTAATTCTGCCCGTATTTTAGAATCAATCGAGCATGTTCTGTTAAGGAGCTCAGTGATCTTTCTCTGTCAGTTCAGTTCAACGAACCTATTTGTGCGCTTGGTAGATGTCAACGCTGAAAAAAGGTAATGTTTCTATAACTACTCATTCAGAAATAGCTGCGTACCCCATACGTGAACTTGACAATCTACCCACGTGTTATTTTTACACTATCTCATTGTATTCGTAAATAAACAGGAAATATACTGGCGTCGAGATCCCTTTGATGGCTTCCTAAGTTTGAAAGGCATTCTAAACATCCAAATCTATGTTAGCTTGGAAAGTTAATTAGAAGAAGTCATGCACTAATACATTATAATGTCTGTTTAAACATTTCTTACAGTTGTCACGATCAAAAGATCTTTAGAAACTATGTTATGTTCATGATTACTCAATTAATTATATGTTAAAAACAAAATGTCGTATCAAGAAAATGGTTAAATTATCTAAATTCTTCCATTTACTCTGCAAAATTTACATAAAGATAACTATTTTTTTAATTTTTTTTGTTTTATCGTCGCTAAAAGAAAAGATGATTTAGCGATGAATGAATATCTAATATATATTTATATATTATATAATAAATCATACGAAGAGTGATTAGGTACACAATATAATGGTAACCCGCGTAGTGACACGGCAAGTTTAATTAAGATGTCGCGTCAAGAACCGAATTATGTTTCTCAACCCAAGGGAAACCCTTTTTGCTCCCACATAACTGTCATTCTACAATGCCCTGCGATTATCACCTTTATCGTGTACGACACAAGCATCGCAATAGATTAGTTTGTATAGCACCGAGTACAGTCAATGCGGTAGGTTTGGTCCAATATGACTTATTGTCAGAGTTTACTGGGTAAGTAGGATCAACATAATTTAGAAATGAAAGGTGGTATATATAACAAATAACGGATGCTAAGACGGAAGTATAATATTAACTAATTTTACCGTACCTAAAGTCTATTTTTCAAATGTTAATTTATTTTGTAAGAACCCAAGGATATGCAATGCAAATATTTTACTTAAAAAATTCTTCAAATAGGTGCTATTTGTACTACTAAATTATTACTCATGTGTGGTTTTGTCATTTAAGATAGTGAAGTAATATTTATTTTATATACTTTTTACGTTACGTACTCAAGATAACCTTAATTTTCTAAATTGCGTGCTAATACGGAGAATTGATAAGACAACCTATAATACTTAGATATAAAAATTAAATATAAAGAAAACAAAATCTACAATGTTTTTTTTTTCAATAGCTTAACTTCAGCTCAAGTTTTAACTGGTTACCTTATGTGAGGTTTCATATAAATCATAACGTATGCAATTATGCACGTTAAGCATTACTTCAAATCAACACCTCATTAAAATGCAAATAGCCCTTTGCTGGACGTTGCTCGTAGGGCAAATACCTGATTATTTAACTCAAAGTGGGGATTAGCTGGTCAGCTTAGTGTATCTGACGTGTGAAATGTGGTAGGGCTTTGCCTGATTGCTACATTTGTAATTATAATTTTTACGTACGAAACAAGCCTATCATCACCGATTCATTTTAGAAAAGTTTTATGTCTAATAAATTTATTAAAACGTGATTGTTTTTGAGACGCTAAATAATTTATTAGAACCAATATTATGTGTTCAATACATTACACTATTTTTTTTCATTATCTGAGCCAAGAAATAAGATTTTGATTTTGAAAAAATAATTTAGCACAATTGTACTGAATGTTGCTAAAATGTATATTTTTTAAATGTTTATCTTAAGGCAGACGAAATATGAAAGGCGGACGGATTGGTGATTGATTGTTGTTTACAATATCTTCCAGCTAAGTATGAAAATAATAAAATCTTTATAATATCATTACAATGAATATCGTATTTTTTCGTATTTTTGTCAAATTTGTCTTTTATATAAATCATATCCACCCGTCTATTAGAGATTTGTATATCGTTCGCGAATTTATAATTGAGTTATCATTTTTTTGTATCTCAACCACACCTTTCGTTCTTATCTATCATACTCAAAGTGTTTTTTTTTTAATATTTTTATCACTTATCTGCAGATATAAGTACAAAAGCTTGTTCGATTAAAACTTGTAATCGTTATAAATCGAAATCACATTCGATCATAGATGTCTGTATCTTGATTTATTCTTAAAAAAAAATTCTTTATAAATTTTTATTTGCACGACGTTAATCCATTGTGTAAATGTTATTATCATTTTGTATTGAGAATAATTGTTATTCATTCAACGTATTGGCCATGTCATCGTCACCCAAGAAGTATATTTTTTAATACTTCCTGTTTATGCTAAAATTGTAAATTACATAATATTTTAAGAAATTTTAAAACTTTGAAAGAATTTTATCATTATTGTACCCTACATATACATAAAAATTATTTATATCTTTCAACAATAAATACTTAGGTACTTAAATATTAAATATATTACTAGCGATATTCTAAAAATATTTTGTGTAACTATTAAATATAATATATATCCAAGAAGTGAAAGTCTTAAAAATATATATGACTAACACAAGTACGGACTATACGCGTTAAAAAATTTAATTATATGGATATCTCTTTTTGGAGAACGGGCCAGCTTCCTTCGGCTTCCGGGACTATTTTATAATTAGTTAATCAGTAGAAGACTTTTATTACGTGTCCATAAATTTATTTTTGTTTTACAGTTTTCGATCGTTAAGTACTTTGCCACGTGTTTAAATACCACATTGACTACTCGTTGCTTTAAAAAACAAGAATTAAGGATGGTAAACCTTAGTTTCAGTTGATGACTTTCCTACACATCTCGGTGGAAATTAATGGTATGTAATACGAAATCAATTACACAAAAACGCGTAATGACTATACAATTTACAGAATGTTAAAGCAGTTAATATCTCCCGCACAATAGAATTCTTGAACTAACATGAAAAACTTAAGCATTATCACATTTTATTCATTTTATTACACTCTGTTTCCTTACATATATTAAGAGAACTTTTTTTCTAAAATAATTTATCCTTGAAAATTTACAAAATAAATATAAAAATAAATTAAAAACGACAAAACTTCGATCTTACACTTTCAAGTGTCTATAGAATTACATGTACATATATACAATTTTACTTATATTGAACTGTGCAAGTATATGAAAAATAACAGCAGCACCTTTCTCGTTCTATTTACATATTAATACTGATAACAGCAATTGCCTTCACAAATACTTAAACACGAAGGCAGATACGAGTTAATGCTATTAAATTAATAAATAAAATTATATTGTTCGTAATTCGGTGCGGGCTCGCGTGTACAGGATTAGAGAAGGGAACGTGGAGATTAATCGCCCTGACATGTTACTTATGGAGAAATGCCTTTCCTGATACACAAATTTGAAACAGTATACCAAATTACAGTACATGAATAAATATTATATTTTATGTAAGGCTTTTAGTACATACTGTTATTGTAAATAAGCATTTTAAATCAGCAACTATATGCTATTATTTAAAATATTCATAATTGGTCGACTTCACGGACAAAATAATTATTTAAATAGCTGCCAAGTTCTATACATAATACTAAAATATATTTACAGGAAAAAAAATTGAAGCACAGACTTTAACAGAAGTCATGAAGGTTTCAATATACGTCGTGTACACTAGGTTGCTGAGCAAAGTAGAACATGACTGGACGCAGATACGATTTCGATTCAGAAGTATATAAATCCATAATACTGTATATCTATCTGAGCTACAAAATATAAACATTTGGGAAAACCAAAAACACAAATTAAAACACGTCGCCTTAGGGTGAGAAACTTAACCTTATAAACCATTCCTCCCTCTCGTCGTAGAACAAAATTTATCCACAATATTAGTCGTATTGTAATGAACTTCATAACAAATGAGACCGCTAACTTTCCGAAAGATAAATAAACTTTGAAACTTTGTTTCATTTATTGAAACAATAACACAGGTCGATTTGTAAAGTAGAGCAGATAAAGAGAAGTAAAAGCCTTGTACGATTTGTAGTGTACCTGCTGCAAATTAAATGTTTTTTCTTGAACCCTTCTATACCTAAATAATAATGAAACAATTATTTGTGTTTATAAATAATTTTAATACATGTACAATATACATATACATACATAATATTTTATATAAGTTATAAAGTAAATATAAATTTTACTTAAACATAAAAATATATATACCGTAGATAAATACCTATAAATATTTATATAAAGTACATAAATTATATATTAATAAATTATTGCAATATAATACAAAAATAAGTAGAAAATTGCCAAACCACAAAACCAAAATAGTTCTTAATTAAGTTCTAACACTTATCACTATAAAAAAGCTAATCACAATATTTCACGTGATGTTTATAGTATAGTTATTTTTGACTTATAAATATAGTAGTGTAAATACAGCGACGTAAACAGTTCCCGCCTAAACGGAGGCTTCGCGGCGGGCGGGCGTACGTCGGACGTACAACTCGCGACTGCACGGGGCTTGCACGGGGCGGATCGATGGCGCCCTCTCCCGCGGGGATGCAGATGCATGCTTCTAGCTGGATGTGACTACCAAATGCTGGAATTTTTATTTTATTGTTTCGAAATGGTACACTAAGTCTGATATATTCTTTCGATTGTTTACTTATAGATATTTGGCAGTCAGCAAGGAATTGGGAAAAGATAATCATGTACTCATATAAACAAAATAAAAAATATTTTATTCTAATATTGTTATGAAATTAATTTAATATTTGAAATGTAAAAGCGATGCGCCTATTAACAAAGAAAAAAAAATGTAAAATTTTTACAATCTTACTTTTTAAGCGTATGTTAAATAAATAATTAAAACTTAAAAAAAACAAAGGTGGTTTACAAGATCAAATATTCTGAGAAACCAAACGATTTGTTAAATCGTACGCTCTAGATCTATCAATCACGATACACAGTATCTACATGAAGGAACAAATTAAATAACTCACGGAAGATCCACAAATTCGAGTTCGAGAAACGACGGGCCATCTATTCTGCCTGTCCCTTTGAAAACTGTATTGAGTTACGCGAAGTTGAGGGTAGGTAATGCTTTCTTTTATAAGGTTGACAATGCATCTTGCCGACCATGTCATGTAAATAGATAAACGTTGTATGTATTATATATATTTATAAGATTTAAGTGCAATAAAGACCTTGTTTGGATTTATCAAATTATAAAGCTGAAGTTTTGTAATCTGTAATGAACTTTTAGTATATTTTAAGGAACATACGTTATTTAGAGACATTTTAGTACAATATCCTCTTTCCTTTGCTAAAATGATCTCCTTCGCTGTCTATATTATTCACACAAATTTCTCAATTAAAAATCGTTTCCTTAATAACATTCTGTGGTACGTAGGCATCGATATGTCTTAAAATATCAGTTTTGATTATACGTATAAATTTATTACGTATAAAAAAATCATCGTAAAGCCAACATTATTAATCATTCCTAGCACTAACATGCTAATCAAAATTCGAGTACGGACACGTTTTGCCGCAAACTTAATTTAAAATTCAATCCCTTTGTTACTTAACATTTTCAAACGTGTCTCATATTTGTAGCGTAGCTTAGACCAGAGGGTATATGGTTACAATAGATATATTTACATAATATTACGATATTCGTGTGCTCTTACTGCTTTTCATAGAGGTTTTTGTTACAGCTTATTAAAATTTAGAATCTCTTTCGTTCAAAGAGCCAGTACCAAAACAGCGAAGAGCGTATATATGACTTAGACTATGAAAAAAACATATTAGCCAAACAATTTTAAAATAAATTATATTTTTAAATATAACTGATGACATATATCTTATTTCGATATAAAAATGAATTAAAAAATTACAACTACCTATTTAGTAATTTAGTTATACGAGTATGAAAGAAAGATGGCTTATTTCTTAGAATAAAATTTTCAATAAATTCTTCACAAATAAAGCCTCAAAGAGTTCAGTTTCTTGAAATATTTTTCTGTGCGCTAAAAATAAAGTAAAAGTTCTCGAAAGCTTAAAAAGCGTTAGAGTATAAAAGCAAAAGTGTAGACAAGTTTTAAACTATTAGAAACATCTGTTTTTTAATGTCAATTCAGTTTTTAATGTCAATGTGATTTTAACAATCAAGATTTTATTAAAAAAGAAAACCGACTGACCTCAAATCAAATGCACTGAAAAGTACAACTACTACGAATAACTCAAAAATTACTTCTTAACTAAATTTAAATGGGATCACACCAAAATCATTAACTATCATTTAAAAAAAAGAATCACCAAAATTTGTTAACGCAGTAAAAAGTTATGCAGTAATACATGTATAATAATACAGTCGAATCAAGAAACAACTCCTTTTTTAAAGTCGGTTAATAAAGCAAAAATAAGTTTCGAAAAAGAATATTAATTAAGGCTTGAACATATCTATCGACTTGACTTCACATTATAAGGACAAAAAAATAGTGAGTTGTAGTTTATTGTACGAAGCAATAACTTTTATAAATTAAAACCAATTTTATGTCTGGATTAATCAAAAAGCACAATGTTATTTAATTTTTAAAATTCACATCGTTTGATTGATTGGGCCATTTTGGTCACGAAAAAAATCTTCAGAATAATATAATGATACTAGTTATCACCCTCTCAATTCACCCTAGGATAATTAAATTCGTTCGAATTTGAACACTTACTTATTTTATATCTCATTAGATTTTATAGATAACAAAAAAAACAACTGTGGGCTGTTTACTATAGACAGATGGAACGTAATGTCACACCGCTTGTCACTTCGTTTTCCACCAAAAAACCTAGATGACCAATGTTGAGTGGAGGAACTCAGCGCAGCAATTTTATTTTAGGAGAGAAGCGTAATAAAAATAATTTATATATAATTAAACAAATAAATATCACCCACTGGTAATGCTCAGAAGCCAATAATTTACCACAGGTTAACCTATGCCAAAAAGTCACTAAGATATTATTAATAAAGTGTTTTTAATATGTTTAAATCAAGAATAGATATTTCATTCATTGCTTGACACTTAATGGCATTCGAAAGCTTCATCCATTTTTAGCTGCATTTGTAAGGGACGCTTAGAATAGCGCGATCATACTAATTATCACACGCGTCAGTCGTGAGAGGGATCTAGATAAATTCGTGGGCGATTTATTTGAGATATTATACCATTAACGCCCGCGTCGGTAGTTATATGTGCGCATTGCCTTATAATTTACTACATGCCCCTGCGCCCGCGGCTTTCCGCGTGGTGAATTGATAAAATGTAGCCTACGTATCTATGTGCTTCATGTTTGCTGTGTTTCTAAGTTAAACGTTGCACTTCACCCTTCACGTGTCACATGTCAATCTCCGTATTGTACTTATTACATGCAATATATCATAAAACATCTAATATTAAAATATAACGAACTGTATATGTTTTTTAAATGTCTTTATGGATCAAAAAGACATATATTACAAGCCCATTTTTTTAACTGATATGTTAACATGAAAAAAGTTTAAAATGTGTTCTTAAACAACTCAATAAAAACATGTTAATATTAACAAAGTGACACTGAAAGCATCGATAGTATCAAAGTAGAAAAAGTATCGATTTGGTAAAAAAAGATATAAAAAGATATGTAAATATAGGGTAATTTATATAAAGAAACTAAGTACTAACTTAGCAATAAGCCGAATTACGATGAAAATAACAATTAAACTTTTAATTTTTAAATATCTGTGATTAAGGAAACATTGGAAAAAAATCCTTATAATCACTCTATTTTCTTACCGAAATCGAGACATTGCGTGTTGGGTAACGGAGATCAACGCCGCGCTTTGTCCTACCAGAGTGAATAAATGAACATATTTCATTCACTTGAAGGGAGATCGAACCCACTTCCAATAGTGTTTGCTGTTAGACGCTGTCGTTACGCATTGGTGGCTTGAATTAATTTATTGAATACTAATTAGAAATTCCTATAACATTTCATTAAATACAAATTTATCTATAGGATACTTATGATATAGTATATACGGAATGAGAAAACTAACCATCAGGCAAATCGGAAAAGCTTATTGAAAAGCTCGTCGATATAAACCGCACTACGTCCAATTAACGAAAGAAACGAGGCGTTATAAGTGTTTCGCGTACATTTGAAAACGGATCGGACTTAATTGTATCTATATTTTAATTAATTTATTTTATTTTTCGATATACATATTTCTTTAAAATTGTTGAACATGCGAGTATTAAACATTAAAACTAATCAAGGTGTTATTTTGAATAGATTTTTTCAGTTTCTACAGCTAATGAAATAAAATGTTTAAATATTCTTTAGAAAGTTGAACGAAGTTTTCTAATTCAAGTCAATCATTTTAACAGATTGCATCACCATTTTTCCTTGAAAAGAAAAACGAATGAGGGAGCAGAACTGAAAAATAGGAAGTGAAAAACAAAATAATGTGTCTATTTTACTAACAGTCGCCGGAAGTGCGGCTTCATATATCAGTCGAGAAGTCCGTAAATACCCTGAGCGCGTCGATCACACGTGGCAGCAGTAGATATGTCACCGTGAAAATATTACTATAATATTGAATTTATATGGTTGTATAAGCGCAAAGGTGGATACAACAGACTTTTTAAATTAATCTTATAAGACGAAATTTGGCAGGTATAGTTATTTTTTTTTTACCATTTTGAAAAATGGAGTTTAACTCGACAGTATTTTTTATGTGTGTATAACGCATCACGTTTTACTGGGTGAATAAATTTTTATGATTCTTTTTTTGCCAGTGTCTTGATATGGTTTTGTTTAAATTTAATTAAAATCTGACGAGTACTTTTTAAGTTATTAATAATAATTTTACTTTCTGATTCATTTTATTTGAAGTAGGTTATTTTTAATATTTTTTTTAATTAAAGCTTAGCTATTAGCTTAAAAGTTACAAACGCTGACAACCTATAAATCAAATTTGGTAGTCTTTTTGTGACGTAAATGATGTTTATTTATATTATTATTTTTTAAAAATATATAAAATAACTATACTGAACATAATAGACACGATTCCTTAAAGCTATCAAAACGCAAACAAATAAAAACAAGCAAAGTCGGTTCACAGCGTAAGGTCTTCAAAATTAATAAAGTATGAGATTGTCCCCTATACAAATACGCAAAGTAAACTCTATGCATTATTAACCAACGCCCCATAGCTTTGACTCTCACCTCTAACATAGATTTATTTTGGCTTTTCAGTGAAATATGGAGTGTGGACTGAATTCAAACACCCTTAAATATTGCTTAACATGGGATAGGTACCTCACGATTTCCAAAAAAAGTGTTTTTCCATTTTCTGTAGAATGTTTTTAATTGTATTTTGTTCCTGAAAAAGTAATAATGTACACTAACTGTTTTAATCGTCTTAAAAAAGACGAGATTGTGAATTCGGCTGCTTTTTTATGTGTGTTACTTCATAGCTTTATACTGGGTGAGCCAATGCTGATGATTATTTTTTTATATGATAGGTAATGCTTTTCTTGTGGTCCTATTTAGGTAAGATCTGACAAGTAGTTTTTGAATTATTCGTAATAATTTTATTTTGCAAATAGCACTAAACATTTTATTTGACGTCTTAAAATTTTAACTATCGATATTGCATCTTCTTAATCATGCAAAGGCATGAGAGATATTTGTAATAATTTACTTTGTTTTCCACTTTCTACTCATTTCCCAGAGTGCATAAAAGCTTCATATAAGCATAAATGTTATATAGTAGTCTTATGGTGGTTATGTTGGTGTAATCGCAACCTTTACCTTTATAATTTTTTTTAAAGTAATAAAAAAGAACATACAATTAGTACAGTACTTTGATCTAAATTAAAAAGCAATTAAACAAGAAATCATTTCAATTTCATATCTCCTTTATATATTATTCAGAACGCAATATTGTGCGGTAGTTTAAAGAGGAAGTTTCGTATCGAGGTGGATGCACCCTCGCTGAATCGAGAAATAGGCACTTAGGGTCCAAGATTCGACCGGAAGAAAATTGATGATGCCACAGAATATATAACGAATAGTAATGACATATTATAATAATGTTTTCCAGGAATAAAAGATTTACACGAATATTTAAGGAACTGCAAAAATTAAGAATGATACAACAAAATATTAGGTCCAATATTTTATGTCGCTTTAAAGATATTGCTTTTATAAATTTTATATATTTATTTAAACAGTGGTATATAAAATATAAATACTTAAATATTATGTAGGAGGTTAGGGTAAATAAAACGGTCATTCGGTTTTATAAATTAATTATATTTCACCGAAAAGAAAGAGTACTCGAAGAGATTGCTTTTCGACTCGTAAGTTCTAACACGTAAAGAACACAGTATGAGTGACGGCAACCATTTTATAGTAAAAGTCAAAAGACATACTAATTACAAAAGATTAGTTTTTGTTATTATTCAATTGACAATCTATAAAACAACTTGATAATTTAACAAGTCAGTTGACTAACTATAAAATCAATTGATATTCCAACATTATATTGTTTTGTATATATTTATGTAATATTGATCTAAATTATTTAAGTTATAAAATAATCTTTCAATGGAGCTGAATACAAACTTTCAAACGATTTTTAGTGAAATATATTCCAGTTTCATTAAAGCTACTACTTCATTATGAAAAAAGGATTAAAAATAGTCCGCTTGTAATGATGACACAAATGGCCTTTATTTGAATGCATTATTAATTATCGCCATTAATTACGTCTTTTGCATATTAAAATTGTTGTTTATTACCGATTCGCAGTGCCAAACTATATTGTAAACCGCAAATTATAAAGAGGACTGGCCGTGCATTATATATTACTATGGGTGAAGTGTTATAATTACACAATGCTGTTATAATATTATATTACATGAAATAAAAGTTTTATAAAACATGGAGAATGCTGTGAAACCCGGTTGTTAGTTATTTTTTTTAATTAAATGCAATAACTTAATAAACAATAAAAGTATTCGGTCTATTTAATGTTATCGAAATAAAGTGATTATACAAAATTTAGGCTCAACTTGCAAAAACTATCAACCACGCGAAACCAAAAAGTAGGTAAAAAAATATTGAAAAAATATAAAAAAACGTAATTACACATTAAGTAAACAGGTAAGAGCAGTAAAAGGTATTTTATTAAATCCCTGTCACAATCAGTAACAAGTCTGCAGGCAGTAATTAGGTTACTTGTAGAGCGTGCGCGGTGTAACAACAACGGCATTGGTACCACCGCGCTTGGAAACTTCCTTACACTTAAATATTTTTTTTCCTATTTTAAAGCTCCTCTCTTATATATACATAGATAATATTAAGGTGCTGACATTATTTTTCTTATTGTGTGAGCAGCTTATTTCATTATGAAAAAAATGTTTTTTATATGAAATAAGAACTTTCCCTCCAAACAGGATATGCTTACAGATACAGTGTATGCTTAATAATTGTAATATTATCATGCATTTTGCGGAATAAAAGTTCAGTAGATCTAAGAAAATCATCTTCACGAGCGATAAAATACTCCGTTCTCAACTTTCCGGCCGAATTCCAGGCAGTGTATTGAGTAAAAATAATATAAAAAAAATCTTTCCCCTCTGTAAGGATCGAATCCGCAACCTAATAATAATAATAAATTTACGAGTATAGCTAGACGTCGATGTACTATGTCTGAGTATACATATGATAACAATAATTTAAATGTCAACATTAATCAAACTATAGGGTGTCCCAAAATTAACGCAAGATTTGAAATTAATAGAAAATGCCATTTTAGTCTTTTAATAGCGAATGAATAATGAATATAATAGCAAATGGCGGCAAAGTCAAATCTTGCGTTAATTTTGGGACACCCTTTATAAATCGAACTAAACTGAAATTTCAATTGTCGTGTATGGCGATGGCCCATCTCCGGTGTGATCGCGAAAATTATATTTTTGTAAATTCATTTCATGTAAGCAATTTAGGACACATATACTTCTTTATAGTTACATAATATATTCAAAGCAGGCGTATAAAAAAGTTGAAGTTTTATCTGTAAATTCAATTTTTATGTTATTAATTACCCATGTTATTAATTTATCTGAATCACTTTTATAACAAATCATTTATTCACCCTATAAATAAAACAATACAAATTAAGATAAAAGAACAAAAACTAACTAAAAAATTGCATATTCAATTCAACTTATTAACTTATGGTACGGATATATTATTTTTAAAATAAATTTAATTTAATAAAAATATTAAATTAATTTAATATATATTTCACGGATAATTAAAAAATGTTCTAACATAACTAATGATGATTATATATGTAAATTCACTTGATGATTCATTTGATGTTCCACTTGATGATTTCGTCCTCTGTTTTTGTTTTCCCTTTTTAAAATTTAGTAAAATTGGTAAAACCTGCAGGTTGTTATTTGGATAAGAAAGTCTCTCTCAAAGTCTCTCGTTCCAATCAGTAACGAGCAGTTCGTAATTAGGTTACGAACCCCGCGCGTGAGCGGCTTATTAAACCCGTCAACCCGAACGCCCGCAGCCTCTTTAAACCCGATACTATTTTTTTCTGTGAAAATTGAAAATTTCAAATGCATTTAGTATGGTTTCCCGTTATATAAATTCGTATATCAATTTATATTTTAATTACCTATTTTCTTTTTATTTTATACTCATTTACACACAAATTTATAAATTTAAATTAAATATATTTTAAATGTAGTAGGATTTTCTACACAGTTTAAGTAAGTAAATAAAATTTTAACTTCTGTATACGCTTTATTATCTATTAATTATGAAATAAATGCAAATGAAGACTGACTGATGCAGTAAGGGAAAAAAGGTAAACATAACATTTTTTGGATGAAAAAGCTTCATTAACTAAAGCTCTTGGATAGTAATAATAGCTAGTGTTTTAGCATTACAAATATACTTTTTACTATTTATTAATTACTTGGTATTTATAAAGTATCCTAATATTTTTTGAATTCATTTTTCTTGTTTTCATACAAAAAGCTTACTTTAAGCATTTTTTTTTAAATTTCAATGACATTTTTTGAAATTATGATCATTTTTAAATTTACAAACCGTAAGTCTAAAGAACTCTCGAAAAGCTCCTTGACTCGAGATCTGAGAAGGGTTGTTTCTCGCCACTAACCTAGGCGTCATGTCCTTATATATTTCAAGGGATGAACATGCATCAGTTACTATTAATCGTATTTCACAATTTAAATTATAATGGTATATTAAACTAAAAGTAAATTTGTTTAAACATTTTTATTTTATATCATAGTACTAATTTTATTATTAAAAACTCCATCGTGGTAAAATTCTAACGTATTTGTGAGATTTACTTAAATGTGGATACACATAATGATGTTTGCATATATTTCTGAAAAGGATAATGAATACAAAAGCTTACAACAAAACTACTTTGATGAGCTTTTTAATAAGGAGCAGGTTTCAACGCCATTCAACATTTTCTATTTGAAATATAAATATTTTTCTAAAAGTTTCAACAGAGTTCCAAGTTACAAATAAAACAAAATTGCATCCTACACTCGTAAGGTCGTCTCTATCTAAACGTCAATAGTGTACGGTCGTGTAAACCTCACTAACTTCACACAAAGTTTCAGTCAGCTACAATGTTTCACACGTAAAGGAAGTAAAACGTTTCAGTGCTCACTCTGTGTAAAGCATTTAGACAAGAGTCCTCTAGAGGCGCACCTCAACTCCGAGTGTTGAGTGTTTGCTCCCAGCGCTTATACTCATTACTCGTGAAACTACTCTAAATATTAGTAGAACTATTTTTATAATATTTCTGAATATTAATGTTATAAAATATAAAACTGTTAAAATGAAAAATATGCTTTTAATTAGGTGCCATCGCAGCGCAACGATAAAAAAATTACGACATTGTCAATTAAAAACAGAATATCTTAATCACTCTAAATATTAGTAAAATTTAATTAATTTTTCATAAAATCTTTCAAAAAATTTAAAACAAAAAAACGAATAAAAACGAATAAATAAAACGAAATAAAAAAAAAACGAAAATAAAATTAAAATAAAAAAACGAATAAAGTCGCGTGATAATATAAGTTATAGATAAACATATAATATCAATAAGTGATTGTAAAAACGGTGTGTCTGTACATTGCAAATATTTATGAAAAAACAGTTTAGGGTGATGTAAAAACAAACATAGAATATAATCTATGATTTTTGGAATTTTCTCTGCATGAGATATTTTGATAAGAAGCTCAGCGGTCAGAGAGCTTAGACGGTTTCCAAAAGACCGCTTGAGGGTTAGAGTCCCGCTACGTTAAAATGTATAATTTTACGTTTTTTAAAAATGTTTATCGTATTCTAAACTTGTGATTAAGCCTTTTTTTAGCTTCACGCTATATGTCGCATATAGCAGGGTAGGCAGAGAAAACCTGAGAACCTAATGTTAAGACATTCCGTTCCCCGTTTTCTGCCGAATTGAGGCATTGTGTGCTGAGTGGCGGAACTCAACGCCGCGCTTTGCCTTGTTACCAAACCCAGGAAATGAAAATGTTAAAACTTTTACATTTCCTGGAGTGGGAATCGCACCCACAACCTATCGCGTTTACAGCCGCACGCTTGTGCCTCTGTGCCGCGACAGGCGTCATTCATTAAAATATCAAAATTGTTTGCCTATTTGTCTTGACGTGTTGATGTAGAATTTAAAAAAGAATTTATAAAAGTCACCTTAACAAAAGCTGTTTAGTGTGATGAGCATTTTCTGATGAGATATACAAATTAAAGATCTGGAACATGTGATGAAGACCTGAACTATACAAAATAAGGTCACGCGTATAAGGTAACGCCTTAACAAAAATTGTTCAGCGTGCATTTTTTCATTGTTTTTTTAAAAGTGAAAAATCTAGAAAAATGTAGAAATATGTTATGAGTTCGATTATCCACTTGGGGAAATGATTATAAACCATGATAAAGAAAACAGTTGATAAGTAGAATTAGTGAGAAAAGGGTAAAGTCCGCGCATACGAATTTGCAATAGCAACTACATAACGTAGATTAAAATTTAGAAATTATTCAAAATAAAAGATCACATGTCATATATTTACCATATATCACGGTTTTTTACAAATCATATTGTATACTTTTTTATATTTAGATTTAAACTTATAAAAGCCAATAACTTTAAATAAGAAAATCATATTGATATAATAACGGAGGTGCGCTATTATTACCGATTGAAGCAAAGTTTATAGTTAGTATTGAAATTTAGACCATAAACGAAAAGTACAGTAGCTGTGCGTCAGCTGGCTTAACAACAAAATAAATATGAAACTAGGCCGGTGATTAATCTGTATTTTACAATTTCAATACAATTCTTCTAAGATTTTAATTACAACTATTGAACATTCCATAGGTACCAATCGTTTAATGAAGCCATGCATTATGTAATCATAAATCGATGTATTTTTCACAACCTACTGACACTGGTATAGCTTAGTTCAACATAACATATTACAGTATTGTCATAACAAAATTGCAAGTGATGGACCTGATTCCATTTCTCTGGAGCCATGTTTAAATCATGTATTCAAAACACAGACCCGCAGTAATCAGGGTCGGATTCTCATCGTCTTGCATCGAATGTGATTTGCGTGGTAATCAATGAGTCTTGAATGCACATAACACTTTATTGAACAGAAACCAACTATTCGCTTGATATTTAATTTGCTAATATTTCTATACGTTGACGTTTTACTGCAAATGCCTTGAACAAGACGTGAATTATAATATTGATAAATTTTATCTATTTTATATTTTTTTTGTAATTAACTACTTCAGTTCTATATATAAGTTGTATTTATATATTTATAAGATATGACTTGTATTTAATGTACTATGTTTACTACATATAACATTATATATTTAGTATATACAGCAAGAAGATTTTATATACTCGTATTTCTAGACGAAATAAGATGAAGAAATAAAATAAACGAAATATTACATTTTTAATATAACCTAGTACCTATCAATCCGATGATGATGATTGATCATAAAGGCCCAAACGTCTTGTAAACAAGAATGAATTCTATTTACAGATATTCGTAATATTTGTAAGCAACTATATATAATTAAAAGCAATTAATTTATGTCTTATAAAACAATTCATCGAAAATAAATTTCATTTTTCGATACAAATTAATATTTCATAAAGTAAAATTGTCAGTAACGCGGTGTAATTGCTTGCATAAACGCAAATGCTATCATTACAAAAATGTAGTGCGTGCCCGCTGTTCGTTATTTGCGTTAAATGGGCCCATTTGGAAATTAACTGCACGATTACTCCCGAATAATGAGCTGGTGTAGAGCGATATATGAAACGAGAAAGGGAAGCGTTAAAACAAATTATAGAGAATTTATAAAGGGTAAAAGCTTTCATAAGTCGCTGTTATTCGAGAGCCTTATTTTATTTCCAGCGCCATCTAGTAAGTAGTAGTAAAACTACCCAAAGCGCGGAAATGGTAGATAAATAAATCAAAAGATGGCGTTGTAATCTAAATCCTAATAAATTTATTTCTAATTTTAAAACTCATTTGCTTACAGTATTTTATCTTAGTACATTATGTATCGTATTTTAACATAAGTTTTTTCATATATTTTTTTCTAAACGCAATATTTTAACGATATTTTCTACTATTCCCTAAGAGATGGCGCTAGTGTCGATTATACACGTAGTATGAAATAAAATATATTTTAATAAAATAAATTTTATTATAAAATATTACAAAAATTATATATACTGGTGTAGATTTCGTACATCCAAGTAGTAAAATTTTTTTTAAAATTAATTTTAATAGCTTGGCGAACTTTTTTGTACGGTGTTATTAGTATTTTCTTATAAGTAGTTTATTTGAAAAAAATAGTAAACAACAGTGTATAACTTACCTTTATTTGTTCCGTAGCTTTTTTCGCTACCGCTGGATCTAGTATTTTAATGTCCAATTCAGATGTATATCTTTTTGCTGTGTCACTAAAAACGGCTGCATTCACATAATAGGGGTTCACTTTTTCACTTGCCTCACCAGGTGAATTCGGTGATAAAATCCCACTATCCGTATCACTTACACTCACTGATTTTGATGTTACTGTAGATTTTTCGCCTACTGATGATTTTATGGACGCTTTAGATCTTTCAGAAGCTTTGTAAGGAAGTCGAGACTGTCTAGGCGCTTCGTCAGGCTTAAATCCGGTACTTGGATCGAAGATAACGTAATTGTCCTTATCACACCTTACTCTATTGTTAACTGTTACGGTGTACTTTTTATTAGGACTTAAATTTAGAAACGGGTCTTCATTGTCTATCGGACTTTCTGGTATTATAGACTGTATTTTCGGTGTAATTTTTTGTATTGATCTACCATCAATTGTACGTCGCACAACCGTATCGTTTGTAAATTTTAAACGAACATATTCGTTAGATATTGTTCTTCTCACAGGTGATGATAGCAATGGCGACGTCTTGGCTTCTTGTGAAATATTTTTATTTTGAAAAAAATTGACCTTTGGCTTCTCCATAGATTTTGCAGGTGAGAATGGTAATTTTAATTTTGAATTTTTTCGCTTTTGATTGTTACTACTTAAATCGCAATCCCGAACATTACTTTTATATATAGGCAAAACGCTTGATTTGTCGCTTAGCACTTTGGTATTTGTACTTTTAGTATTTCTGACGATATCTAGGGATTTATTAAGCTTTTTGATGGGAATGGGAGTTTTTATTCTCTTGTCTTTATTTTTTTGGGTAGGTTGATTAGAATGTAAATGATCCTTATCTAATGGGCTATCACGCGTCTTGATGAAAGTATTACTCCGGTCACACTTCAGCAAATTCGTTCGAGCTAACAATTCTTCGTCGATAGGATTTTCTAAGAAACTATCTATAATGATATCAACATCACCTGATTCAGAGTTACTTTGCGAGGATCTGTTTTCATTTAATATGCACGATATTCTTTCTTCTACTTCTACGAGAGAGTCCGATTTGTCACTTTCGCTAAGAGTTCTCGATGTGCCACTGCCATAGTCTGACGTAGTTTGAGTTTCAAAAGTACCTTCGTCGCATATTACGTTTCTTTTTGAAGAATTTTCAGGACACGAAGATCGTCTCCTTTTAACCGTGCCTGTCGCTGCCGACGGAGAATCCCAGTCTAAGTGTTGCAGAACACACTGGCCACTCTTTTTAGATCGTCTCGGGCTAGTCATTATTGGCCTCTTACATTGTTATATCACTTATTAAGTATGAATGTTAATTACATATTATTCAGTTTTGATGTTGGAATAGCGTACATCGTGAGCAAATACTTCGGAAGAGATAATGGGTTAGTTACATATTGGTCATTAGTTGTTTCGAACACGAACATGCCGCCGGTCGCCGAGCTCGATTGTTATCTAATTACGAACTTGATGTAAATGCCACATGGGGCCCTATGTTGATAGATATAGTATGTTAAATTAAGCGTAGCGATAATTAAGATGAAAATTATCGATATTACTTTTTTCAAATAATATAAATCTTTCAAAAAATTATTAACTTAGTACTAGCGAAATAACAATCCATTACATGTTAAATAAACACATAGAAAGATAAAAATGTATTTCTTTTTCATTTACGCGTGCACTATTTCTAGACGGTTTCGAGACCGGATGAAGTTTTGCATTACAAACTTATCTAAGGTACGATGCAATACACTTCCTGAATTTAAACTATTCCCCGTCGCCATGGAAGGCTTATAAACCATATATATTTATGGAACGAAAACAACATAAAATAACATATGTGGAGAAATCCTCAATCTAAGGAAAAATAACAAAAATTTAGCCCTGCTCAGAATTATTCGTAAATAATTAATCATAAAATTAATTCGGAACGGGTAAAATTTTGCAAAAGTAATTTAGTTAAAAGCATCTCCATTTCTATCGACATTAATTGGATGTAGTAAGGAATCTATGATTAGAATTGGATAATACACGTGCATCAGTGGCTCGCTAACGTTTTGTTTGCCTAATATCGTAGAATGCGGTAAATGATGAATGGAGTATGTTGACACTAGATTCCCTATGCCTATCCTGCGAAGCGGAATAAAGCGTGAAACTGCTTTTTAAGATTCTTTAGCGTTTAGCATTTTCTGGAATGTTCGTTCTGTACTATTTTACTGAGAATTTTTATCTACATAGATATTTGAAAATTCTAGGAGAAATATTATTATTTTTATACCTGCTTACCTATTCACATACATATAATAAACGTGTTTTGATAAAGATGTCCTAAGCTTATCTCTATCTGTTGCACAGATAAGCCAAAGTCCAAGAAATTTTATGATATTATTACACGAAATGTAAATAAATTCGTTCAAAATGACATTTAATGAATTCATAACTAAATACAATTGTCTCTGGCCTCTGCGACAGAAGCAAAACTAATAAACTATGAGGCATTTCAAGCGAAGTTAGTAAGAAATTTTGACAAATTACTCCCGAGCGTCCCGCTAGGTAACCTAATTACCCGAAAAGTAGGGGCAGTATAACTTTTCCAACTACGGTCGTGACGTTACTTACACATTACGTAAGTACAGAAGTATAAGTGCAGCAACGTTGTGTCAATTTTCCTACATATTGTGGACTATATAAAGAAAATTACAAACATCTACAGGTAGTATATATGATTATATTTAATCATTGCTTCAAATGTATTTAATTAAGATCATCATGTAGTCCGATAACGTCTGAATGTATTCCGGGGTAGATGATTTAAATATAAAAATTATTTTAATTTCTCCGCTATGGCAAGACAAAGCGCGGCGCAATTAACACGCAATATCTCGTAGCCGGGTATTCTCTACCATGCTGTAGGAAAACTACAAAAAAAGTATTAATTTAAAAGTTTAATTATTTTCTAAGCTATGTTAAAAACATATTAACATATTTGGCTTTATTCTAATTTTCAATTTCGCTGGTATCAAAATACTGTTTTTTTTTAAATAGAACACTAGTACACGGTCATTTGTACCTTTACAGAGTGTTTGCAACAGAAGATGTGAAATATTGTATGCTTAGTATGTATCCTTTTCTTCAAACTGAAAAATCATCATGTCATTTTCGCACGCTACCGTTTCTATTCACATTATCTGATAATAGAGGTTGCGGTTAACTTAACATACATAGAAAGTAATCAAAATAGGTTATTTATAATTTATAAATCTAAAATATGTCAATATAATTATTGTTTTATCTATTCAATAATATTTATACCTACTGTTAATATTAAAGATATAAGAATTCTACGAAAATCCTATATTCCAATAAAAGTGTCTAGTTCTAACTAAGTTGCAGATATTTATTTTGAAACTGTATTTCACAATGGTAAAGTTCGTTATTGAACTTTGTTCAGTTTCTTGGTGCATGAACTAAGGGATTTGTGCCGTCTGCATATTGAATAGGTATTCAATTTGATGGAAATTCACGAAGACTGACAACATTACGTACTTATGTACTTTTCTAATAATACATATGTACGTATGACTCGTATGTATTTAAACATACATGTATGAGTGATCGTGGACGTAGTGTCCCTTTTTGTCGGTGTCAAAATTATCAAAATATTTTATTCTACGCCATTGCGGCACCGTATTGGTGGCTCGATTTCCACTCGGTGGATCATACTTAAAACATTTCGCCGCTTTGTTAGACTAAGCGCGGCGTTAGGTTCCGCCACTCAAACGCAATATCTCGAATTAGGGTAGAAGCTGGAGAACGTAGTGTCTAGACACTAGATATTTCCTAAACTCTCTGCTTTGCAGGAAAAAGCGTAAAGCTGAATATAATATAAAATATTTTTATTCTTCTGTAATAAATATTTGTTATCTTGTGTTTCCCTTTAAGCAGAAACAGAAACTTTCACTGCTTCCTTCTCCTTCTAAGTGATTTAGAGGCGCCCTGTGACCCATTCGCAGAACACCCTCAAAGGCACAGCCTTTTACGGACGTTCCACATAAAGCCCTACTGAACTTTCACAGTTGGTAAAGTGATTAAGGTCAAATTTATTACGTAGTAGAAAAATATTTTGTGTTTTCAGCCTGAAGTCGATTTGTCTTAAATTATAATAAAATAAATATTTCGATATATAGAGATAGAGATATAGAGCGAATAAAATATTTTAAGTAAATATTTTATTCGCTCAAATAACAAAATATTTTTTATATGATATTAATGTCATTGAATGTCATAGTCAAAAAATATTTAAATAAAAAAAAA
>JAKGSA010000071.1:123907-330805 GCA_033558755.1 Philaethria dido | reverse complement strand
AAATTATTATAAATATTTAATATTTTCGTTTTCTGGAGTGGGAATTGAACCCACAACCTGTCGCGTTTACAGTGGCACGCTTGTGCCTCTGCGCCTCAACAGGCCTCAAATTGTGTATCTGATTATAAAAACATAATTACAATTGCTCCTTATTGTGTTGTGTTTATATTTTTAAGACTATGTTTACAAGAAGTAAGTATCACCTTAGTTAATCTTTATATAAGGAAGATATGAAGAAACCGCAAATCCCTGAAAATTTGGTAACGCCGAACGATTCGGCCAGGGAAGGCTTTAGAGGAGATCAAAGGCGGTGATAAAAAGTGTAGACCGACATCGATCCACGCGTTGTCATTCCCGTCACGGCTTGCAGCCTACTGCGCCATCTCCATGGCAACCAGTTTACAGACAAAATATTAGGGTAAATAAGAAAAACATTTACAAATATTTTTGACCGTTAAAAAGACGTATATTCTTGTAGTTCTTAAAGAATACTTACTTTTATAATAAATAGATTAGGAATTCCCATTCTGGATGATTAATACAAATGACATCATTTTATGTATGCAAAACTAGTTGTAACCTGCAACTACGTTTGCCTGCACTACAAAACGTAAAATATCGTACTCTTTATTCCTATAAATTCTCAGAGTATTCTCAATTATAAGCTTCATGTACTTATATACCTTATGCTTCACTGCTTTCCTTGGTACAAAGCCCTACAAGAGTCGCCACAGTAGCGTAACTAACTCAAGTTACATTCACACATCTACAAGGTTGAAAATATGTTTTGACACTTGGTACTAAAGTCAAACGATCATACCAGATTTTTTTAAACAGTGTTTCCAAATTATTACCCATATTCTGAAGAGAAATTTGTTGAGAAAAAAAATCTAAACAGCTATAAATATTACCTCAAATATATAAGACTACGCTACCATCATGCACTGGCAAATTTTTATCAACTTACCGCGACAATATCAACACTGCTAATATTTAGCATCACATTGATGTAAAATAAAATGAATATTAAGCATTATAATATTCATTTTGTAACTAATAAATGATTTAATGCAATTTAAAATATTGTAATTTGTAGATGAAATTAATTAATATTTAATTATTACTGTGAACGTTTATTTTAAATAAAAATACAAAGGTAGTGTCGTTAACACGTGGCCGGTCATAGTTTTCTTGTTTTAAAAAAATGTTTTCATTCTAAAGAATAAAAATTCAAAAATTGTAGAAATATTTATGTACCTGATACCTTTATAATTAAACAACTGTGTGTATCTCTGACTCAATCCTATTTGATAATGAACATAATACTTAAGTATTGCGTTCATTATCGAAAATACTAAAAAATACTAACGTTTATATCATAAATTAATTGCAATGTTTTTTAAGCAAACTTTTCGTGTCTAAATTTTATTTATGGTTTGTATAACACGACCACTAAGTATTATTATTAAAAATTATTGTCTACCATATTTTAATACACATCCAAATTTTTGATATTAATAAATATAGTACTCAAATACTGTCAAGAAAGTATACGGTAAGGCGGTAAGGTGGCGACGCCGCCAATCTTGGATTTAAGCTTACCCTCCCTCACATATGAAAAAAAATAAAATAGCGTCCTCTGAAAAACGCACCAAACTGTAACTTTTCAGTGGGCTATTAGACGGTGCCAATTAGCATAGCTTATATAAAAGTTGTCTCTCTTAAGTTACTATGTGTAAAAGCGATCTCCAAAATTACTTACGTACTTATAATTAACTTTTAGGGAAAAATATTTAGCCTAATAAAGCGTAAAGTCAGGCTTTTTTATGTTAGAAAATGGTAACCCTACTGGCAGAAGAACCTTTGTATTAGCGTAACATATTTTTTGTTTTAATATAATTTTCTTATTTGTTTCGATGAATATTCAAATATTACTTATTGATTGATGATTTTACATAGGTTAAGTAACTAGTAAACTGGTAACAGGCAAAGACCGGCGATGAGTTCCGCCACTACGCACGCAATGCGTCATGTCGGTGGAAAGTTATTTTTTTCTTTTTTTTTTACCTTCACGCTGTATCCCCGCATATAGCGGGGTAGGCAGAGGGAACCAGAGAATCTAGTGTTAAGACACTCCATTCTCTTTCAACATTTCCGTTCCCTACTTTCCACCAAATTGAGGCATTGCGTGTTGAGTGACGCAACTCAACGCCGCGCTTTGCCTTGTTACCCAACCCAAGAAATGAAAATACTAAATTTTACAATTCCTGGAGTGGGAATCGAACCCACAACCTGTCGCGTTTTCAGTCGTACGCTTGTGCCTCTGCACCACGACAGGCGTTATTAAATAATAATTTATTAGGAGAACGGAAAAAAGAACGGAGTGTCTTAACTAAAAAAAAAGTAACTAATTTTCGTTAAGATAAGCTGTGTACGCGCACCCTATACCACCCTAGCTTCTATAAATAGCCCGGACGGAAGCACCGGCCTTCCTGCTTCAGCTACTAGACACTTGTTTACCTTATTAGTGGTTTTAACCCTTACACTCTTTGTATAATATAATCAAACTTATTTTTACTTAAATATTTATTTAAAAATCTGTCTTATGATAATATATTAAATTATGATAAAACGTAGTAAAGTAAAAATAGTTTATATGTTAACAGGAATACTTACATAAATCAACAAATATTTTTTTCCCGGATTAGTTGATAAAGCATAATATAGTTTTTAATAAACAGTTAGAATTTTAGCAAACAAAGGACGATTGAAGAACCGATTTTAACTAAAATACACTGAAAAATAATATTATTACGAATAACTCAAAAACTATTCAGCAAATCTTAACGAAATTTAAATGGGACCACATAAAAAGTACTAGCTGTCATGTTAAAAAAGAATCATAAAATTGTTCTAGCAAAAAATAATGCACACTTAAAAAATACGGTCGAATTGAGAACCTTCTCCTTTTTTATATGTCAGTTAATAATAATACAAGCATGAGTACAGTATTTGAATACTGTAAAGAGATGCTCTAAACTGTCGATACTACTTCAATTTAACAAGGGTTACCGTCAAGTACCTACTTTAACATCACTTTTACTGGCTGACATATCTATTATATTAGCAGGGTTCATTCTTTTCATTAGTTCATCTTTAAGTGCACATAGTAAATTGTCATATGTCATATTTTAATAAGTGTCATTCACACACCAAGAATAAACAGTAAACAACAGTTAGAAAATATATAAAAAATCGCATGTAGTTGGACTCGCTCCTCCTGAAATTGCCTAAGCGCTCTGACCACTAATCCATATATTTCATCCAATTACTTCGAATTTCTTATAGGCTTGTTACAACTTATTTAAATTGTTATTAAGCTATTATGTAAAATTTAAAAGCAAAAAATAAATATACTGTTATGTTACTTTCAAAAATATTATATTCTATTATATGTATATCTAAAGTTATGTACATCACTTTAGATCTAAATGTGCACTATTTTTTTTTAAAAGGTACTTTTAATGTGCAAAAGAAAGTGCTCTTTATTTTTTTCTAATGTAAAAACATAAAAATGTTTTGTAAGTAAATTTACACTCAAGTATATGCGGTTCTATGATTATTGTAGTCGTCTGTATTTTTTTTTAACCGACTGCCTAATTATAGCTCAATTGCGGAGCCGTAACCCACCACGCACAATACGTCTTTTGTACCGGTTTTTGAAGAACAGAACGAACACTTGCACGTGATTCCTAAAGATTATAAGTATGGTAGGACTTAATAAGTAATTAATTGAGTAAAATTACAAAAATACATTTGAATATAAAATTAAAAATATTTCCCGAAATAACACACAACATAAAATGTAAATACGAGTGAATTATACACAATGTATAGCAGTTGACTTAAATGAAAATGAAAACTGTGATATTAATTAAACTATATATTCTAATACATTTATACATTATAAGAGATATTTATTCATGAAATAAAAACTTACCCCTCTTGTCATCGCCTTAAAGAACTCCACATCTCTGACCTCACTAACACTTTGTCTAAACACGACATTTACGAAAGACTGCGTTAATAACATAAGGGTTATATTTCAAAGGTATAAAGCGCGGCTAAAGTATCTTATATTTAATTAAGAAACATACCATTTAATATAAGTTATTGCTCGAATTACTTTATAAGCGCACTGACTATAAATGATTAAATATAATATACATTTTATAATTTGAAACGGTTTCATACAATAAATGCAATGTTTATGTTACAGCTTGTTTACGTAATGAACGAAACACCGCCCTACGAACAGGGAACAAGAGGGAACTAAGCTGGCGGCTGAAAGATGTTATTTTGTAATCCAGCACTTTAACATAGGATCCACTTCAAGAAAATTTATTTTAAGCGCCATCTAGCGGCTGGTAGATACACTGCTATGAAATAATTGTGACGTAGAAGTTCCTTTTTGTAATGTAAAAAGCAGATAGTAATTTAAGAAGCTCAAATGTGATTTACTGTATAAATAAACATTAAATGTATATTTTACAAAATTTCGATAAATACACATTAAATATATATTTTTTAAGTAACTTCATTGTATTTTTCACACTCATATTTTTATATATTACTGAACGTGAATGTGATTGTCACAATATTGAGAATTTGACATTAAGTTCAATATAAAAATAATTTATTTTAATTTAAAATTACTTTTATTTTATATGATATTAAAAAGACATTATATTTCAATCACTTAGCAATATTACAATTAATAATTGCAATAAAACTTCAAAAATAATGGTCAAAATTTGGAGGTTAGGTTTACTAGGTTATGATACAGCTTTTAAGATCCAATCTGCCATAGCTCGAAAACATTTAGATACAATAGGAAGAGAAATATCTTCGAACTATGATACCATTTTATTGGTTGAACATAAACCAATTTACACCGTAGGTAAGTGTAGGTAAGAGATATTTTTAAGACACTTAAATCACCTTACTTACTAAAATTTATTAGGCCAACTTTCAAATAAATTGCAAAATGTTTTCATTTTATTTATTCTACGATATATATGACATATACTTATATATATTTTTGCAGGTATAAGGGATAAAACACCCAATGACGAAATATTAAGACTTCGAAGTCTTGGCGCAGAGTTTAGAAAAACAAATAGAGGAGGCTTAATCACGTTTCATGGACCAGGACAGCTTGTTGCATACCCTATTATTAATTTAAAGCATTTTAAACCTAGTGTTAAGTGGTATGTTTGTAGTTTGGAAGCAACTGTAATCAATATGTGTGAGGAATTAGGTAATAAATGACTAATATCTATAAAAATTCAAATTATTAAATGATGTAATTATGTTGATTAATAGTCCAATACTTCAATTTTTATGATTTATTTAGTGTAATATCTTTTTTTATTTCAGGAATACATGCAAACCGATCTCCTCATACAGGAGTATGGGTAGGAGATAATAAAATTGCAGCTATTGGCGTACATGCATCTAGATATATCACAACTCATGGAATCTCATTAAACTGTAACATTGACTTATCTTGGTTCTCTCATATAGATCCTTGCGGTATTCCTGATAAAGGTGTAACTTCATTAACAAAGGAAACTGGTAACGAATGCACTATAGAAGAAATGACTCCAGTATTTATAAAACATTTTGAAAATGTTTTTAACTGTGAGACTGAAGAGTTAGAAGTAGATACCCAAAAAAATATTCTTAGCAGTATTTATAGCAAATTAATGGTTGAATTGGGATAATGTTTGTATTTTATTTTACTTAATTGTTATATGTTGTAGTATAATTATATAGTTCTTTTGTTTTTATACATATGTTAATAAATAAGAAGATCATTTGATTTGTACAAATTTATTTCATTTATTAAATATAATAAAAAATAAATAGATGTTACAGTAAGTCTAAATAAATAAAGTAGAAATCTCAAGTTGGGTTAGGAGAAACAAATACTTTTCAATGAATGCAAGAAAATATCATGTAATTTAAGTTAAATTTCTGCAGAACCCAACTGAAAGTTCATAAAGATATAAGAGAAATAAAACTGTTAGCGCCTATAGTGACATAACAGTATATTTACAAGAATAATCAATTTCATTTTTAAAGAAGATTGAAATGCCATACTAATGTTACAAATGGGCACAATAACATTTGTTATGACAACACTACTACTACTAATGCTTAAGTAAAATTTATGCCGATATCTATAATAACTAGAGCAATAATTGAAAAATCGTTCAGAATAGTCCCGTCAAATGTATGGGCACTGAAAGAAATAATTTTCAGGGATTATTCCAAAAAGGAAAATACGATTACACATCCAATTGACCTAGCTACTTATTGCTTAATAAATGCAAATTCTGAATTTATTCTACAACTAAAAGAACCTTATCTAATTTGATGTACATAACGAGTTTAGTATCATCGTATTATAACTAAATTTTTATTATTAGTATATTGTACCTACAATCGTATACCTACTTAGAAATAGTAAATGCTTTCAAATGCAATCAATTACCATCAGGTATATAAATGCTAGACACGCGGTGGTTACATTAAATATGAAGGTTTTACACCACGAAACGATCACTAAACTAATGGACGGATATAATGACATGGAATTTCGAATCAGTCATTTGTATCACAATTTTACTTTTAAACTTAAGTCTGAAAGTGTAAACGATGTCTTTTAAAAATGGCTGTTGTCAACTTCATGACTACTTAAAGCGTTAATCGGAAAGCTTAATACCAAAATCCACGCGCCATATTTGTAGGATAAGATATGTCGTTCTTTATAAGATTTGAACGTTGGAATTCAGTTATCAATGTTTACTGACCCAGCCTTAGGATGATTAAAATTATGACATATGTTTAGGTGGAGCGAGCCACTTGCGCATGTAATAACAGAATATAGTCGCAATGTACAGGAGCACCAGTAGAGCGCAAGCAACTCCTAGCAACAGGACAGAAGACTTGCTCGGGCACGGCTCTACAATCGTCACGGTTTTCTCTGCAAAAAAACAAAATGATTTTTTAAGAAATAAAATTTTAACGTCAATGTACTGCAAAGAAGGCAATGAAAAGAAAAACTGCTGCTACCAATTACGAATAGGCAAAAAATGTTCAATCTATTAAAAAAATAAACTAGATAGGATCTCAAAAACTAAATTACGCTGCGTTGTAGTTCGTTCATCGTTAAGTAGTATATAATGGAGTTTAAATATTACAGTTATTATACTGTTACTTTAATTTAATTTTATTACTTTTATTAAATTACAATAAAGTATCAATTTATATTTGGTGTATCTATTATTTATTTCAAACATAACATTTAAATCTAATTTATACGTTTTCCAAAACATTTATTGCCAGCGTTTCTATACTGCCTTTAGATAAGTTTATTTATTAAATCTTACCTCCAAAGTTGGCTTCACTAGCGGTACCACCAGGTTTGTCAGAGCGCAAGAAGTCTGTGCTTTGTCTCTCGTCGCCGAAGTCGAGGACAAGGATTTCTTGGGAAATATTCATATCTTCTTCCTGACTATGGGCCTCACCAGTCTCATTGTGAGGCAACGAACGCCTCTTTCTGCCCCATGACTCTATAGACTCCCTGCCCCATTCACATACGGCCTAAAAAAATAATCAAAATATTTATTTAATATTATATCATTTAGCGTGCAGACTAACACTGTAATATTTTTTATATTCTTCTAGTATTATATAAGTGCAAGTAAACATTTGCATTTTTGGATTCACACTTTTTTCACCATAACAGGGTAGACAGCGGGAACGTAATATCAAAACACTCCGTTCTCCGCTTTTTACCTAAATGCGAGGCAAATATTGATTGGCGGTACCCAATTCCGCACTTAATCTTATCATAAAATGGAAATGAAAACAATTTAAATGTAATAATATCTGCGAGTAGTAATCGAATTCCACCCATTGCATTTGCGAGAGATCTAGAGCTTCAAAAAGTATATTTATAACTATTTTTATAGAATTAAAAAACTTCAACATTGTTTAAAGTTCTATATTATCCTGAAGTTAATTCACACGGTTTTTACCTTAAAAATGTACATAAAATATTTTTGCCTGATACCACATAAAATACTATGTCATGGGAAAATATTGTATTAACAACTAATAACTATATATAAAATTTACGGCAGCGAATATTAACGAAATCAGCGTGACTGAGTACCGTATTAGCATTTTACAGGCGTTACAATTTGTGCACGGAAAAGCGCTTAAAGTTTACCTGGCTTATTAAACTTAATCTATAATAACCTTAGAACACGTTAATACATCCGATAAATTCAGAATCAACTTCACGCTTTGTCTCGCGTAGCAATAAGAGAGCCTAGTGTCGAGACACTCCATTCACCGCCTTTCGCCCGATTTTTTTTTGTCGAAGACATTGCGTCTTGAGTGCCGGAACTCAACGCTGCGCTTTGTCTTGCCAGAGCGAACTAATGGCAATAATTTCAATACAATCATTCCCCGAGTGTTAGTCGAACCCACAATCAATCACGTTTACAGTCAGAGGCCGTGCTACTGCGCCATGATGGCCTTTTATAACTTAAGAATCAAAGTTTAATATTAGATGTTTTTTTTTTAAATTGACATTTTCGCTACAGTAATAATATATATCTTTTGTTGATTAGACCTTTTATTATCGGTCTAATGTAGACCGACATAAATATTTTTTTAATATTTTAAATAGAAACAAAATCGGTAAAGTTTATTTAATTAATAATTCTTTTTACGTAATGTACAAAAACGAATGCAGTTTTTAAATAATATACTTACAGGCTCACAAGGTCCAAGACAGTATTTCACATTGCACTGGAATATAACTCCATATGATTCAGTGAATCTGAAAGCCTCATACACTGACTGTAGCGCATTTCCATCGGGTGTGAAAGCCGGGAATATCGATGGATCAACTGGACATCTAAAAAAATAACAGAAAGAAAAATAATTGGCTAGTTATTATTAGATGTATAAATATTTTTATTAAAATTTAAAGATTGTTTAAAGAACTTGACGTCTATTTATATAGATGTAAATTATTTTATCGGCAAAGTTGACAACCACGCATCCTCTTAATATAGAAGTAGACTTGACTTGAGTACCGTTTTCCGAGTCCATCTTAAAGTTTTTAATAAAAATATATAAGTACGCAAAATTATTAAATTATTAGAAAAATCCTAATAAGTATGTTATTTGTTATGTAAAAATATACAAACCCTTCATCGTCGATGATTTGGAATGTACTCTTCGAATCCTTAGCCATAGCAACACAACTGCGCGCAAAGATTCCATAAGGAGCTACAAAAGTAATCATTACTTAATTACATGAAATTATATGCACAAAAAACAATCGAATTACATATAGAATATGTTTACTTAGGTTACTTAATTGATTTTCAATTAAACATATTTTACAAGTAACTATTTTTTTTATTAGCTATATTTTTATTAACTACAATAATTAACATATTAAATTAGACTCACTGTCTTCTGGTATCTCGATGCGGAAAGTGAGACGGTCTCCAATACGGACCGTTTCCACCTCGCGTTGGCGGCTGTCCAGGATGCGGATGCGTGGGGGAGGAGCCTCGGGGGCAGCAGTAATAGAAATCATTTCCGGGTCTCTGATAATATCAAAAAATAATTATCACAAGCCAGTTTCTGACTACAGCTTCTTGCCAAATTCTCACGACGTATAAAATATTATTTTCAGCGAACAAAATTCTATAAAACATGAGTTGTGAGCTCATAAAGTATAAAATAATTTGCAATAAGATGAAAATGAAACTTTACGAGTTGTTTATTAAGACGCTAAATACGTTAATGAACGTTTTATAATTACAACGTAGCGTCGCAACGACAAAGCTACAACATAGTTATTACTCATTAGTCATTCATTTATCTTGATAAAACATTTTAATGAAGAATATAACTTATGCTCAACACCTCACTTTATTAATACAATGCCTCGAGCAATTTACATATCGGGATCATTGACAGCAATCATGATTTAATCGCACTTCTACTGCGGCTATTAAAAATCCATACAAAGTAGTAAAAGTTGTTTATCATGCTCATCACGTTTACATTCCGCACCGGTGTGGGGGAATCTAATTGTTTTATGTATAATTCAGAGACGATATTGGGTCAATAGAATTTTATATTCGTGTTCGCATGTGTCGGTATGTGAATTGTTTTATTGACATTATTTAGTTACAGTTCTACGAATTTATTATGTCTTTTTAAAGCATCCTATTTATTTTTATCGTTTTTAAATCCAATTAAAATCTCTTAACTGAGGCAAAAACGGAAATGCACTTAACATAAATTGCATTAAAAAATACAAAAGGTTTTTTAGAAAGCACCTGTCATAAAAAGTATCTAGAAAAAGTGTTGTTATACAGTCACCAAGAATTCGGCCTGGCTTAGATATATTTTCATCACGTAGATCTTGCTGTCATACTGATTTTGCGTAGGCACCGTGATTTCCTAAAAACATATATTATTATGCCGATTTACTGTTACCGACCTGATGGGCACCATTCCAAATGTAATGTTCTTCGAACTCATATCGTATGTGCACTTCACTTTATAGATTTTGTCTGCTTTCGTCATAACGACACTGTGATGTTGTAGCACAACCGTATTAGAATATACGCCCGTCTAAAATATAAGAATAATTGTTATTTTATTATTTCGACACAAATCCTGCTACGGTCTATTCTTGAATTAAAAAAAAGGATTGAATATAAATTAATTTCTGTAGTATTTTTCTTCTTCACACATCTCCCTGACTGAGAGAACCTAATAGAGGTATCCGTTCTTAATACTAAATATAATTTTATAGTCGTTTATCCTTTTTAGCTTATTAATTACTTTACTACTTACAACACTCTGCGTGTTACAATCCTGCCCAGCCATAGTCAAGTCCAACCTAAATAGATCGCTATTAACTACATCTATGTTGCACGTCTCCGAACGTCCCAGAGCGTAGATCCTTCCATTGAATGGCTTGTTTGTACGCACTTGCACTGCGATTCTTGTATCTTTACAATGTACTGACACTAAAATATTTAACCAATAATTAGTACGGAAACAGTAGATATTTAAACTAAGTTTACAACGAAAGACACGAGCTGTGTGGGAAGGTAATTACCATCGTAGCAAGTTCCCGTCTTGTCACAGTTGGCGTCGTTCCTCGTTAAGTTGCTGGACATGTTAGTATCTTGTTGGTGATCTATAGAGACAGGCAGTTCGCCACTTGGACTGGCAGGTGGTTCTATAACAAATAGAACACAATTAGCTACTGCATTTCTCACAAGTCATGAGTAATATATAAGGTATATTTTTAGACTTTTGATTAGCTTGAAACGGATGCGTTCGACGTATAGGATCATAATCGATAGAAGATTGCGGCAATGGATGATTTCAAGTGTAACGTGGGTACTATAATTACACAGTGAGGCAAAGCTCGCCGCTTCGAGCAAT
This sequence comes from Philaethria dido, assembly GCA_033558755.1. Taxonomy (NCBI): domain Eukaryota; kingdom Metazoa; phylum Arthropoda; class Insecta; order Lepidoptera; family Nymphalidae; genus Philaethria; species Philaethria dido. Next base: position 319,240 of record JAKGSA010000071.1, on the reverse strand, counting down.
TCTAGATTTTTCACACGCAATTCACAAGTGCATACTTAGAAGCCTTTACGTTCTCAGTGGACTAACACTAACGAACACTATATGCTATTTTAACATACTATTAAATTGTGATTTACTACGTGTCGCCACGTTGAATTATTTTAAACTTTCTTGGACCCGGCGGCGGAAATCATTATTATACCTCACACGGAGATTGATGCGGATTATACGTAGACAGCAAATACACTATAAGAATAGATTATATTAAGGTATAAGGATAGATATAAGGAATGTAATAAAAATAGCGATACAAACAAAAGCATATTGTTAAACTATCACTGTAACGATATTTCCGTCGTGGAACAACAGTAAATGCAAGGGTGCTAATGACAAAGTCGTTTGCCGGAACGCCGGTCATGAGCCATCCCGAATTGATTCGTTAGCAGAGTACCTACCAATGTCTCGTATACCGCATGCCACCAATAAAATGACGTAAAGCGATTTAGGCCATTGACCGGTCAAACAAAGGTTCACCTTCGTTGTTCTCATCCAATACAAAACAAAGTATACGATTTTAATTACTTTTTTCGTTGTATTAACTGAAATTATATTAACAAATATTATGTCTAGAATCTCCGCTAGCAACAAATAAAATTTGCAAATTCGAACCCATGCTTCTAAAACTATATATAACGCTAAATGCTTATTCCGCCAATTTTTCCGCACAAGAGCACTTTTATTGGTTACTCCTCTATAGGAACGTTCGAACTGTACACAACTTTTTCAACTGAACGACTTTAAAAATACTTCATTTAATTTGATTCTTCGAACAACATAAAAGTACAAAATAAATTTAATTGTCAACTAACAAGAACTACCTTTTATGTCTTCAATGTTGCAATAGTCTGGTAATTCTTGACAAATGGTCACCCCAAGCTATAAACTTTTTTATGTTTGACGTTTCGCACGTAAAACCTATTCTTACGCTTGTATTTTCTAGATAAATGTCGATGACTTCACTTCGTTTTATATTAGTGACGCTTCAGTAAGTTAAATGAATTTTTCCCACGGAAATATTTAAAAAAATTAAACTAAACTTAAACTTTAAGCTTCAGAATTGTTATGACTTAGATTTAAACCTTACAAAATATCTTCTCTTGCAAATATCCGTTAAGCATTAAAAATTTTCAGGCACGACAAGCAATAACACTATCTCACGTAATATTTATATTTATAGGAGCAAAAGCAAAGCATTTTTAAAGTGAAAAAAAATAAAAATGTTACCTAGATCGAGTCAATAAGTACAACAAATAATATTTGTAGATGATTTCAATGCAAAAAATACAAAAAAGAACTTTTACTTTATGTATAGAAATACTTAGAAACGTAAAGAATGGACAATAAGGTCATGGTTTTATAGACCGCTACATTCAAAAAATGTCATCTTTCGTATGATTATAGTACATTCGAGCCTTAATAGTTTTGTTATCATCTTTTTCGGCGTTCTAAGAAACTTTAGAAATCGCCTTGAAAGTGAGTCAGTCGTCGTTTTTATGGAAGCGATCATCGTTTTACAATAGAGAATTCCCCTTTTTGTCCACTTAAAGTGGCTTGCCGTTAGGTATGTTACGATTACGGATTGCGGACCACTATTGAAGTCTAACAGATCTATTATTTAACTGAGAACAACTGTTATTCTATTCTTTCTACATATGACCATTTTCTAATCTAGATAACTAGTTTATATAACATTTAGAACTTATCTAGACTCGCAATCTTTTCGCTAAAATGAAATAGAAGTATAATCTGAAACCAGATTAGGAAATAAATAATAGAAACAATATACCTTTTAAATCATATATATATATATATATATAAATTTAAATGCAACTTGCCCAAGTACTTGTTTTTCATACTAAATACACCCACAAAAATTAGTTTATTTTTACCGTTGAAGTTTCATAGAATTTCACTTTACCTTATATAGATATAAACATGAGATGCTTGAGAAAACCGTTTTACAGTTAGCTACTGTTACGTAATGAATATTAATAACGTAACTATAATTCGAAGCATATCGATTCCAGTTTGACAACCTAATAAAAGAGTTTACTCAATTTGTGAAAATAATATCATAGAATGTATGACCTATACCTAGAGTTCATTTATAATATTGCTGTTCATGACATTTTCTGTATTTTAGTATGATACTAATTTAATTTAAAATGCAGTTAACATCTAACAACCAATCCAAGTTAATTTTTTTTTTTTTTAAATACAAGACTTAAAAACAATTTCTGTATGTTTTACTTCAATATAATATTCACAGCGCGGTGGGCAAGTACTAATCTTAAAAAAGATAATTGTAACTTAATGTATACTTATCTACTAAGCAACCAGATTTAATAATTGAAAAGTAATCTACAAATAGTTTAACTACAATATAAAGACACCTAAACATATGGTACGCAGTAAAAGGTAATTTAGCCTTTCGTAGTTATAGTAAAGGTAACTATTACGAAAATGCTAATAAAATGTTACTGTAATCAAAGTCATACCGGTTTCAGGGACAAGGCCAATGTCCAGTTTTCAATAAGCGTCAATAAAGTAAGCTAATAATACAGAATCACGTTTATCCTGTTATCCTTGTATAATAATATAAATGCAATAGATACATTTTAAGAACTTTCCATACATACATACATGGTTTCACAGTGTATCCCGCATGTAGCAGGGTATGCAGAGGGAACCTAGTGTTAAGACACTTCGTTCCCTACTTTGTTTCCCTTCCCGATGTTTGTTAATTTTTCACGCAAAAACTACTAAACGGATTAAAATGAAACTTCAAAGTATTATAGCTTATACATCAGAATAACATAAAATATATAACTTATAATATTTTTTTATAATTCGGCCATAATATTACGATAAATATCAAGTAAGGAGGAAAGAATGTCGGCCTCTGAGAGCAAATGCATATTATAGAGTATTTATAAATTTACTGTCAGGACTTCGCGTCCCGAGACTCAAGCGACGCGGCCGGAGCCGGCGGGCAGATGCGTGAAGGCGATATTGGATATTGTTTGTTAAGCGTCTTTTCGTACAGAAATTTCGATTCTCGCGGCGATTTACTATTTGGGTAATTCTTCAAGATTTAATTCTTCAGCTGATTCATATAGCCCAAAATTTTTGATACTTTTGGCATTATAGAACGTGTTCCTATGAAAGTAAACGAAACATATATTTGGAATAGAGATTTATAATATTGGTTTTTTTTTTAAAAAAAAAATTCACTTGAATAACCTATTTACTACAGCAAGCAGCAGCAGTAAGGAATAGTATCTATATTTTGAGATTTTCTTTTTATTTTAATGTCAGTCGTATTAAACTCTTCGTATTCGTACTAAAATTGTTTTCTTTTTATTTCTTTAGATTATTATAATGCTGTGGAATTAAGAATATCGGTTAGTTTAAACTATATACTAGCTGTAGGATACATATGGCATATAAATATATTGTTATCGCGATAGATGGTGCCTAATGTACTTTATTCTCATCATTTCAGTTGTTTATCGCTGATGCCGTACGATAAGACTGTTATATTAAGTAATTTGCATTGCATTTTATTATATTGTACAGACTAATCTTTACCTGACGTAATAAAAACAAAAATAGCTTCTGACTGCTTCTGTATTTGTTTGTTTATTTTTGAAAAAAGTACGTTTAACGTCTATACTGCTGAGCCGTTTATAGTGCAATTTCTTATGGATAATCTGAAACCTGGGGGGAAATAACATAGGCTACTTTTTTCGAAACACCGCGCCGCGCTGGCGAAGCCACGATCTGAAGCTAGCTATTACATATTACTATTTATAAATAGATATTTGTATATCCAATTAGTAACTTACCTGAATAAATAATAAAAATTAAAAACGCGACTCTAAAATAAGCATATTCTATTGAATTATTGAATATTTCATTGGTATATGGGAATGCATGTTGATCGTGGGTATTCTTTTTTATTTTTTAAAATGCCTGTGTTACTGTTACTACTATTAAAGCAATTTGTTAAAATGTTCTCAGGTAAAAGGTCCTCGTAAGCATATTATTTAACATAAAATTATGCAATAATTGAGGCTGTAACATAGTCGTTATTGTTGTAATACATGAGATGGATAGCGCGGACACTGACCTGTATTACTGGTTGCAAGGCCAGCCAAGGCCATTAGCAAAGGCGCGCTCGTTAACTATGAATAATACGAATTATAATTTTAAATGGTTAATTTAAGCAGAACACTGTCGATAACAAAAAGTTTTTATGAAGGACTGAATTAAAATTTTCACTTCTCAGCTCTAAGTGTATTATTTGTGCCGCTACATTACATTATACCTCGAATCCGATATGCAAATGAAACGTGTTTATTACAATAATTGAATAAATAAGTCTGTTAATTAAAAAAAAACAGAGGTCCCGTTCGCTGTATAATAAAAAAAGTGTGTATTAATAATATATTTCCTCGAGCAATGAACCATTTTAGCATACCACCTCGGATATATTCGATTCGTCATTCCGCGCGATGGAAATTAACTATGGGTGAACAATCAACGCAATCGTTCTATATCCATCTCGATTCAATTATCGCTAAATTAGGACTGGAGCAAGACGGAGTCGAACTCTCGGGCGCCGCAAAAACTAATTTTCAATTTCGTGTAACACCACCGTTAGAAGGCACGCACGAGCGGCGATGGCGAGCTATTGAACTTTTTGCACCAAAATGCAACTGTTGTCGTGACTCAGCATATTATGCATTGTAAACATAACGAAATTATGTCGACATGTAATAGGTAGCGATGCGCCTATTCATCTTTAATTTGATCAATTTGCGACCACTATCGAGGTTTATTTGATTAAAACGAGACGCACAACACAGATATAGATAATTTGTTATATATGTGTTATTACGTATAAGGGATGGCATTCCAATATAACGGTAGTGAGATTAGTGACACACAATGTTATTCAGTGGCCACTGAGCCTGCCTTTAGCAATAGATGGCAATCTAAATGTCGTACCATTGGGCCCACGTAATGGAGTAGCTTTCCAAGCTTTCTTGTAGCGGAATCTAACTGTTTTACCTCCAATCACTTCCTATATTTAAAACTTACCAAGTTTTATTTACATACCTAATTCTTTTTTTATTTTATAACCAAACATTTACAATTTTTAAGCCATATCAAATATCTATTTGCATAACATCATAACGGTTTATTTAAATGAGGCTTTATTATAATTATTCATACATGTAATATTATTCTTCACTGAATTAATAAATAATAAAAATAACATAATATATAAATATAGTATTATATGGCTACACCTCAATTTAAATTGTCCATCGTTACTCAAAGCTCTATGATTGCCGATGACCGTGACCCTCGTTCACGAGATTAACCCGCGTTTATCTCCATCTAACCATATTTACGATATCGATATAGCGGGTTGAATTCCTTCATAAATCAAAAGATAAACCGTCGATGATTTCAGTTGTTATTTACTATATAAATAACTTTTATCTATCCAAGACACAACCGTGGAGATACATTCTTATTACTTCCTGATCTATGCAAACGTATAAACTATCTGAATGCAGAACACACATAAGTGCATCTCAATGCGTCATTACATTCTAATGGGTTTTATATAGACCACCATGGAAATGCAAAAACGATAATTTGACTTTATATTTACGCTTTACACATTTTTCGCGCTCAATCAAAGAAGAATTCAAGGAAATGTCGAGTGATTAATAAAGTATACCCATGTGTTAAAATTTCTAATTCAGTTAACGAAACGAATTTATAGCATGTAAGGTTTAACATCTTATGTGTTCAATACAAAAAATTTTTATACACTTTGTAAAATTATAACAGTTTTAAATAAACTTATAATGGACAAAAATTTACTTTCCCACAAACCTGTAAGGTGAGAATATATAATTGCTCTCTTTAACCGTATCTTCCGCGAAAGATTACGGTGTATTAATGAAGTCATTAGCACTTATCTCAACGTTCCTTTTCTACACTATTTACAGTTACAAGTAAAAATATAACAATTATCACATATGAATTGAGATCACCGGATGAGTTACGTGTATAATATACGTATTCATATCCGTCCTCTTAACCTAAACTTAATAAAATGTTCTAGTACCAATATAAATATTACTAGTTTTTATGCTGTAATAGTGATTATATTTTTACATAATTGGTCACATCTACATGACAAGCGATTTTATTCCTTAAATAAGCAATTTATTCAATTACAAGAATGTTACATTCCAGGAAGAAAAGGTCAATTAAATTTTAATATTTTTTTCTGCCCCAAAATATTTTCCCCACCGCCTAATATGTACGGTATCTAAAATGCAATTTCATTTAAGTTCATCTCAGGTTCGTGCTACTGGAAAACAATTTCTGTAGTGCACAAACGTGAACCGTTAATTGCGGACCACCGAGGTCGCTATTGTCAGTCGTGATATCATTGCTGTGGTCGGTCTGGAACTAATTTTTGTACGTGCACACATTTATGATTTATCTTAGAAATGCTTTCGTAATTATTACATTTCATTGTCACTATAATTTCATATAAGAAATAAAATATATTGCTACTAAAAAAACTTATAATGCTAGTAGCTAAACAGAAATTCCGTATGGCGTCTTTTTATTTTAAGTCCTTCACTTTTTCATTTACGAAAACCTATTAGATAAAGCTTGTAAAACATATCAAGCAAAAGCGAATGTTATAAATTTAAGCCACGTATTGCAGGTGATTCAATGGCACATCCGGGATTTGCGCACTGGAAATATTAATTGATCTGACTGTATTTGATGTAGATGGGAATCACTAATACGTCGGGTTGCATGTGCGTTATATATGGTCATACGTAATCCATATTCAATTATAAGAAATAATTTGCAAGATATATTTTCACATTCATATTTTACGTCCTGTATTCCTAGTGACTAATCAAAAAATTTGTAATAACAACGAATAAGATGACATAGGTGTAAAGTTTCTTATAACAAAAGAATTATTTGTATGTATATTTATAATTAAATTGTACTTCTACCACTAATTTCGAACTCAATTGAGAATTGAAAGCTTAAATAATGTTTCAATTAATGTCGGATACATGCGGTTGAATAATTTAGCAGTATATTGCCGTCGTATAAGCATTCAAACATTAATTGTCTACTTCACTTCTATTATTACACAGACTGTATTATTATCTTTGCTAGCTTTCGTATTGATTCTATTTATATATATTTATTATAACGATATAATCATATATTGCATTTTATAATTGAAACTTACCTGTATAGTGTATACAGCATTTTTATTTTATTATCAATATCATAAAAAAAATAAGCATTTAGGTACATTAATATAAACATTTTATTTCTATTTAATTACTATAAGTTTATGAAAAACGAATAAAAGCGAAAGCCTTCCTCAAAATAATGTAGCGAATCAAATCAAATCAACATTTACATTTTTAATTGTCAATTTTTTTGTTTAAGAAAATACTAAAAAAGATCTAATTCGTAAAGTCTATATCCAGGTAAAGAATATCGTGTGAAACTCATTGCGTTGAAATTTTCTCATATAGATCAAACGGCTATTACTTGGTAACTACGGATGCGCAGGCGCCAGTGGCTGCGTAATTATGTCTAATATTAAGTACTACTAGTTTTTATGATAGTAACTCCATGATATTATTTTGCCATTAAGCATATGTGTAATGGAATTAGAACAGATAAAAACTTCAGAAGACCATGAACACATTTTATAAAAATTACTTAAATGTATGAATCGCCTATTTCAAAATATTTACCACCAATTTACATTATTATTAATAGGATCTAACTAAATGGAAGCTTAACATCCACGTCAAGCAATGTAATAACTAAATCTTAAAACTGAGGTATACATTTTTACATAAATCAATTTTAATCGCTACTTACTTTCACAGAAGTTTTCAAAATATTTTCCAATTGGTTCTCCATCGTCGATTAATGGTCGCTCTGCGTTCAAGTAAGCCGACGGTCCATCTGGAAGGGTGTGGTGGTCGAGGTGATATAACCGACAGTTGTAAGTAGCCGAGTGTGGCGCGCCCAGATATAGGAACGAACGGCAAAGGAATTCGGATTCTATCTCGCAAGCCAGTCTACATGCTGACTCAGATGTCACCTAGCAAGAAATAAGAAATTTTACGTAAATTTTAAAATTTGTCCTGGAGTCTCCGTCTCAAAGAGACACAGATTAGATTTTGATACCGCACTTAGTCTAATCCGATCTTGTAATCACGTATATCTTCAATGCAGACTTTAATCCAAATATAATTGAAACCAGCAATCAACAACTGCGACACTACGGCGCCAATATTATAATAAGTAATAAAACGACATACATATATATTGAGTTAGTCACATTCCATAGTTTCTACTTAATTAACTTTCTATAAATACCAAAGCTATCTTATATCTTACCTGTAGCTCCTTATCGGTGTAATAATGTAAACCAGCGTACTGCGCGACTTTGTCCTCGGCAACTCCTATACGCGGTGCAGTAAATACTCTCTGGCCCTTGCACGCTTGCGTTCCCTTCAGGCATAGATTCTGCACGACCACACAGAAATCACTTAAAACATATATAATACTAATAAACACTGTTTTCACACCACTGCTAGTGTAATGTGCTAACGTTCGTGGAACTAATTTTACCAGAAAATAACGTTAAGAACCATTTATTATAGTTAGTTTATAGTTTCTATAGAGTCCGTAATTAACGTAGTCAAATGTTGTCCATTTCATATGAATATAATATGTATTCTGCTTTACAGATACTTTATAGCCGTCAATGGTTTCTGATTATTATTGATAATGTTATGAATATTGGTAATTGGTTTTTGGGCTAAATTAAAAATTAATTTTAAAGTAAATATTTCGTGAATAATTAAAAATATGCAAGTATTTCTAATTTTTTTGTATTGATTGTATTAAACTCATAGTTAAAATTCCAAATACCTCAAAATAATCGGTTCCCGGCGTATCCACTAGTGGAGCAATATGTTGAGATGTTCGCCTATCTGAATCACTAAGAGAGCATCGCATACTCCCGTACTCGTACTCGGCAGACCGGCAAGAGAATTTTTTCTGTTACCATACATAAAAAAGATTAAAACCTCATATCGCATTTACAATTTAAATAATCTTTGTCTTATTATAGTCTGGGCATAATCTGTCATATCGAAAAGGGTTCACAGCGTGAGCAATAAATTGAACTTTGTATCCTTTTTCTGCAAATAATATATAGGTACTTTGTTAATTCGATAACTTTTAAATCATATTTATGCTTCTGCAATACTTTACTTATACTAAATTGTTTATTCTAATTCATTCAACAAACATATTTTATCAAAGAAGCAAACAATGGTTTAGTTCATTGCACTAAAGCGGTCCCATAAAGTTACAATCGATTTTCCATAAACTTACAAAGTTGCTCGTTGCTTAGTCCCCTGTTCCTAATAAAACCCGTATCATTTTCCTTTATCTCTCTAAGTAGTACGGATACATAAAATATAAATTGAATAGATATATCGGAAAGGTGTTTATATGCAATTGAAAAATCGTGTACGTACGTCGTTACGTCATGCTCGTATGAATATTGATATGAAAGAAATTTTTAATAGGTGGACTTATTACCTCACTGAGGCAAGACGCGAGGCAGGCCTCCTTCGTAGAAGTGTATATTATACTATTGTCAAATCCCCGGAGCGCCTTGCCAGGTACTCTTTCAAATGCCCAAGGCCTCAAACATAAGTTTTCTGATCTCACTTGTAGTTTCACCATATAGTAGGTATTCACCGATCGCTGTAATAAAAACAGTGTATGAGTTTACATTATTCTCCTTTATCTTTATACGTATCAAATAAAAATATTAAATAAATAAATAAACAACGACAATAAATTACGGAACATATTTGTATCTTGCAAGAGCATCTTGTTCTATCGTACAATAAAATATAAAAACAATCTTTATGATGGCTTATTGTTTAATATATTTAGGTGGATGCAAAAGTTATCTTATATCAATGCAAAAACCTGCTTTGTAAGTTACCTACGACACACGTAATAAAACCTGTACCCACGCGTGCATCTTCTCTTTTTTCTTGGGCTAGCATAAAATAAACAAAAGATGTAATATGTCGAGATGCATCACTTAGCATAGGATTTACTGGCGGACCGCACTCATTAGTTCTGAAAGTGTGTTCACTATTTTTTACTGCAATTTGAAATAGTATAGCTCATGTTAATGAGTTTTACATTAACTTGGGTAAAAACACGAACTATTACATGAACAACATGTTTTTGTTGAATACGATTAAATTAGAAATGAAATTGAAGTCATTATTCAAGTATAAATATTTACTCGCACTTAGCATAATTTCAAGACTTAGACCAACTCAAAATCTATTAGGAAAATTATGAATACGGATTATTATTATCTTCTTAAATACACATAAAACTCTTCCAGTCCTGAGTGACTAGCAGACAGCATAATCGAAACTACTGAGCGTAGACAGTTAAATTCCGTTTGAATAAGTGAATTTTAAAATCCACACATATAAAGTTGCGGACAACATCTAGTATTTATATAACACTAGGGCAAATTACTAGGCGGCATACCTGCTGCAGATTTATCTGCAGCTAGAAACGCATAGAAATGAACTTAGATCGTATGAATACAAATGTAATACCAAAGTACTTCAACACAGGCAATGCTTTTCCGGGATCTTAAAACTTGTTAACCGATTTAATCTGAATTGTTAATATAATCTCGGCATAGCAACTGCAGCTAATTGGCATGAACTAACGTAGCTACTAATATTTATTTATAGACATAAAATATATTATATCCAATAAATTGTATGGTAACACAGATTATGAGTGTTTTGTTTAAAAAGAGCACTATGAATAAGAAATATAAAATATATCACAACATTTAAAAAATAGGCTACACTGTTATAAGATAGGATTATTTTATTAAATGAAAATTTGGAGATCTTTACTATATGACATAATAAAGAATTTATAAATAACATTATATCAAGAAATGTTAAATACACCAATAAGCCCAAGTCTAAATTATTCTAATATTCGGAAAAGTGATTTATCTCTTCATGTTTCACCTTCTATGCAACAGATATCAATGTAGTAAGGTAATTATAATTGTTACGTACCTGTGGTATAGCCATAGGGTTACTGGCTTGTGTATCATTTTGCAGCAAACAACGCGTTTCTTGTACCGGAGTTAAAGGATTAAGGACGAAACTATAACAAAAAAATAAACATAAAATTTATTTCAATATGCTACAGCAAATGTCAATACATATTTTCAGACTTTTTTTATATAAAAGGCGTATCTAAAGCAGCTAGAACGGTCCCACTAAGTGCGGAAATTATATGAGATTTATCTCTGGATTGTAAAAGATATAATTTAGAAGAGTGCCATTTAACATTTACTAGACGAGATAGGGAGCAATGCACCGGGAAGTGGGACCGGCTACCGCAGTGGAACGGTCTTCATGTTGAAAAATAAACTTACAGAAACTCTACTAACAAAATTTTCACCAACGCTTATCTTTACAAGTACTCTATGAAATGTCTGTACTTTTATTAATTAAACATGCTAAAAGTTAACAATAGGTAAAATATATTCAAAATAAACAGACACAATATTGTGTGTTATTTTTTAAAGTCATTGTAAGTGCTTTACTTATTGTTAAAAAAAAATAGAAATAACATATTCATTTCTAATTTATAAATATGACTCCATAAAATTTAATACTTTGAATTTACAAAAACACGTTCTTATTTAATACTGAGATAATATGTTCTCACTAAAAGGGTATCCATTAATGCGTTGCATTCATCTTAATGACACTAGATCGCGCGTTACACTTACAGACTGCATAACGGGGCTGTTTACCGTTCCAACCTGATATTTTGTTATTTTATATCTTAGAGCTTAACAGGACCGACCTAATCCATATTTAAAGTAAATCTATCTCAATCCACGCGCATAAATATTAGCATTTAATCGGTATCGTAACTAATATAAGACAAAATAGGAAATCGCTTGCTTCTTACTATAATTTAATCGATATAGTTTATCACAAGTCGTAATCATAATTCATATAATTTATAAAATAGAAAATTATTTATATATTATAAAATTCTAATTCCTTGAATAATTAAGATAACATATATAAATACATCACTCGTACTCTACTTTAACTTTATAAAAATATTTTAATCAAATAACGGTTATTGCAAAATTAATGACGGTATGATAATATTTAAGGAACACGGCATAATTAAGTACTTTCTTAACATCACTTGAAAATTAAGTTATAAAAATCGCGACGCCAAAGTATGTTTTACCGCTGTATGGTATGTATGTTAACCGCATGTAATGAATATTATGAAAGTAAATTCTTTACACAACCTTAAAATAGCTTCATATTCTTTGTAAATTATAAATCATCATAGTAACAAGTTTGATGATGTATAGACAAAATGTATAGATGTATAGATAACGTGTCAGTAAAAATTTGATTAATGCACAAAGCCCTTAGACTAATGATGCTGAATATCGTTTTGATTTTGAAATGAGCTTAATTTATCTTATTCCGCTAACAGTGTACTTGCTTACTTGCTCAGTAATTATATTACTTTATCAAAATAAGCTATTTCTCTTTTTTATAATTTTATAATTTTAGTAGAAAAGGTGACGTTAGCGACTTTCCACCAATTTTAGAGAGATTGCATGTTGACAAATATTTCGCCAAGTGATATTGAACTTATGACCATTGGATAGAAATGTCATATTTATTAAATACCAAAGAATTTTTATTATAGCCTTCCCTCTTTAAATATTCATTGAACCTTACACCTTCTCGTTTAAATTTATACATTATGTAAGTCAGTACTTTAAAAGTATTAAAAAAAAAACTTTACAATTTGTAAATCTACAAACAGAAAATTTATTTGTGTTTACTTATTTAGTTCTATGCAAATAAAACTGTACTTAATTCATACTAATAAAAGACAGCAGTCGTCAGTCAAGTCTAAAAAGATGTATTAAATCACCTATCATTACCGGCGCCTGATCGCGCACCTAGCATCGCATCAATCAAACCAACGGCTGAAATTGTAAGTAAAGTAGCTCGCGCATATCGCTGTATTTAATCTTACTCTTTAAATACTTCGATATATTTTGATCTGACCGTAAATTAATGACCACTTTTCTGTAATAAATGACTTATTGATCAACTCTTTCGAGTTTGATTTTTATGGAGTGGTTTTAAAAATTATTAAAGCAAAAAGATATTTATATCTTAATTCTATAATTAAATTTACTTTTAAAGCTTCATTGCATTGTCCTTACTTTAGGCATTTATGTCTAATACAAAATTAGTTGCCCACATCATGTAATAACGGAACAAATTTTGATCAGATATAATATAAATCAATAAAATCTGACCACGTACATCTTTCTGATGCTATCAATCCTGACAGCGAAATGTACAGCAGGTCACGATCCTTTAAAATAATACAGTATAACTTAGATCAATTTTCCTCTAGATTAGAAAAAGCTATGTAATAATGGAATTAAAATGTGATTGTAATAAAAAACGGACTGGACGTAGTATCGACTTCAAAAACCAACAAGTAATTTTTGATTAAATGAGTACTTTAAATACAAAGAGTTACGTATTAGATATTAAATGTGTTTTTAGCTTAAATAACAAAGGCGTTGAAATCTTAAAATCTACAATATTTCTTACCGACTAATAACTGTTAAAGTTCATTATAACGTGTAAGATAAGGAGGATGGTGCGTTATTCTAGCAAGAATCGGCTCGTTATCATCATATAAGGTTCGGAACGCGGTGGCACCACGGGGAACAGTTACCAATTGTTAATATCGCTATCTTCTTATTCTATTGTCAGGTCGCTTTTTCTTTGGACAGATTGATTCGAGATACGCTTTATTAGTACAATGTCAAATTAGAAGTGGATAGATTGGTCGCTTAATTAAATTGAATACCTACCAGAATTGGTTTTATTTTGATACCGTTAAAATCAATTTTGAAGAATGTTTCAGATAACTGTTATATATCTAAGCTAAATCCGCTATACTGCACATTTTTAAACAATAGGAAAAATGTAGCAATAAACGTCACAAACGAATTATTTTTATTAACGGATTTTTTAAAGAAGCGCCTATATCTTGTTAAAAAGTAATTAATTTAATATGTAAATTTTTAGTAATAAAAAATATCTGTATTCTATTGTTCTTAAACTTGGATTACCATTTCCTGCATTAAAATATATTTGTAAAACCTATTAACTTCCTAAGAAACCATAAATTTAAGTTTATTATTTTTTGACATAGCATAAACTTCTCTAATAACTTTCTTAACCATTCAGTTTCCGTTAGAAAATCGGATTATAATTTTAAATTGAATATGAGTTCAAACCGCCAATAGACATGAAATGCAAATGGTTCAATGGCAATAATCTATTGAAGACGTATGCGATCACTTTTACTGTTATCCAATTTGGAGCGAGTGTTGGTTTCCGCTTTTGCACGGTTTGTGGCGACGAGAATTACATTGTTACAAGCCAGCACCGTATCATTGGAATGTTTCAAGTACTTGAGTTTTGGTCGAACTGGCAGACTGACATACATTTGACACTAACTTCGATGGTCATGCCATTACATCTGATTTCCCCCGATGACTGACGATTAGTGAATCCTCGCGTCAGTCAGATCTTATCTGAGACATTTGGGTTAGGCGTGATCTGCGATATTTACGATACGTTAGTAGTTGTTTGTGATCACTCACAGAATGACAAGTCATGTTCTTGATTAGAGACCAACTTTCAAGCAGTAGTTAAAATAATTACAATTTTATCTTACAACTGCGGCAGTCGTTTATTTTTATAACTTACAATTAAAAATATTTATGAACGTTAATTGAGGTCGCCGGTTAAATTTATTAAAAAAAATATTTTATTCAATTATAGGATAATTTAGAGACAGATTTACGAGTATGTGAACAAATTTAATTAAACAAACCTGAAAACGGCAGCTTGGCAGTCGGGCTCTTCTCTGCACCATCCATGACATTCATATAATGATAAGTTCCGTACAGTATAGTACGCTGTGCCCGCATAGTCAACATCCGTTAATTTTTCAAAGGCAAGTCGACCTGAAAAAAAAGGTTTTATTGAAAACTAATACCAAAAAAAACAAAATCGCTTTCTTTATAAAACTGAATATATACCAAGATTATTAGCTACTATTAATATTCATACTTAAAATACCAACAAATACGTAAATAAACTACTTCAAACAATATGAAAAGCATACACTATGAGGAGCACATAACGGCTACTTACGGAAGTTTCTCTGGGAATACAAGACTAGCACCGATTCGAGTGCAATAGGATTGTCTAAACAATTACCCTCCACACATTGACAATGAAGTGCTAGCAAATAGCTCCCTGCCATTTGCTCTCTCATGTATTGTGTGTTAAGTGACGTACAAACTTACGGTAATATTTAATGTATGGTTTCTCAGGGCTTATTAATGGTGAAATTGATTATAGTAGTTATTTATATCACTACTGAAAGCATTTACGTGTCTAAGATATCGATTTTAATTATACATGTTGAATTAATTTAGAAAAAAAGGCACATTATTTTACACTTACTGAGTACGAATGATGATTGTAGCAAAAGCAAAGCTAGCCGTGTCAAATCAAAGACTTTATTCCTCATGGTGTCTGTACCTGTAAAAAGTAAATAAAAAAATTACCTATATTATCAATGTTTAAGGAAAATTTTTAATACGTTCACACATCACTATTCATATACAGATAACATAATGGTGTAATATGTTATTAATTTGTTCGATTATTATGCATATTAATTAAACATTCTGTTATGACTAGTTGCTTTATATATTTAGTGAAAGTGGCATCCAACGCTTCGGACACTTTACAGTGATCTATGATCATAGGTAGATTTGAGACTAATCTACCTATGACCGCGTAATCGCCAAAATAATAATTACCAAAATAATTTTATTTATTAAATGTGATGGTGTATTATTTTAAGATTGTGGGGGTAACATATGAATAAAATTTCTGTTTTATTTGATAAGCAATGCAAAAAATGTATAGTCTATTCAAATATAAAAACACAATAGCATTAAAGATAATGAAGAAATAAAATCGAAAGTCGGTCAGCAATATGAGACCTGACATGGCCTTTGAGATGAACATTATTGGATTTACTAGACGATAATGATAGCCTTTCTTTAAGCATCGTAAAAGATTTTTATCTTATAGTTGCCACTTATTAAGACTTGTCATAAAATTTAGTATTTAAGTAAATTATGATATTAATCTTGGTGTAGATGAAGGTCAAGATACACGGGCAACAAGGAAAGCGGTGACACAAATTTTCATCATTTTTTGCATTGCAATATCGCTTTCACTAGGCTTTTTATAAGCTGACGAATGATCATCCGTAAACGTGAAAGTAAGGCGATTGTCGTATTCTTTACATCGAGAACAGCTGAAATCATTCTTATACATGTTTAATGAATCGAAAAGCTTTCGATTGCTTTTATATTGTTCTGCGCGATTTAACACATTTAATAAACAGATAATAATCTCGTACGTAAAGTGCAAGCACTTTCATCAAATACAACGTAATCTCTTTTATTCGGTGTTTATATTTAGAGTACCTTTAATAGTATTGTCGTAAAATGCCTAATTGACTATAAAACCACCGTTATTTCAAAACAGTTTTATAATAATGAATATATCCTCTATCTATAGTCTTAGGCAGTCTTAAAAGTACTTGTTTTATATTTAATATACACAATATTTATAATTTTAATAAGAATATAAGCACTTTTTATATAAAGATACAATAAAACATGACATTATTTTTTTTACCTTCATGCTGTATCCCGTATATAGCAGGGTAGACAGTAAAACCTGAGAACTTAGTGTTAAGACACTCCATTCCCCACTTTCCGATGAATTGAGGCATTGCGTGCCGAGTGGCGGAACTCAACAAACTATATAATTAATTTTATTTCATTACTTTACACATCTCATTTGAATTTTGTAAGTAAAATAACAACAATCAATAAAGCAGGAAAATATTATTGGAAGTATTGACTTCGTTATACAAAACTGTCGATCGCAACTTAAACATGCACTATTTTGTAAGCATTATCTTGTTGGTATTACAAGATATGCATGAAAACCCTTATTTTCTACTATTCTCCTTGAGTAAATCTTCATGAAAGACCACTACTATAATATAATGAAGAGTGTAAAAAACAGTTACTTTTCAAAACTTTAAAACATATCAACATTTTAACCGCAATATCCTCCCATTGGAACCTTTGATCCAAACCATATACAATCTGTTTTCTTTGTTTTATAGATTCGAATGTGTTACAAAACTACTTGTAAAACTCCCTTCTATATAAGAGAGCTGATTATTAAATTTATAGTAGGTATTGTATATGTATATTTATTAAAACATCAATTTATATGAATCTAACATAAAATATAAAAAAGTATGTTAAACGTAAAATATTTTAATGAATATCTAAAAAGTTTATATCTTAGTGACAATCATACCTTTTAACTATTCTTAAAACGAAGTTTTTTTACGAAGATAAATACTAATAAAAAAGTTAACATTTTTTATAACAATAATGTTGTTTTTCTAATGTGAAACTAAAACGTTCATAAAAATGTAATTAATTAAGCTTAAAATATGCTTATGCAACACTGACTGCTATAATTTGGTCGTTAGAAAATCTAACATAGTTGTTTTAATGTAAACAATGCGGAACCAACTATATTACGAAATAAATGACTGTAGCAGATTTATAAACCGTTAAGGTAAGAATGAACTAGGGCGTGTCACCATCGTAATATTAAAGCGCAATTAACGAGTATGACTTGTCTCGCAAAATACACATATGGTGATAGTAACAGTTCTATAGTGCACAATCATTAATCGTAATACCGTAATAATGTTATCCATATAAAAGGTGTTCTTCTTCTCACATTACCACTAGATCCGCGATGGATCTGAATTTAAATCCAATATTTGAAAGTGGAATTAATACAAATATCTATTCTATTTTGGTTACGATATAACGCGGTCTTAGATTCCAAACAATGCATCATGGGGTACAATTTGAGACATGTAAGTTGACTATTAAAGTAACCTATGCAAAGTTAAATAATAATTATTATAACAGTTATGTCACGACGTTCCTTACAAACACAGAAACGCCGTAACGTATATGCAACCACCGTGTAGGTGCGCTTTCAAATTACCCAATTTAACGGTAAAATCAACTTCGAAGTTATTTGGTAAATGTTACAAAAGATTTTCTGCGTTACGAATCAGTGGTAACTCTTTGTAAGTTATAAAAATTATACCCGAGCTAATACTTACAATAACAACAAATGAGGTTTTGTGTTAAAAAATTACATGACATCAAAGGTAAATTGTACAAGTGAAAAGGTCAAATCTATCTACAATTAACTTCCCATCGAATTCTTTTGTTATAGAACTCACAATGAACACTTATTTTGTATCAAATTGCTTAAAATTAGAGGCTAGCCTTTCAATAATACCTATTTACGTGCGCCTACGTGTTATTAATATAACGTAAATCCACTGATTTTTTAATATAATATATTATAAACTACATATTATGTACATATGCCTTTATAGGAGAATGTTTAAATCATTTGAATGGAACCGCGACCTCTCTTAACTTTTCTTGTGTAATAAACACAAAAATTCCAAATAGGCTCATACTGATAAATCACTCCCCAATTACTGACCGTGACCGTCAGTCGCGGGTGCGCACAATGGCCGTGTGTCGGTTGGCGGCACGGCGGTCAGTGGCACACCGTACGGTAGCGGTCACGGCCATTCATTTAATGGGATTATATGTCCTTAAATACCATTTACTATTCTAATACTTCTCAATTTTATTTGTCGACTTTTTTTAAATCTTCTATGATTCACCATAACAAAATTAAATGTGTTTGTTAGCTTATGAAAAGCATAAAGTTTTGATGATAATCATTTTTGTTTTATTTTCTGTAAAACTCATATAAGTCTATGTATATTTAATATTTAACTGTTCTATACTCGTATCTACCGTATAAAAGCTGCGAATTTATTACTCATAATATAACTTATGACTTGTCACAGTATATTCAATTTTATCTTACGTATTTTCGATTTCAAAACGTAAAATCCCGCTATTCCAGGTCCCGTAGGTATTTCAGCTTTCCACGGCCATTTTAATTTCGCGGTGTTTGTCGGTCACTCAGCAAAAAAATGTTATAATCACTCTACTTACATACATACATAGCTTTACGGTGAATCCCGCATAAAGCAGGGCAGGCAGAGGAACCTAGTGTTAAGACACTGCGTTCCCCACTTTCCGCCGAATTGAGGCATTGCGTGCTGAGTGGCGGATCTCAACGCAGCGCTTTGCCTTATTACCAAACCCAGGAAATGAAAAACTCCATTTCCTAAAGTGGAAATCGAACCCACAACCTGTTGCATTTATAGTCGCACGCTTGTGCCTCTGCGCCACGACAGGCGTTCATCACCCTATGTTATATTATTCAGTTAGTAAATTAATGAATCAATTCTAAAAACAGTATAATTAGAATATTATAATCATTAAGCGTGTAACTTGTACCTACTAATGCTGTAATATCAAAATCATCTACAATTATAATAAATACTGTGATGAATGCCAGCCATGTAAATTCATTGTAATACACAAAGAAGTCACTTAATAGCCTCTATCTAGAGATTGTATTCATACTTTAATAACACTTAGCTTTTGATATTTTCCGAGATCAAAGTGCAAAAACTAAAATATAATAAATAATAGTAATATTTTTATAACTTATAATTACGTTATTAATAAATTCTGACATTGCAAAAAAAATCTATTGCTTGGTGACGATAATATCTCAGTACAGATGACGCGTCGCATGTTAGTTAATCCCTTTAACAGTCACACGTAACGTCACAATGAGTCAAAAGATAACGGTACTGTTGCCGAGACAATGTGAATGGGCAGGTTGCGGCTGACCTAATTATGTATGATAACTAGGTTACTTTTTCATCTAGCAATACCTTATTTGACATGTCCTGCCAGCTTATAACGTGTTTTATAAAATATACAAACAATCAACTTTACATATTGTGAAGATGTAATACAAATCACTTGCATAAAAGGGACGCCCGAAGGATTTTTTTATTTAACAACATAAGCGTAACATGCAAAATAACACAGTGAGTCCAGAATAAGCAAAGAATTTTTAAGAGCCCGTTTTTGCATTGTGTAGGACTTATTTATTTTATACAATGAGCTCGCGTGTTTATCTTATGGCGTGGCTTGGAATGCAGAGGTGCTGCTTGTTGCTGTCAGCACTTAACACGTGGCTTAAAGGCTAGGTACCGATAGTACTGACATTTATAAATGGGTTAGGGTTTCTTGCAGGCGTAGAAAGTGTTTTATGACCTTATATATTACAAATTAAAAATAAAGAATGATTTTTACTCACTGTGTTACCGATACTGACGATGGAAATAGATCATGTTTATACCATATAACTATTTTTTTATTTTATCAGTCAGCTAAATCAGTCTTAGTGCGGAAATATGAGAATATAGTGATTTCTATTAGCATAGTTAAATAAAGAAATAATTATCAAATATAGGTAACGTAAATTGTCGGCAGTTTGTAACTTTTTGAAATAAGATTCAATTCAAACAAAAAGAAGAAATTAACCATTCAAATAAAATAAATTTCAATGGTTAATTTCATATATAGGTATATTTTACTTTAAAATTTTTCTATTACATTATTTTTTCCGTTTTCACTAAAATTTACGGAAAACATAAGGTAGAATTACCCTACAGGTAAATTTAAAAAATATTATTGTTCAAAAATGATACATTAGATGTTAACGAACTTAAAAAAAGTATTTCTGTTGAAGCAATAACTCGTGCGTTATTAAAATTCGTGAGAAATCGCCACAATGAGACAGATAATATCAGGGAAATAATTGCAAAATCTAAATTATTACGGTAGCTGTATCTACTGTTTACAGGTAACTGTAAACTATTTTCCTTTTTTAATAAAATTTTATACAGTTATATTAAATATACCCATGAATATTCATTAATAACATATTATTAATATAAAAAACATACATTCATATGAAGATTTTTTTTTAGTATTTAATAGAGTCATTTCAATGTTCACTTTCACAAACATCAAATCATATATCTTGGTGGTTAACAACAGCATACAAGTGCAAATTCGATCGCGATTAATCATGATGGAAGCTACGCGTACCGCCCACCTAGTATTCACTATAATAGGCATGACTTGTTATAAATCATCCCAACATTCAAAATGCCAAGTATGGATCATTTGTTGGTTCATATGTAAAGGCTTAACGCTTTTTCCCACCTTGTGTCAATACACTCCGTTTTCCGTTTCCTGTCCGAATTTTAGATATTGAAAGGTGCAAGCTGACCCAGTTCTTTGTCTTAGGAGAGTGGTGAAATTAAAATTAATTAAATATTCTACGAATGGGGATCCATTCCTACCTACAACCATGGTGTTAACAGTCAGACGCTGTCTCTCTTTGTCCCAATAAATAGTTTAAATGGTGCATATATATATATTTATATTTTGTACATCTCTATTATATAATTTAGTAATTATAGGTATATTTACTATTATAACCTAGGAGAAATGAGCGGAAAGTTGAGAATAAGGCTTTTGTCATATTGCCAAATCTAAAAAAAATGTAAAATATACAAAGAAAAATTACAAAGTGTCAAAGGAACACGTACGAGGGTACGTGAGAACATTTTATTACAATTCTACGTGACTATACAAGAGAGAAATTATCGTAGACAATTTTGTCTTATGATCTTTACGTCTGGACAGCTAACTGGCCGAGCCATAAAGCGAATATCTAAACTCGCAAAACAAGCGAGGGCAAAGTTCATCGTCGTTCACAGACAAGCATTACTGTCACGCACAGGAACTATTTTTAAAGGGTTACAAATATGATAACTATTATGAGAAGAAAATATCATGTAAAAGAAATATGCATATAATAATTTATCGTTTGAATACTGACTACAATATATTGTATATATGAAATTTACATATTAGCACGTGAAGATAAAACTTTGTAACACATTTTACGAAAATACGAGGACAGACAAATGTGAAATTAGGCTCAATCATAGTTGTATAGAGATGAGAAGCAGAGTGCTAATATATTTTTATATAATATAGTATAAAAACGGTATATTAAATTAATACACATACTACCTAGTATGTATGGTATGTGTTTGACATTCATGTTCATATGAAGTGACATATACGTTGCTAAAGATAACATAATTTGCAAACTTTTACTTACTAAACAATCTGGTGATAAATGATTTTTAACAGCTTCTATCTGTAACAATAGCAAAACACACATAAACTTTGACCTACAGTCCGTTTTCTCTTTATATGCCTTTATTTTAAATACTGCCACTTAGTGACGAATAAACAGAAACATGATATTAATAGCCACGAATAAGCATACTTTCACATTTAAAATTAATTAATAGTGATTAATCATTATTAGAAGTTCGATAAGTTTTAACATTAATTTGTTTCTCGATAATAAAATGAAAACTTTCTCCTATAGACGGCCATATGCACATTAAAGTAATTCAACTGTTATAACAAAGCATTGAGCAATTGTAGATTATTTAAACCGTACTCGAATTAAAAGTAGAGCATGTTTGCTTTTCTCTGGCGCAAAAGTCAATAAAGCTCTACTTTCTATTGCTTCAATATGCAGTTCGATTTCGCAGTTACAAACAAGTTTATTTTTATATAATTATATTTATTAATATGTGAAGTAAGAACTTTGGAGCCCCTTGACGAAATAATAATTTGCAAACATTTGATGTGCGAGCTTGTTTGTTATTTTATAGATGTATAATTGTATAAGAGAGAAAAGGGATTACAATTTATTATGAAGTAAAACAAATGTAAACTATTGATTTTTGAAATTAGTTCGTTACCTGCGCAATGACAACTGACGAACAATCAACAAACACTTTTAACAGTCTTATAATCACTTTAAAGTACTGAATATGATATAAACAGTACAATTGTCCAAAACACAGATACTTTTGCCTTAAATTACACCAAATTTTACAATATAAAATAATTCATATTAATTTAAAGAATTTTGTCGGATAAAGTTTATTTAGAGTACGAGTGCTCAAAACCAATAATTTACTTGTAGTAATGCATTCGATATACATTATTATATTTATAATAAATATTACACATAACATTTATTTAACATACAGTTTTACATTTTTTGATAAATTGTTATAACACAAGTTACTATAGAAGACTAGGTACAAATAATAATAAAATTTACCATATTTGAGTAAAATTTTATAAATAATTGATTATTGGCAATATATTTCAGAGTAGATTGTGAAAACTATTGTTTTAAAATATAATTACTATATTTGAATCGGTGACTACAGAAACAACGTAAGAATTTTCAAATTTTGCAGGAGAGAGAAAAATAACACGCATCTTGCCTTTCTAAGCTAGTTTAAATCGATTACAAATTTTTGGCATTTTTGTGACTTACGTTGTTTTTGCACTCACCGATTCAATTTTGTCACATAGAACAATTGACTAATATAGGTACTTGACGTCCAACAATATTAATAACCTAAATATATTTTTTGTAATAAGAACCAACCTAAAATAATATCATTACATTTACCATACCATAGTAGACTTGCTTTATTATTTTTTAATAATTTCCTCGGAGGAAATCAAGCCAATTTTAAATAAACATTTTTAAACGGGCGGCAACATACGTTCTAGAGACTTAAGATCTCATTAATTGAATCTGCCAAAAGCCCGATAACTACCAAGAAATGTTAAAATGTATCTTATTTTAGCATTTAGTAACAATATTTGTTGTGATCAGTAGTAAAATATACTTAAAATCATATTACATTTTTTTCACTTTATAATAAAAATGACATAACGGTATGAACAGATTTATAAATAGGTATAGTAGTACAGTACGATAACCGTGATAATCAAATGTAAATATTAAAAATATTATACTATAAATACAGCTAACTGTATTTGGTAAGACAAATGAAATAAAAAAAATATTTTGTCATTTTAAGGAAATTTAACGGTCCAATGTGAAAGTTCTCGGAATATTAGTGGAGCATAATATCCGACTATCAATCTTTAGTGTTTAATGGTAGTGAACATAAAGTGCGCACGACGCATAAGCCTCAGTATAAACGCTCGTTAGGACTAGCATTGTAAATAAATCAAGGATCTGGCCTTTTTGCTCTGTAGCTTAGAAAATGGGATTAGAGCGAGGTACATAATCACCGGCGGCGGTCGTGATAGGGAAAATAAAAAGATATTTCGCATTGAAACGTTTCCTATCGACTTTTCGCTCGTTCACTTTTATCCCGCAGCTGATCGCGCTAGACAATGTGGTGGTGCGGGGGATGAGTGGCGGGGACGCGGGGGATGCCGTCGGGAGGGGTACGTGCATGACCGCGCAGGGCGCAATGACCTTGCGCGCACATTCCGCTCTTCCTAAGACTCCCGCGACTCTCCCGGTTCATCTAGGCAATAATATATATGTATAAAGTCTTAGAAAACAAAAAAGATACTGCCATTTAACTCATGAATCATATATTGTTATATTTATAATATAATGTATGGGTATATTAAGAAATATATTCATATCACTATACATTTTCTTTAGTAAAACTTGAAGACGAAAAACTTTATGTCTTTCGTCTTCATATGTTTTACCATAATGTAACGGAGATTATGCAAAGCCCGCTACATGAGAATAAATCGTTGAATGAAAGACAAACAATACATGAGAAAGGAAAACTGGGTTATTAACCTTTCTAAGAGTATATTGTAAAGCAAACAAGCTGATTAAATAGGAAAATGTATAAAACAGATAAGGCATACAAGCCAATTTAGTTCAAAAACCAAATTTGTAACCTACCCACAATATGGAACACAAATCAATTTTTTGGTAACAATTTCCAAATAAAATTTATATATATATATATAAAAAGAAATGTTGAATTGACACCTACATGGAACTAATCGATAAAATTGAACCTACACAATAAAACAACTGACATAACGGACCAACCACCAAATTATCATCAAAACTCTAACAAACACGAACAGTTTAAGTGAAGCTACTATAACTAGGCCACAGAAAACCACAAAAATTTGGCATTCATTTGATTTTTAAATGTAATTCTAACAGACTTATACGTTATATATAATATTTATTAAAGAAAATACGCAAAAAGGTTATAAGATTATAAATTCATGTTTAGGATGCATTATATCATTAATATACCTCGAAACTCATTTCTATTCATTTCTTAGAATCTTAATAACTTATCGTACTTATTTTAAATATATACTTATTCTATTAGGCAGACAGTTCGTCTTGCTTTATATATGAATTCATCGAAACATGATCTGTATAACTTATATTATATATGTAAATTGTATACATATACGTGTGCAAAAAATGTAGCACTATGAAGCAACCAAAGATTAGAAATAAAAATAATCATGAGGCATCGATGGCAAGAGATGTCGTGACGGCAACAAGTAAGTGTCACAGTGTTTTTATAAATGGAACATCTTTATCTTTCTCGCTCTCGTTAATTATACTGATACGACAATCTGTGTAGACAATGAAGCAGACTAAATGTGAACTACTCAATTAGTTCTTAGTAAAGCATGCAAAGCGATCTAATTTATACATGCTATGTTCACATTCATGTGTTAGGATATGTATTTTACATTAAGACTTGTTACTGTCCGCAAATTCTTTTGCATGGACTTTATGAACCTTCTATCACTAATTATGCCTAAAAGCTGTTTTCTTTATCGTGGCATATAATCTTTTCCCGAATGGAGACTGATCCATAATCAT
The DNA here is from genome assembly GCA_033558755.1 of Philaethria dido. Taxonomy (NCBI): domain Eukaryota; kingdom Metazoa; phylum Arthropoda; class Insecta; order Lepidoptera; family Nymphalidae; genus Philaethria; species Philaethria dido. The sequence goes on along the minus strand of JAKGSA010000071.1, from coordinate 292,979 downwards.
CGCGTTTACAGTCATATATAATGGAAAATGTCCATCTCGTTAAATAACTTTTGTTGAAATGGCTTTTCTTAAATCCGTATAGTCTTACATCAGATGACCCTCTTTTCAAAATAAGTTACGCTCTTAGCCCAGAACTAATAGTTATAGAACCAAAAAATATATATATTTTCTAAGATTGTAATGACTGTAATTGTATATCACCTAAATCATAAACTGTTGTTTTATAAATATCTTTAATGCAGAGATAATTTTCTACTGATTTATTATAGTATAGATAAATAATATGTATTCTATTCTTAGTGAGATTATATATAATCTTTTCTTTGTAGAATATCTTCCCTATTGAAAAGCGAATATTTATGCCTAGAATGCGGATGAGTATGCTAATAGAAACAAATAAAATTATTATAATTTATTCGCTTATGTATAGTTATTTTTTGATAAATTCGAAAAAACGATTAAAATGCAATATTAAATCATTCCATAGTGTTTATACTTCTGTTTTACGATTTTGCGACCTAAGTATGAAACCTGTTTTCATTACATCAGTTACGTATCAACTTTAACCAGAACTTGTATGAGTGATGATCTACATCAACATAATCGTTTGTTGAACTTCGCTAAGAAAAAATATGTTTCAAGTACGAATAAAGCATACGAAAATATAATAAACGTTAGTATCTGTTAATGTCTGTGACGTGAATCGACAATTTGACGTGAATCGAAAAAACGTCATAATCAATCGTATATACTGTGAAAAATTCTTTTCAGTATACAATTTTAAATTTGTTTAAAAAACATACAAAGTAGTAAACAACAACTCAATATTGCAGTACAGTTAATTAAGCACCAATTATGTAACGTTCCCATATCAATACTAAAAGAAATTATGCGCACTAATGCGTTTGTTATTGCAATAGTATGGGAATAAAGCTAATAAATGAGACTTTACATGAGTCACAGCAATTACTGAACAATTACAAGCAAGTTCTGTTCACGATTAGATCTTGCATAAGGGCTGAATATCATAATTTTTTCTAGCAATAAGTTTGAAATTACATATTCGTAAAAGGAAAGAAATGAATAAATAAAGAAGCAGGTGAATAAAGAAATATATTATATAAATAATACCAGTTAACGTCACGGGCATTCAATAATGCTCATTAAATATAATAAACGTCAAACTTTATTATTATGACCTCGTTATAAGTGTTGCAAAATATATATGACATCAAAGAATTTGTAACTGCGACAACAAGGAAAGTGTGAAAAGAAATGTCTGAGTAAATATTTAAATTAAGTGAATAAAATTAACACAAAAAAGATAATTTCTTAAAGATAAATTATAGTTGCCCTCATTTAAATAATAGATAGATAGATAGATAGAAAAACTTTATTGCACACTTGAAATTATACATAAAGAAAAAATCTTAAATAATACAACAAATGCACAAAGGCGGCCTTATCACCAAAAGTGATCTCTTCCAGGCAACCTAACTGAAAGGATCTACAGATAAAAGCGGGCACAATGCGGTGCAAAAAATATAACGGATATAACTAAATAAATAAATCAACCTAACATACTGTTAGTCCTACTTACATACATATATTCCAATATAATAGTAAATATACATGAATGAATACATACATATAATATATACATACGAATATACATAAATATATACATACATATATATATTTCTATAATAAATATACTACATGTGGAGATAGTGTTTCTTGACTCTGCATTTAAATATGTTTATAGATTCGGATTGTCTTATACTACGTGGTAGTGCATTCCATAACTTCACTGCATGGATAGTAAAAGATTTTGTGTAACATTGTGTACGGCACAGTGGTATCTCAAGTATGTTGTCACTTCTTGAGCGCAGACTAAGCGGAAGACGGGAATTGGTGCCTAGGAAGGTAAAGCGTTCCTTAAGATAGGTTGGAGCATCAGGATGGGAGAGAATAGAGTAGAGGAGAGTGAGAGTATGGAGATTTCTACGGTCTTTTATAGAAAGCCACTGCAGCCTAACACGATGCTGACTGATGTGATCGAATTTCTTCAGTCCAAAAATGAATCTGATAACCAGGTTTTGCAGGCGTTCTAGAGTGTTGAGCAATTGTTGTGATAAATCCAGGTAACAGGTGTCAGCATAATCTAATATAGGCAGCAAGAGTGACTGCGCCAATGTAATTTTGGTTTTAGTGGGTAAAAGATTCTTCCATCTTTTTAGCCTACCTATAGTGTAATACATCTTGCGGCTTAGCTCGGAGATGTGAGGAACCCAGGATAGGGTGCTGTCCACCTTGATACCTAGATTTTTAACGGTGTTACTACACTCTAATATACAGTTATCAAAGATTATAGAGGGAAGAGAAGGAAAATTTAATTAAAGGAAAATTTAATAGTTACACAACATAAAATATTATTTTATAAAAAAAAACATTTTGCTAGTTTGCTTTATTATCCTTATGTACGTTTGTATATAGAGTATGAAGACAAAATCCACTGATAAATCGTTTTCCATGTACCTCGATCACACAATGTATAAAAATAGATATTTTTATACATCGTGTGATCGAGGTAGTACCTAATTGTATAATATAATATTTTTCAGACTGTAAATCGACCCCACAACCATTGTATGCAAGCAGATACATTTGAAGTATGTCACGAGGAGAAGATTTTTATTTACCTTGCATAATTTTGGTACACTATCACTTCCAAAAACTCAATAAGAATATTTAAATTAAAATTTGACTTACAACTAAAAACACTACTTAATATTTATCAATATGTCCTAATTTGTTCGTCATACGTTAGAATTTTTAAGAAAACCCGTTAGAATTCTTGTGAACATACGTCACCGCGATACGCTATCATCTATTTAACGCTTGTAATTACAAATTAGTAGACTGTCCACAGGCAGGATAAAAAATTAAAACGATTACGGTTTTATCGTTGCCTCATCTTCGAATCATTGTCATCTAATTATATTTCACCTCTCGATATAACAGGCATGTCTTATATAATTGGCAATACGACCAATGAATTAGTTTTTTTTTAACTATATTATTATGTATGTATTTATACGTGAAGGAAAAACTTTGGGCTTACATTAATGATACAAAAATGATGCGAACATAGGAGAATCATATATATACTAAAAGGTAATATGGAGAAGAAATGCAGAAAGCCATTACTTTTACAATAATGTATTAGAAATACTTAGGTGTGTTCATAAAAAAATTATTACACACAGTACCGATAATTTGATATACAATTTTGTTTAAATTACTTAATAAGTACTAGTATATAAAATGTATAATGTAATATATATTATATAACTACCATTCATTATTGTAATATTTTTTTGGTAACAAAATGCTTCTAGGTAATTTGTAAATGTTGTGTCGTTGATGTCTTTTGTATAGAGGTCTTTCAAATAAAGTGAAGACTTCACTTGTAAGATTTTACTCGTAATATAAAAATAAATTTATGTATCTTATTTATTAAATATGAGAAAGTTTTAAAGCATAAAATCTAACTTAAGTAAATTTTCTAATCATTAAATTTATATTACGTTAAAGAGATTCTTGAAAGTGTTAGGTGTTTTAAAGGTTAATGTCTCTCTCATTCGATCCGAGATGCTGAAAGAACCTGGCTCAAGGCTTTTTATTGCCCCTTTCCTATAGAGCAGCTACAGCTTTTCTTAGTCTAAGCTTATAAACAAAACTATAATGACCTGCCTCTGTGTCTAACGGATGATTAAGTATAAACTATTCATTAACATAAATTACTATCATTCAGGCATTGCAGTAACTGACATCAAATATATTACTTTCTCATATTTTTTGACCATATATTTTCAACATCATCATTTTATTTTGAATTCGGGCCGTATACTTAATACTACATGCCAATTATTTTTAATATTTATAAGTATTTTCTAATACTTGAACTTTTGTAATTGCAGATGACAAGGCTTGTTACTCAGCAATCGAATCTATCAGGAGCGGGAACATCCTGAGGTCATCGACTTTATCGTAGCAGCACCCCACTCACGTTGCCACTCGCACAATATCATGAAGTTAAAACTAATAAAGGCCGTTCCTTTTATAATAGATATAAATCTCTGTACGTGATCAAATTAATTTAAAACCCAAAGTAATAAGTCACTAAGCCTCTCTACATAGTACATAGTATATCAACTTAGCGATTTAAAAAAATATTTGTTAGTTATAATAAACATGGTAAATCGTATGTTCGCATTATAATTAGAAAAGTCGAAAAATTTATAAATTATTACTTTTTATATATTAAATATTGTATTAACAAAATAAGGCTTACCAACTTGAGATGGTCCACGGTGGATTTTTGTTCATATTTCATACAAGTTTTTGTAACTTAACATAAAATTAAGAAAATTTTAGAACTATAAGCTCGCTGATTCTTATTCTCCATCATTAAGTTATGTTAATAAGCTTTTCCTATTTTAAACTATCTACACATTATTAAAGTAATTATTTAGTAATTAACTTACATTGTAGATATTAAGTTATAATAAAAATTGGTTATTATGTTTACAAGAAATATGAACACATTACAATGTTCTCATAAATATAAAAACAAAATGCGGTGTCTCAACCACATAGTCTCGTATTACAAGGAAGAAATGTAAGCAAAAAGAAAAAAGTCTATTATAATATCTGTGTTCATTGAGTGAGAATTATCTGTCGATGTGTTCTGTTGTAACCCGTTCTAGGATCGTTTACAGACTATAAAAAATATGTTTGTATATTATTTTAATGTCAAAGCCAATCAATGACACATGAACGTATTTCAATAAAAACTACAATAAAATTAAATTTAGTATCCTTACTAATATTATAAATGCGAAAGTAACTCTGTCTGTCTGTCTGTTACGCTTTCACGCCTAAACCACTGAACCGATTTTGATGAAATTCCGTATGAAGATAGAACTAAACTTGGGAAAGGACATAGAATACTTTTTATCGCGAAAAAAATGATAAAGGGGGTTGAAATAGGGGATGAAAGTTTGTATGGAATTTCCTTATTGTCAAACATAATATCATGTAAGATTGTTTAACTGTTTACAACTTCACCACATAAACCACTTAATCAATTTTGACAAATAGTCTAGACCTTGGGAAAGACTATAGGATACTCCTTATCATATCGCGCGATATAACCGAATTTCACGCGGGCGAAGCCGCGGGCGGAAAGCTAGTACTATATAAATAGCGTACAATACAATTACGGAATCTTATATGTATATAACTTTTTTTTTTTCAACTTCACGCTGTATCACGCCTGTAGCGGGGTAGGCAGAGGGAACCAGAGAACCTAGTGTTAAGACCAAGACTCCATTCTCTTTCAACAATTCCGTTCCCCACTTTCCGTCGAATTGAGGCATTGCGTGTTGAGTGGCGGAACTCAACGCCGCGCTTTACCTTGTTACCAAACCCAAGAAATGAAAATACTAAATTTTACATTTCCTGGAGTGGGAATTGAACCCAGAACCTGTCGTGTTTACAGTCACACGCTTGTGCCTCTGTGCCACGACAGGCGAATTTATAGGTCTATTATATTTTATCCTCGATCCTCGAGAGTAGGAGAGTCTCCCAAATTTTCCCAATATCTCCCAGATTTTGGTAACAAAATTTCTTGAAAATGATTTTAGGTAACATGTCAATGTCTAGAATCATTATTATTATTATTAAGGTCACTAAATCTGTACACAATTTCAAAAAAAAGTTAAACTCTTTAAGTTAACCGTTTCAATATTTTTAATCTCACACCGTTATCTACCTTTCGTCTATTTTGGTTTCACACAACATATTATTACCGAAATAGAGGTTTTAATAAAGTCCTATAATTCATTTAGTTTACGTACGTAAATACGTAATACGTAAACGACATTCGCTAAAATGATTTTTAGTTGAATTCATCTATTGATGAAACTCTTTCCACAATAAAAGTGTTAATCTTATTCCCGTATTTGTCAAGAAAACAAGGCATCTTGCCTTGTTTTCTTGAACGTAAATAATGGACTCTTCATTTACTGCATAATTAAAAGCCTTCCTATAAGGTAGTAATAGTAGGAGGGCGGTCAAGTTGGTCATGCTCTACCTACAAGTTGGCCAGAGCTAGGAGCAGAGGGCACTTGCTACAAACTTACTGATTCTTATGACGTTCTTCATAAAAGCTATATTCGAACATATACAATATAGATACTATTCTCAGGCCACGCTACGCGTCACTGCCTGCTATGCAACCGTAGCGTCACACTTCCTTACTTAGAATGCTGGTTTTATTTTAATAGATACCACTTTTGCCGGCTGATTACTACAATAAAAATAAAGAAAAAGTAATCTTAAAAATGTAAAAATATATTTATCCAAAATGCTTTATTACTAAATTAAATAAATGTTTCTTCAAATAGAAATTTATTAAAATTTTAATGAGCTCTTATGTTGACAGTTATTATTAACCTTATAGCAAGCTCACTATGTGGTTATTTACTAAAAGTAGGTATTATATCCCCTATCTATTTTTAATTATTTTACCACAATGTAAAAAGTTCATAATTGAAATAAAAAAGAAAAGTTTTATATGGAAAATCAACGTCTATTATATTATATACACTGTATAACAGAAAAATAAAATCATTGGTAGGAAACCAGCCTTCCATATTAATAAATTGCTTTGGAATCTAATACCATCTATCAAGTATAAAAACAGAATGAATTAAAGAACCAGTGAGAAAATAGTAGCGAGCAATTCGATCTCTTTTTAAAATGGAGCTTAATAACTTTTTACAAATGCAAATGCTTTTATATAATGTTATTGGAAAATTTTGTTTTACATATATCTTATTGATTTTTATAATCAATAGAACGTAGACTATTATAATATTATACGTAATTTAAATTTTAGAAGATACATTCAAATATGGTTTATATAAAAGAGACACGAGCGTTTTCCCGCATAACAACGTAGTCGGAGAGACCTAGTGTCAAGCTACTCCGTTCGCCGATATCAACCTGAATATTTCTGTAAAGGTTTTTTCGGTATATGAATATAAAAATTTAAGCTCACATAAGTTAGTACAACCTATAATTTATTCTGGAAAGTGGGCTTACAACTGTGTAGTGAGTCTATTATTCTCTATACCTATGATTGCTTAGGCCTTTCAGGTGAGAGCGGTCTACATCGTAGGCTATTGTGAGCATTCCGATGTTATTGTTTGACACGCCTATTCATCATTTTATGAAGATGTTAACATGTATTATTTAGTAATAGCTATTCTGTCATCTTGTCGTTAGAACGACTTCGCACAATGCTGTAAGAACTGTAAAAAATAAATTAAAAAAAAATACTTACACGTTTCATTGTTGAAATAGTTAAGTGCACTTTTGCAACTTATTATTTCTACTACAGCAGAAATTTTGCTGTTATCTATAACTGCTCATTACATAAAAGACATTTTTTTAGATATATATATATATATATTGTACAGTAGCAACGTTTAAATCTCATTGCACCGTGTCATTGGAGAGCGACCTTAATCTGAATACAACATAACGCGCGGATGTAATTGTGGTATGCACCGTACGTCCCCACTACTTTCCCTCGACCCAGTGCCCTCTCTGCCGGCAGTGCCAGCTCGACCCACAACCTTCGCAATTCCGTAAGTTACTTGTTTTAAACGATAAGTATAGCCTTGCAAGGAAATGCTGGAAAAATTGTAATTGTAACAGAGAAACACCTATAGGACTTTTTCAAAATATTTATATCCTTACTTACATAGGAATATATTATTTACATTATTAAAATATTACATATAATAGTTATCTTAATACATATATCTGACATTTGATAAATTTAACTGAAAGAGAAACATTTTAAATATAAAAATAGACTTTATCATGTTAATCAACCAACTAATACAAAATATTTAAATATCGATTGATCAATTTATATCATTGATACTTTTATTTCTAAAAAAGTATTTTTATTTTATTTTTGCCGTCTTATTTTATAATTATTTCAATTTTTTAAAGAAGCAATGTCAGAAAGCGCTATACGAACGGTATCTACAATCAATTCACCTCAATGGCCCACATAACAATATTTATAAAGAAGTTTCCGTAATCGTGACAACTTAATTTACTTGGCTTGCTCGTGTCATTAACAATCTGTTACAATACTATTTAAATATAGTTCTAAATATACATACCGAAATATTCTAATTTAAATATTTTCCAAGTTAGCTCAGAACTATAATGTAATAAAACAAATAATCCTACTTGCGTCTATTTTAATATTATATGTAGGCCATAAATAATTTAAAGAACGTTTATAATAGACAAAAATAAGAAAATACTTTTACATATAAAAAACCTTAAAAACAATATAAATAGCATGTCTAATTAAAATAAACCTACTGTACATTACGACTTTAGCTTGAATACCTATGTATACCAAACGTAATCAAATAGGCTATATAATTTTATCATCAAATGGAATTGCTTTTATTCGTTTACAAAAGCTAGCTACAAAATGAATTATAAAATTGTGTAGAAAAATAAGCCTGCCGTAAACCATAGAATACAAGAAGGAATTAAATTACTGTAATTTAGAACGATTTGCAAGAAGAGGTTATTTTATATAATAAAGCAATTGAATTGCATATTTCTATGTAATAAAACTCCCTCGTTTGTAAATCAACTCCGCTAATACAACTACAACGAATGCTTATCAATTTATAGATTGACTTGATAGTGTAAAGATACTAAATAATTATAAAATTTTCAAATTAAAATTCTTATCATACTAATGTTTTCTTCTTTTGGAATAATGTACAACTTACTTACAAAAACAAAAAAAGACATTAATATTATATACAACATAGGGGAATGGCGGGTAACCCCGGACACTTCAATTTCTAAGAAATTAAATACATTGCTTAGACAAAGAATTATTGTAAAGACCTTTTTTAGAGTAGAAACAAACATAGTTCGATCGCGGTGCGGACGCACGTAAATTAGTCGTGAGAAAATGTTTTATTTTCTCCTAAAAAAAATCATCGCTCCTGTCAAACTTTCATCGGTGTTTATTAAGTACAATAAGTAAATTTTTATACTTGTCTGCTATTCAGGGCTTAGTAAATTCTATATGTTTAAAGATTGTTATAGTATTTATAACAATTCCTTTACATTTGGTATCCCTGGATACAATGTTGTCGGGTACCCCCGGATACGGTTCTTACTCTTTTTCAAACTGTAATTTAATGTCATTTTGCTTATTTATTGAAAATACTTCAATTGATACGATAGTTGCATTTAAATAGCATGTTAAATATTTCTGTAACTATAGTAATAACATAGGTGAAGTACCTATTGTTACTGTCGTTGAAGAAATACTAAGATATTATGCCAAAATTCATGGAGACAATCAGTAAAAGAGGAAATAGAAAATCAATTGACAGAAAACATTACAAGCAAAATTAGTATGATTGAATGCAAATCTTCAGCGAGAAAAGTGGCAGAGAGATATGATGTACCACCAAGTTTACTTAACGATTGACGCGGCGGCAAAAGTTCAAGGAAGCGTAATTATAACATCTTCACCATACAAAAAAGTGAAGGAAAAACAGAGGAAAATAATCAATAAAATAAGATCAAATAGAAATACAAAAACATGACGGAACTAAAAACGTTTTAAAAGCAAATAAAAATATCTAAAATCTTTTTAGCCAAAATGAGACTGAATGGATAGTTCGCGAAAAAATATTTGATGAAACTCTGAATGCCCTGTCAGAAATACTATGACTGAGCCTGTGAAGACTGTGTTCATCGAATATTTATTTGCTGTGATGCTTGCAAGGTCAAAAAGCGATTGTGCCATAAATTAATAAAGTGTCCCATTTTTTTGACGGCAAAAAATTAAACCTTTTTATAAACAATATATTTTCTTGAAAAAATGTGATATAACAGTTCAAGGTTTGATTAGTAAATAAAAATAATTATTAAATAAAAAAAATAATAAATAAAAAAAAATTATAAATTAATAATAAATAAAAAATAAAATAATTCCTAATTTAATATTAAATATGAAATAACACAGAAATATATCCGGAGCTACCTCCCCTTCCCCTACATGTATATAAGATTTGTACTCTCGTCTATGAGTACAGATAAGCGGGCAGCTTTGAATAATTTTATAGCAAATAAAAAGATTTTTCTGATTTTATTTAAATAAAAAACATATAGTGCTGCCATATGTATGTACATCACTCATGTAGCGGCCGCGTGTCCAATAATGGACAGTTAGACTAAAATTTTTGGAATTCTTCTGTTTTCGTTTGTGCGATACAATACCTCGATGCTCGTGAGTGTGAGCCGTTGAATTCGTGATGAAGAGCATGGACATGCCAAGACTTCAAATAAAATGTTAAAAGGTTATAATTTTAGGATTGTGAAATTAATTCGATTAACTCAATTTTATTACGTATGAAGATATCTAATATTTGAATATTTCACGTTTAACATTTTAAATTATAACACTAGATATATTAAAACGCATTATAGCACAATGCGACAGTTTTTAACGTCAGTGACAGTAAGTTCGGCTCCTAATAGGGTGTAATTATATTTAAACTAATCTCATTTCCTTAGTCTAATAAAACAGCGCGGGGTTGAGCTCCGCTACTAAACATACGTTCAGATGAATAGTTTATGATATAGACATAGTAAGTTAATTAGCCGTGTGTAAATTATGAAGGACAAGATAAAGATATTTCTATGTTTCACTGAAACAAAACAGTTTGAAAGACTAAAATACCTTGAAATTGTGATCTTTAGGACAAACAAAGCTTTAACCGTTTCAATTGCCTCCATACTGATATAGCAAAATTTTTCGTGGCTTGACGCCTTGTTACCAAATAACTTTGATCTGGGAGAGTCATTTGGAATGCATTAAGATAAAATTTTAACATTTTTACTACTTGAGATCAATCATGAATTAGGATGTGATATTTTAGAGTTCACGGGATAATAATGTCAACTATGGTTAGCCTCTCGTTTTGCATTTCTGAGTTCATTGTGAACTTTGTACTTATCATTCTCATCATGCCGAATAAAGAGATTTGTGATCTATGTTTTGAACTTTCCTATTCAATCCTAATTCTGCTATATTCAATTATGCTCCTATAGATATATAAGATAATTATAATGTAGTCTTGACTCGACAATATCATCTTGTTATTTTCCCAGTGTATGTCTGTCGGCGACTTTTAGGTGTTTAGTAGAGTTACGATGATGTTTTGAATCTTTTTATAAATTCAGGATTATCTACATGTAAATTATTAACTTTATATGGTTAAGTTGCTATTCACTAAAATTACATTAATTTAATTTTGTATGTACATACAGGTATTTTTTATTAGACAAAGGTATATAAATATTTACACATTTATTCGACATATTAGTGGGTCGTATGGACGTGAGAACTGTTGCAAATCCATTACACTACACAATGCTAAAGTTTTGACTGCTACGTGACACAAAACATCAGTGAAAGTTATATTTTGGACGCCTTGTCAAATGTAATACCCGTTATAAGTTCTCATAATAAGAATTCCATCATAAGCATAAATGTGAAAATTGCAACCCATAAAATTATTGAAATATAAGTAAACTTCAAAATTTTGCACCTTATGCTTACTTTAATTGTCGGAAAAAATATACAAAAAAAAAGTATACAAAAAAAAAGTCAAGCAAACATTTATTTAAAATTTATGCCTCTAAATCATAACTAACGACACTACGATGCGACGATGCCTTAGGGTAATTTTATCTTTACTAAGGAACAAAGATCAGTAACAAGAGGCAATAAATTATAGTGGCAGATGACATTCAACTTGCCGAGTACCTTAGATATGGCTGCTGAAAATTGCGCTGTAGGAACGGCAATCAATCATACTATAAACATACTGTGAAGCCAAGTTATACGAGAAAAGGACTTCTAAACAAAAGTAAATATACCAATATGAATATACGTTAAGCTTTATGTCTCTATGTAAATTATATACTATTATTCCCTTTACAAGTTTCTAGGTAACCAACAGCTTTTTGAAATTATAACTTTACATTGAATACTTTATTGCGCAAAGAGTCACTCTACATTTAGTGCCTAGATAAAAACATGGTAGAAGATGAGACCATTTTATTTAAATTGTTAAGTGATAAATCTTTTTTACTAACGCATGGATCATTCGAAAATTTACACAAATGCTTTATTGCAATATCAATTGACTCTTTACAGTCTTTATATCTAATAGTGTAAAGAATCATTTGTATTTTGAAAGTATCACCTTGTTATATTTTTTAAATTACACTTTTTAATGTAAGTATAATAAAAACTTTTATTACCTCTTAATGTGCTACAGATTAGACACTATTAAATCGTATTCATAACTAGGGCGATCTGTGATTTAGGCGTACATACGGTCAAGGCCGCCTGCACTTGCCTGCAAAAAACCAACAGGTTATGAGGCTTTATGTTCACGCATATGACTGCTGTCTTTGACATACCTCGCGGGGGCAATGAACGGCTTATTTTGATCGTCTTTTAATTCACACCACTCGTATATACATATAATACACGCATACATGCTTTTATTTTATTCAATATTGCTCAGAGCTTATCAATTTCAATTATTGCAAATATAAAAATAATAATCATTCAATAATATTTAAAAATAATTTGTTGTTAAGTCATCACCAATTAACTTTGAATTACTATAATATATGATTTACTATAATATATTACTTTATTAAGCTACTAGCCCTACATGTGACTTCGCCCGCTTGATCAATAAGAATTAGCATCATTATAGATCTTCCCTTGGAAATGAGATGGTTTAACGCGGTAAGAACTTATGTTGTCAGTTGCCTATCTCTACATTTTTTGGATTTTGTCATTGACTTTTGAAAAACAAGTACAATATTTATAAAATACATGTAATCATATCGTTAATTTTTAGCTCACTCAAATGAAATACGTTGTTCTGCAATCTGCAATATCGATGGATATCCTCTTCCACGACATTTTTTTAAACTAATACGCGTTCTTTCTAACTTGTTTTAAACCTGTTGTGAAGGGCAGGTCCTTATTAATTTCTTTTCCGTCTATTATTATAAGCAATAAAAATACAAATAATGCAGTCCTGCAACGTCTATTCTATGACTGCTAAGGTATTTTGTATCGCATAAAATAATTATATCTATACCTTTTTTAAAACTCCGTCCTTCATTTTTCTCTAATTAACATTGCGTATAGATTAACATAACTGCTCGATTATTATTGTATAATAGAGAAAAGTATACGTATATTTTATATATAAGACTAGGTTTGGGAACCTGAATTCTTCTTCCAATTTGTACTAAAATTGCTTTTATTATTTTTTTCTCATTAGCCAGCTTGTTTTACAGATGTATTGTCATACTTTATATGATTTATCAACAGCAGACAGCAGATGAATATTGCAAATATATTAATACAGCCATAATAATTAATACATTATAGTCATTAAGCCTTAAAACCAGAAAGATACATATTATAAATCATACAAAGAAAAATATAATAACGATCTGTCTTAACAGTCTAAACGACCCAGCACTGGACAAACAGGTCAACCCAGACTTAATGAAAGTAAGATATATATCTAAATTGTGATTTAAAAATAAATTTACTTGTAGTAACTTTTACTTTCTCTAAGAAAAATCTCAAAGCTATTTACTATTATTACGGAAAGACACTAATCAACAATAGCGTGGTAACAGTCCAGAGTGCATGTAATGGCGAGCCCGTCACGTAATTCTCCGGTAATGACAGTAATCATTTTACCATCTTCGTACCAATAATGTACGTTTACTTATCCGGGTAAAGCCGACTGCACCGTGCGAATAAACTCTATAAAATTTTATTAAAGTAAGAGAAGTAATCTGAAGTGTACTATATATATAAAGTATAAAAATACCATAAAGCGTTAATATATGTAATTTTTATTATTTAATTTACGCTAAATAGTTAGTTAAAAAATAAAAACTTTATATAATTTATTTTATATACATATATCATATGTGCTAACTTTGAAAAGTACATTATCTATTTATTATTTTTACACAACTTTCAATAAATTGTATATATTCTTAAATTCTTCTTAAAATTTTAAATATTAATTATCACTTTAGAATACGATTAATTAATGAATTAATGTCTATATATGTTTGATGCTGTTTGATCTAATAAATATACATAAATCGAGATCATAGAATAAATATTTTTTTTAAACAATAAGTTGAAATTCATATAAGAAATAGAAATTTAAACTAATTCTACTAATAGTAGTAAACCACAAAGCATACCTGTTGAAACTTCACGGACACCAATAACAAGAGCAAGTTCAAGTAAATACACGCAATAGAACTGTCTTTAAACCGCGAGCACTAAAGCCTATACCTAGCAGTAATGAGGGAGAAAGGCAAAGCTCGCGAGACCGGCACTAGCAAGTTTGTGAGACGGGCGCGCACACGGGAGCACGCAGCCGAGGCGTCTCAAACAGAATGAAACGGTGAAGAAGACGCCACCGTCTTTTATAGACATGGCCGTAACCTGACGCCGGATAACGGACTCTAGCCAGCACGGAAACTACACAACTTTAGATCTTCCTTCGATCACATAGCTTTTATATTTGTTAATCATATGAAACTCTGTAACAGATAGATCGAATTTTCAATAAAGCGCCCGAAGCTGAACACTGCAATTTGCTAGCTAGAGATGGTAAAGCCTGAATAAAGCGCAGAACATAAGATCTGCGAATGTCATTTAGATTTGCTATCGACGCAGAAACACGGCAGCGTCCTCGACATTCCTCCTAGTATGATAAAAATAGATCTAATTAGGCTTTATGATCCCTGCATCTGAGGCAATTGCTTGAGTATCCAATTTGTCAAGACATAAGAAATAAAACTTTCAAGGAAAACGTGGTATTTGCATAATTCTAAATTATACACTACGTAATGACAGTATCTTCTTCTTATAGAGTCTGAAAAGTTACGTTATACCCATAGCATAATTAAAATACAATACGAATTTTCACATCTTGATATAAAGGTAAATAAAAAATTATATGTTATATATTTTAGATCAAAAAAAATGACAATGACGACAAAAATATAACCAAATGAAAAAGTTAGTATCATATTTATGTGAAAGTTTAGTGAATAGGTATATGTTGTTTAGGCTTACAAAATATAAAGATTATGTTAATTTGTAAGCCTTAGACATCGGAATACAAAGTCTCATTGTATCTAAAAACATTTTTTTATACAAAGTTATAACCAGATTTTTTATATGACGTAACAAAGAGTTTTTCTATAATAGCTTAATTGCATACAAACAAATTAAGTAATACGTGGATAGCACATACATTTCTATCCGACTAAGTTAATCTGAGTAAGAAATAGCAACAAAGACAATATTATCTATTATAAGCGCAGGTACGAGTAGTTATAGTAACAAATTCTTATTGTTATCACATAAATCACATAACAAAATCTATCTTGAACGGAATTGAACCCACATCCCTTGGCTGAAAATGCCGACCAAAAGGCTCAGATTGGTATTATATGATTTAATATTTTGCATCACTGTAGTTCTTTTGGACGTACTTGTATAATAGGTTTTTGGTTCGAATTTTATTTAAAAAGCTGTATGTTTACTGTTTTACAAAGCAAGGTGCCTAAAATGTGAAGATGAAAATCCAGACATTCAAGTAGATACTTAAACTATTTGAAACTTTTTTATACAGCAGCCTAGTCAGACTAAGTAAAAAGTGTGTTTTCAATACTAAGCATATCTTTGCCTAGCCAGAACTGAAAAATTGTACGATTTTTACTTAAATCTCCGCTTACCTCGCAAAACGGTGGATATATAGAAAAAAATAAAAGATTTGTTACTATAACGTATTATTTTTAATGTACATATATAGAAAAAAATGTTAAGTTGAATTAAAAATAATATTTTTTGAAATATAACATATATTTAGTTGGAGCCCTGATGGAAAACTAAATACTTAATTCCATAACACGCCATTTTACACCCGACAATCATACAAATCGAAATCCAATCCAACAGTCGTACAACAAAGTCGTAAAAATAATACATTAAAAAGATACCAGGCTTGATACAAATAAAATTATAGTTTCTATATGCGCTCTATTGCTACTTAATAACATTAGTGGTGCAATAAAAACAGTATAAAACGTGAGACTGCCACAGACGTTTTTTTAATCTCACTTCCTGCGGTTTCCCAAAGAGGATTTAAGGCCAAGTTCGGAACGATATACCAGTGAAAGTTAATGTGTAGATTCGCGTAATTCTCATTGCCACTTATCTACAAGATGAAAATCTTAAATTACATCGCGCACGGCAAATCTCTGTCTGTTTTTATTTGAATGGGATTCAATTACTCGCGTCTAAACTAAAATAATTACCACGTAGCGCCGAAGGCTTCGGCTAAGAGTCAGAATGTAAGTCATTGCAACGAGTATAATGAGTCGGTACGTCTCTGTGACAGAAAGGCAATAAGATGAGAGCTGATAGCTGGCTACAGAGTCAGAAACGGCTAAATTGTTTCTCAGCTTTTTAATCTTTCAGAATTAGTGCGAGGCTATTCTTACTCTTTTGCATTATCACTGCAAGCTGATATTGTTGTTTTAAGTTTTTTTGCGTTTACCGTAATATCCATTACGCGTTACCGCTAGGTAATATTATTCTCTTTATTAATTATATTTTTAATAAAATCTATTAGCAAATTACATATGTATATATTTAAAAAATAATAAATACATAAATGTTTCAAAGTAAATTTTCAATTATCAAATCTTCATAATATAGCATGTCACAGATCACGAAAATTAAACTCTAATATAAATGATTTATGTAGTACACTGTACAATTATATAGATTTGAAAAAGCAAAAAAAACGTACGTAAATATACCAAACATGTTGCAACACATCTAGTTATAGGTACATGCTTTTTTATCTTCTAGTACTAACTAAGTTATTATATCGATATATATTTTTTTACCTATTCCTGAACTTTGAAACAGTATGGACGACACTCTAAAGACTTCCGAGACCTGGTCATGAGTTTTGTTGTCTCTTCATTCTACCTATCTTTGTTGAAACTTAAACCAATATATGTAAATAAAGGATACCATAGTATTAGATGTGCGTCATAGAATATGTTTATATATATAAATCATTATTTCTCTTCCATTTACAATAAACGTATAAATTTGATTTGAATTGAGGACCATTAAGATAAATGCATATATAGAGACTAAATTAGCACTGATGTCAGCCTACTTAACGTTTAGAAGCAATTTTCCAATATTAATGTTACCCATGTGGGTTATTGTGTTAACGTTGTGGCATTTAACATAACGACACGATCGCAAACCAATGCTATGGATAATAAGAAGTTAGCGTAATTCTAGTAAAACTTGTAAGTTATACACTCTGCATGGTATTTATGATACCGCTTGAAAAATATTAATCTATTTCCATCCTGTCCCAGCCTGACCAAGCTGTTTCTTTACAACCTACGTATTTTAATTTAAATTTAATTACATTGAACCTTACAATGCATGGTACATTGCACCACCAAAAATACAACTCTTGCATGAAATTTAATCACAGGTCTCCTCTGTTTAAAATTTTAAAATAAATGTAAGGAAATATATCTTGCAGAATTAAATAAATCTAAGTATTGGTATGATTGTGCTTCTATATGAAGGAACTCCAAACTCGTTCTTAAACTAAGAATGGATTTATGATTACCATAAGATATACCAGATTAAGGAAATCAAAATTATGCATAATACTAAATTCTTACATAAAATCTTGTAATTATAAGTATAACTTACAGATGTCATGTAACAATAGTACGATAGAATCAAAAAGATCCTGGACATGACAATTACGATTTCGTACATACTGCATAGTGGTTATTTAACCATCCGTTTGTTCAAACATCTGTCTAATAAGTTTTAATACCATTGTAATTAAATTAAATCTAATAACGTATTTATGTAACGCAATATAACACACTATAGGTATTTTAAACTCACGTATTTATTTATTTTTTTGTAAATTTATATCATTTTCTATGCGCAAAAGAATAGATACATACTTTAAATATTTTCGTACGCCTGAACTAATTTACTTTTTTTACCACCTTTTATATTGCATTGATTTGTTAGATGTTTTTGCTCGAACTGCGTGCTCGACAAGCAGATCTGGGTCGCTCGCCCGAACACTGATAATACGTAGCACTTTTACTTGGAGAGATCGTCGATTATTAATTTTATTTTGGACTGAACTTGCATCCGAAATATACTTAACCGATTTCTGTCAGCCAACATAATAAAATCGAATATCGTAATTGAAGACGTGAGCAAACCAAACAAAGCAAGTAACAAGTGTACATATATTAATTGCTAAAGAGAAATTTGAATATAACATTCATAGTGCGTATGTACATTACAATGTAGAATGTAATGTATTTTATTATCATTAAAAAATAATAAGTTTGATTTCCTTCATATTTGCAGAACGTATGATGAAAAGTGGTGAAATTACAATCTCTATCATTCTACCTCATTTCCACATTCAGTTATAATCAACTAAAGTGACTTTAAATTATAAATCTAATAATTTATATGTTGCATTAAGCAAAATTTACACAAATATTTGAAACATTTTGAACATTTTATAGAATTATAACAGATTGAATCAAAATCAATTCATTTGATATTATTTGAAATTGAAACTTTATAGGGAAATATAACCATAAAAGTTGATATCTATCAATATAATCAAGTGACATATGTAAGGTGCAATCGTTGGGACGGTACCTTACATAGTGCGCGTGCGCAACTTAATCGCCGCGTAACGGTGGCGAACTGTAAAGTGCGCCACGGAGCGCGGCTGCGTGCTAAATTTGCCGAAACACCGCCATCTCTAGCGGGAAATTTTTAAATCACTTCAACCCGTGTCGATGGCCGCTTACAATTCAAAATGGACAATTAAAAATATTAAATGAATGTTATAATGTGTAAAAGCAATAGCATTGAATTATATTTGTGATAGCACGCAATTAAAATCATGTAGAGCAAGCAATTAATAAATTCATTATTTTCATATCGTGTTTACGAGGAATAAAGAAAATTTTATTTTAGCTAAATAAACTTAACTGATAAAATCTATATAAATGAAAGTATTTTATCTGGATTAATCACGTATATTTTAGTATTTGGAAATACATTTCTTGCAAACCCGACGTTTCGAACACTTTACAACACTCCGTGTTCACAGGTAGATATAATAATATCTATTGACTATTTAAAAAAAAACTCAAAAAGCAGAAGCTCTATTATACTCTATAATAAACATAAAATAAAAGTGAAGTTAATTTTTTATTAGTCAGTTTAGAACAAGTCAAATGATATTTAAAGTTTTCTTTACTTCAAAACAAAATGGGCGGTTTCAATCAATCACACCTTGTCTTTTGAATAATAAAATTTCTAACTTTATAAACTTATAGAAGACGCCCATTGTTCTTGAAACATCCAGACAATAATGAAAAATCCAGACTTTTTCAATTTTATTTATAATATTTTAATGTGCTCTCTATAACAATTTAATATAGTATAAAAATGAAAATTTGATTTCATCAAAGATTTTAAACAATACACATACGAGTATACCATAGCTTATTCTTTGGTAGGTTGAAATAAATTTTAAAAAATTAAGAAAGTTATTCGTTTATTACTCAAAAACATGATTAAATTTAAAATTTAATTAATTCCATTATGAAAAGCGTTATTTTTATCAAAAAAACTGGTAATTTTGCACACGTACAAACAAACATTTTGTTCTATTTTATTTTTGTTGTTAGTTGTTAACAGTTTTATTCAGAAACTCTTAGTCGTTTTAACCACATCGTTGTTGACTATACTTAAAACTCATTGGACAAAAGTCACACATACCAAAATGGATGAAGCCACTAGAAAAGCAGCAAAAATGGAAATTGATGAATCACTGATGCTGAGCACTTTCAGCATGAGACGAATAGGTTTATCTTTTGATAAGCCTCGGAATGCCGCAGCTTACTTTCGCCAAAAACTTATTTTCGTGCTATCCATCTGCGGTATCTGCTGTCACGTTTTTACCGAATTCATTAACATAGTCCTCACGTTCGCCAGCTCGCCTCGTGTCGAAGATGTCGTTCCGCTCTTTCATACCTTTGGCTACGGCGCTTTGAGTAAGATTTTTTACCTAGTATTGAACATTTTTAACTGTTATTGTATTTATTATGACTGTTTTTATCATTAAACGTGATCGATTAGGTAATATTATATTTGTTTACTATATTACAGCCACCGGTCTTAAATTTGATGTTGATGTAGGCTTAAAAAATTTTAAGTCTATTATTTTTTAAATTTAAACTCAACATTTTTTTTTGCAAAGACAAGATTTTATCTTTTTTAACGAATATTACGAAAAAAACGTTGTATACTAATGAAAAATTCTAGAAATATTCTTATCTATCATACTTAATTAGTAAGTTAAATTTAAGTTAATTTTTACTCTTATATTATTACTATTTACATTATGGGTATGGCTATTTCAGGTATTGCAAAAGTATTTGTATTATCGTATAAAAATAAAGTATTTGGAGAACTTATCGAAGAACTTTCTGGAATATGGCCGATGCCACCTCTTGACGAAGATGCGCTTGAAATTAAAGAAAAAAGTTTAACCGCTTTGCGCATTAGCCATCGTTGTAAATTTTATTACTTTATCTCTATATTTGAATTTTCTCTAAATATGTAACACAGTCTATTAATTGATTTTATTTATTTTTAGGGTATTTTTCTATAAATGTTGTGGGTGTATGGTTTTACAACTTGACGCCAATAATTATTTATTTTTACCGAGTGTGGCAGGGACAGGACGCTCATATTGGGTTTGTGTGGGTGTCTTGGTATCCCTTTGACAAACATCAAGCTTTGGCACATATTGCCGTATACCTGTTTGAAATTTTCGCTGGTAAGACATGATAAAAAGTATATATTACTTTATTTTCAAGTAATAATTTGTTAGATAGTGCAAACATAGTTTTATATTAAGCGCATATAATTTTTATACCTTAAATATCAATGCTTAATACAATTATAGAATCACATGAGCGATTGAAAGGTGTCATTTATCTTTCCTATTGGGCAATGAAATCTGAGAACATATAACTATTTTTTAGGAACTATTTTTAGTGAACCGTACATATTTCAGGACGATGAATAAATAAACGAAAGTTTATGTTGGAATAAGATTATCGGCATTTGCGTTTTTGTACATATTTTAAATTAAAATATTTTCACTGCATTAGTCGCTTATATTTTGGTATTTGAAAAAACATTATAGAAATCCGACTCTTCGAATATTTTACGGTAGTCCGTGATAGACATACATAAAATGTTTTTTCAAATATACTCAAATAATCCGGTTAAAATAATTTCACTTAAAAAGTTTCCATTTAATTATATTGACATGCAACTTAGTATCACAGTAGATAATGATACATGAGATGAGTCTTCTTTATTAATAATTATTTGATTCACGCAAGCGTAAGTATGCGCTAAACGCAAATTATAATATATTGATTATTCGGCCAGTTGCTACAAAAACGTAGCCGGAAGCTTTATATGGTATAACTTGATGATGAACTCAAAACAAATATCACTTAACTGTCTGTAAATTAGATCACTTCAATTATTAGTTCCTTTTCAAATTATTTTTTATTATTACTATTACTAAAAACGTAGAATTAGAAGTAATGTTTGTATTTGCTATAAATTACAATAAATTAAAGAATATATTTTTAAATTTCATGTATGTCAGTACAAATGTAAGTAAAATATGTATGTAGGTAATAAAAATAAACTTTGTGATAAATTAATGAAATCGACGCTATCGAGGCGGGTCTTAGTGAAAAGCAATAAATCATAATCATTAAAGGAATGATATATATATATATATATATTTTTTAACTTCACGCTGTATCCCACATATAGCAGGGTAGGCAGAGGGAACCTGAGAACCTAGTGTTAAGACACTCCGTTCTCTTACAACAATTCCGTTCCCCACTTTCCGCCAAATTGAGGCATTGCGTGTTGAGTGGCGGAACTCAATGCCGCGCTTTGCCTTATTACCAAACCCAGGAAATGAAAATACTAATTTCCTGGAGTGGGAATCGAACCCACAACCTGTCGTGTTTACAGTCGGACGCTTGTGCCTCTGCGCCACGACAGGCGTCATGCGACAGGCATCATATCAAGACGTATTCAAGAGTAGTTACTCCATCATATTTAGTAAGCGATTTCAACTTGTGTTACAATGACCTTAAAACATATACATTTATAATACTTATAGTCGGGGCTATTCCTTATTTAGGAGTCACCTGTGTTTGGATTATGGTGTCATCAGATTTGCTGTTCTTTGGTATGGCGAGTCATATTGCCCTACTAATGCGGATTCTGCAAAGGCGTCTTGAGTCGTTAGCCTCTACCGACCAAACAGATGAAGAAAATTATGAGGAAATACGTTCTAATATTAAACTACACCAAAGGCTTATAAGGTTGCAATGTGAAATTTATAAACAAAATGCTTAAATGAAAAATTATTCAATATTTTTCTTTTAATATTTATTAATATTTTGAAATTTAAATAATTTTGTACAGTTTATTTACGAAATCATTTAAATTCACTTCATTTCATTGTTTCTAATCGATAAAAACATGATTAGATTTTTTATTCCAGCTACTGTAACAATTTAGAAGAGGCTTTCTCTCTTTGCAATCTTATAAATATTGTTATGAGTTCTATTAATATTTGCTGCGTTGTCTTCGTAATTGTGGTAAGTATAGCTTAAAAAAGCCAAAGCAAAAAATATCACATGATTAAAATATAAAATATCTATAGAAAGTAAGCAAATTACTTGTATATTCAAATAATAATATGTTAAGATTGAAAATGAAAATAGACGTTTATTTTAGTTACTTGAACCGTTTATGGCGATTAGCAATAAATTGTTTCTTGGATCAGCTCTAATTCAAGTCGGAGCAATGTGCTGGTATGCGGACGACATTTTTCATGCGGTTTGTATATGCTTCGTGTACCTGTAACTTCACACCATTAAAATTTAAAACTTTTTTTTTTTTCTTTACTAACTAAAATTTTTAGAATGGCAATATAGCTGCTGCGGTGTACAACAGTGACTGGTATAAAATGAGTCCTCGCTGTCGTCGAGCTTTACTGTTTCTCATTCTGAGGTAAGTGTTTACAAGGAATTTTTACTTTTTTTATTCAACTACGGTATTCACATTCTTTATATTACTTTTGCAGATGTCAGAAACCTATTGCATTTACCGCAATGAAATTTACAAATATCTCTCTCGTGACTTATTCATCGGTAAGCGATAAAATTCTTTAATTTAGATATGCTATTAATGCGCTCCAAGTATTTTGGATGTAATTAACAATAACTGTACATATATAAAATATAAATCTGTATGACACGTTTTTAGATTTTCAGGATTCAGTTATAATTACTTTACTAGTTCCAAATGTAGTTAAAATTAAATTAAATATTAAATATGCTTTATAAATTCTGTTTCAGATATTGACAAGATCATACTCTTATTTTGCTCTACTTTACACTATGTATAACGATAATTAACGGAATTCACGATAAAGGCGTAGATTCATTTATCTGTACCACATGTAGTTAATGCTTGTTATTTAGTTTCAATACAAAATGTATAAATATTGATAGTCTTTTAGAATAAATACATAAATAGCCTAAACGTATTTTTTATTACACCCAAAAAATATATTTTACAGTTTATATTAACACAATTTGACTATAAGTTGCAAATAAATATTTTTACGAGTATATATTTGCATTGAAATACTTATTTAAAAGATACAATAACCAAATGAGATTATGGTGTTTTACAAAAATTCTTATTCTACTTTCCCTTGGCTTAATGAGTTTAATTTAAATAAAGATAATTTGTACAAAATGTTAAGATACCTATCAGTTATTCAAATATCTCAAATAGGCAGTGATAATAGTGGTTTCCCTTTTTTCTTCTTATATCAGTAGATACTTGTTGTGTGTACATACTAGCTTTCCTTATTTAAGTTTAACGCTATTTACTTATTTTTTCCCAAAATGCAACTAAAATGGACATACTAACACTAGCTGTAATAAAATAATATCACATTTGTTATTCTTGCACTGACCGTAACGCAACTACAAAAGTTTAAGTAAGCGTGACAGGTCATAAGTTACTTTTTAAATAGAATACTAAAAATGTATGTCTGAGATAAACGTGTGAGACGACTTTTAATGTTTTCATGTTCCTGAGTTTAGAACGAACCTTTTTATAAAAAAGTAAGGATATTAATATGTGATGCTTTAATGCATCCCGCACATTTTAATATTATTGATGTCTTCAATAATTTAAACATAACAAAATTAAGTCAATATTTGACTTAAAATTAAAACTTCTTGATATAATCTGTATTTATTTGTATAAACATACAAACATAAAAAAATAATTATCGATCTTCAGATGTTATATAGGCCAAATGCGTAGACCATACGTAGTTAGCCTTAAATTTTGGGCATACATTTAAAAAATTACAAGTACTGTATTTATAATTTCCACGACTCTTATACAATAATGCAATGTGAAAATACATGAATCCGTGTTGAGCCTCGGGCAAAAGCTTTTCACAGAAGTCACCAATCAGAAAATATTAATAATAATGTCAATTTTGACAGCCATCACTTAAAGTATCAGCCAATATTTACATTAAATTATTTTGTTTTTACAAATAGTGGTGTATAAACGTAATGACGATAAAATGTTAATAATATAAAAAAAAAATACTATAACTATATTTCAACACATAATTGTAATAAATATTCTAGCTAAACTTAGATATATTATCTTAGCGAGCCAGTCTCTACCTATCTGCATGACGTGACTAAAAGATCAAACATTATTTTTCAACCGATGAATTCGCGCTGTAATGATAACTCGCGCTATTTGCCCTCACTTTCTCGTTTTGGGTCACTACTTCATGTGTCATTAAACGGTAACGAAACTTTAGATTCACAATTATGTAGAACTTTCACATTTCGGTTTTAAATAACAATAGTACTTAAGATTCCTTTATCATTTTATTTCGATTAATTTTATTGGATTCTTAAAATCAAAATGATTCTTATTGTTTATTTATTATTGGAAAGCTTTATTTCTAAATAAATTATGTTATAATCAATTTTTTGAGGTCATCGTAGTGCAGTGGGGTTGCATTTGACTGTTAACGCAATGGATTATGAGTTCGAATTCCACTCAGAGAAATTATTATGATTAAATTATTTTTATTTCTCCACTCTGGTAAAACGTCGCTTTGTATTCCACCACTCAACACATAATGTCTCGGATTCAAAAGGAAAGTGGAGGAAAGTCTGATGAAGCGTCTTGACCCTGAGTTCTTTCGGCGTCAAGCTGCAAAATGACTATGTTTATTTTACCTACATATTATTATGTTATTACCAATTACCTAATATTTTGTAAGTTTTAAAAGTTAAGCTGCCTATTATATGAATAAAACCGACCCTAGACAAGTGTGACGACAAGTTACTCATTGAAGTCTTAATACTCTATCTCTATAATGACGAACCCCTGACTACGATATAATTTATATGTAAAGCAGTAAAAACAATATTTTCGTTACTATTTCTTTTAAAAAAAACTGGCTTAGAAGTGAATAATTGTGATAGTGAGTGGTGTAAATATATATAAATACTTAATATGTGTACACCTTAATATACCTTAATAAACTGAAACAAGTATTGATAAAAATCCTAAATACATAAATTGAAATGTCGGCGCAAAGCTTATAATATCGCCTTGTTTAGCGCCACCTAGTTTAGTTTCAGTAGACTAGAGGTAGCTGTAGCTATCGTAAAATATGAAGACCGTGCGCGGATATGGTAGGAACACGAAATTCGTTACATGAATCGAATTTACTAAAATTGCAAACAG
Source organism: Philaethria dido (assembly GCA_033558755.1). Lineage (NCBI taxonomy): Eukaryota > Metazoa > Arthropoda > Insecta > Lepidoptera > Nymphalidae > Philaethria > Philaethria dido. The sequence goes on along the minus strand of JAKGSA010000071.1, from coordinate 266,689 downwards.
TAATTAGAGACAAACCATCCTCTTCACAGTCATTCAGACAATCACAGTCGAAGAAATGTTAACAAAACGCAACAAACTCAATAAATCGACGTACCAACCGTGAACAGGTTAATAACTAGACGTGCATAATTTTTTAAATATGAATAGGAAATATAGGTAAGTAAATTTCCTTATATAAACAGTAATTAAATGACTGAATACAATAATCGTAAACATTTTTTTCTATAACGGTAAGATAGAGGTAAGATGAAATCAGATGTAGGTATAGCTGTAGGTTTTTAGCTCAAGGTTCAGAAATGGCTCTAGGTTAAGAATAATTTGTACTCCAAGTTTCTGGACAGTTGCTTTTGAATTTTTGCGTTTCTGGTATCATAAGCATTTTCGGGCATTCCAAGGAAAAGAAAATTTTAAGAAAAAATCAAATTACTTTTTACGAAAAGAAAATGATGCAACATTTTTTATGGTTACGGAGGAAGATTTGTCAACTATAAGATTCAAGAAATTTTCATATTTCACTGTTTTCGCCGTCATATGGATATGGCGGTGAAAAGCATATCCACAAGATGTACTACGATTTTCAGCTTAATACGATTGGCGTCAGTCTAATACTTTTAAAAAATATATTTTGTTTTATCTTTTTTTCTCAAGTAGCAACTACAAGTAAATGATGAAATATCATTTAACTGTGGTGTTTGCAGATGCTTAAATCTAACTACAATACTATTACTCAATCATTTAAAATATCACCTTAGAAAATTACCAGTCAAATAAAATCACATGATCATTATCATTTATTCCTCCAGAGGTACTTAACAGAAGAGTTTCGGATTTCATTTCGGACGAATTTTATAAATTTTATAATTTTTTTCAGAGGCACAAGCGTGCGACTGACGTGCGACGTAAATGCGACAGGTTGTGGGTTCGATTCCCACTCCAGAAAATGGAATTTTTCATTTCCTGGGTTTGGTAACAAGGCAAAGCGCGGCGTTGAGTATCCGCCACTCAGCACACAATGACTTAATTCGGCGGAGTGGGGAACGGAGTGTCTTAACACTAGGTTCCCTCTGCCTACCCTGCTATATGCGGGATACAGCTAATGTATGAAGCTATGTATGAATGTACAAAGTAAGTCATAGAACTAAAATATTTCGGATGGGCACTACCAAAGTTTTGATTGTTAGAGGTAAAATGTGCATTTTATAAGAGTTTATAATACTTACTGTACAGTTTATGGCTGCGATAGTCGCCCTTTAATAAAAAGCAGCTTCATACTCTAACTCGGACAGCAGGGTAGTCAGATAGTAGAAAGAACCAAGTGTCAAGACACTCAGTCGCCACTATCTACCTGAACCAAAGACATCGCGTGTTAAATGACAAACCTTCACGCCGCGACTTGTCTTACAAGAGATTATAATCATGACATTTTTACTCATCATCATTTAGGTTTTCTCAAATGAGCAAAAATCATTAGATGAGAGAGAGGAACAGTAATAAACACCTTTTAGGTGTTCTTAAAATCCTTTTGGATTTTAGTGTGAAAGAGAAAAAAATCAATAAGCAAAAAATCAAATTATCAGCGATGAGGCAATGGTGGTTAAGTTGACAGTTTCCGCCTTTACTTATACGACTTAATGTCAATCCATTGTTTTGACTTTTTATTAAAAAACTGATTTAAATAAAAATTTTAAGTAAGTGAATTCTGAAAATTTACCAATTTATGTACGCTTTTTCTAATGGGAGTTGATTATTGGATTTAAAACTGTTACAGGTAATAATAGAAAAACAAAAATATAAAAATAAAAATAATGTTTTACCAATATCTTATTATACATAGAAATTAATACATAAGTACAATTTGTCGTCCCTATTCACAGATACGAAATTCAACAAAACAATCAGATCATGTTTAAAACAACTAGTGCTGTTGAAAGTAAACATTAACATTACACTCATAATAACATGCAATTAACAATTTTACTACATATATAACAAAACTAACTAATAATATTTTATGTATTTAACGAATCTGTAAGCCTGAGTGATTCCATTGAAATTAAGTAATGTTAATTTATTTTGTTTAATTAAAATTAATAGTAAATGATTCTTTTTGTTCTATATTTAAACAATAAACACGTTATCCGTTAGCGAAAAAAAACATGGTCACATTATTGGAATATTGATTTCAGAGGACTGTATTTATTTTCAAATCCACATCTGAACACAGTTTATTTTATTCTTCGTTTTATTATGTTATAATAGTAAATGTATACATATAATATAAATAAAATATTACAGTTAAAATTTGAGTTTGAGATATGTGGTCTTTTCTTAGCAAAATATCAATACGAATTTTATGATTTTAGTAACTTATGACATCACCTTGAATTTGCTTATTTAGCTCTATTAATTAACATTTAAATGCTTAAGCCTTTGCGATTTTTAAACAACTATTTTGGTATGGTTCCATTAATATGTCCATATTTCTATTTTGATGTACATTTAAAAAATTAGAGGAATACCAAATTTAAATAAATTTCGCTTTGGGAATGTGGCGTAAATTCTTATCAATTTCACATGCGTTTGTTTTACTTAAAATTAAGTATTATATTTTTAATGCAATGTTGCTACGACATTTTTTTATAAAAAGGATCCCTTTTAGGACCAAAAGACCTATTTAAATGTTTTAAATAGAAAATCTGCAATTTTCCAATATCAAAATCTGTTTCTTTAATAAAATGAATTACATTCTAACATGGAATTTTCCTGCTTTAGTGACATATTTGACGCCTTTAAACGGCTTATATTTAGCTCCGTACATATCCAGGCGACTGACTCGCAGCCCACTCACTGCCAACTGAGGTATTGTGAAGTGGACATTGATACTGGGATTTGCACCACTTGTGTCCGCACCTGATGTTACTGACACCTATGGTAAATATATAAACATTTCATTATCTAGTATTAGATAATATCGCAATAAAGTATATAATTGCATTACTATAGCAATATATAAATTTAAAATATAAATATGAATATTGTAAACTAAAAATATAGAATTACAGTGGTGGCCTCAAATTTGCAAATAGGCTTAACTCAGCAGCTTTTGCGGTTAAAAGAATTAGATCAATAACTGATGTGGAAACGGCTCGCCTTCTTTATTTCGCTACTTTTATAGTATTATGTCGTATGTCGTCTTAATAAAGAAAAGTTCCGCTGGTTCTTCTCAGGTCTGAGGCATTAAATGTAGTGAACCGGTAGTAAATTACTTTAAATAAAATTATTTAACTTTGACTAAGAAAGATATTTAAAAAATATATCTTAAATTATAGCTAATTTGTGAACCAAATCATGTAAAAACTTCTAAAACTATATAAAATATTATTCATTAAATAGAATATTAGGAACAAAAAATTAAACAACTTTATCTTACACTTCCTCTAATATTAGGCAGTTTAGGCAATTCAATGCGTCCAATATCCCACATGAGAACTTTACTGACTGGATCATATGAGTATTTTCCTTGATTAGCTGTCAGAGAACAGTTCAGAACACATTTCGGCATGCAAATTTCTAACGCTACATCTGAAAAAATACATTTTGATTACATGTATTGCAAAGAAGCCGTCATTTACAATCGGCATTCCTTAGAAGAATGGTCAGCAGTATTTTTTATGTAATTATTTCATAATAAATCTACAATCATTTGCATTTTTATTAAGCACCTTTTTAACAAAAACTGATAAATTTTTAGTCATAGGCTAGGTTTCCCATTCGTTTAATACAACTTTTACTTTTATTATTCTAGATAAAATCGTTATTATGATAAAGGTATGATTTATACTTTTTTAAAATTACATTGACGCCTGTCGTGGTTCAGAGGCACAAGCGTGCGACTGTAAACGCGACAGGTTGTGGGTTCGATTCCCACTCCAGGAAATATAATTTTTCATTTCCTGGGTTTGGTAACAAGGCAAACCGCGGCGTTGAGTTCCGCCACTCAGCACGCAATGCCTCAATTTGGCGGAAAGTGGAGAACGGAGAGTCTTAACACTAGCTTCCCTCTGCCTACCCTGCTATATGCGGGATACAGCGTGAAGCTAAGTAAAGTAAAGTAAAATTACATAAGTATTCTATGAAAAAAAACACCAAAATACAAATTTACACAAAAACTAAGACAAACATCTACCTGATAGCTAGCTATATACATGACAATAAAAGGATAATAATACAAACTTTCTAAAGTTCTTCCCATAGTTTGTTTAGGTCCAACAGTTAAATCGATTCTCCCCTGATCACCATTCGACCTCAATGTGAGATTGTGTCGCACATATATCGGAATGGCCACAACACTTTGCGATCCAATGTGATACGACATCAAACGGAAATTACCATCTGGTGGTATGAATGATAATATTCGCTCAGACTGAAACACGAAACGTTTATTATAATATTTAACTTCTCAAAGCCATCTATATATCACAAATAATTTCTAAAACTGATGCGAACCTATTTGGCTTATAAATACACAAATGAAATTTCAGTTCTTTAATTCTTCAAATATTTGAATATTCTTTGATAATTTAAAGTGTTAACCATACACTTAGGACTCTTGAAAACCACTTTTAGAATACATATAAAAATTTGAACGCAGCGGGACTCGAACTCGACGCAGTTGGGTAAGGACGCCTAGTATAGCGGTCAGAGCACTTGGACAGTTCTCAAGAAACGCGGGTTCGACTCCCCCAATCAAACTTTTATACATTATATGGAAATGTTTTGAATTTTCTTCATTTGAAAGAACTTAATTAGGTAAATTAACTTAATTATTAGAAACACCATTAACTACTTACTTCCCATCTCTTAAAACGTACACAAGGGTGAAATGACACATCATCAAATAGACGAGGATTTACAAAAGTAAGTGTCAAGTCCGGCATACCACTTAACTTGATACAGCAATCAATCTAAAAAAATACAATATTTGTTATCTGTCAAACAACTCTTTAACCACGAAATCCTGAAAGGCCTGAATCCCGAGATTTAGAAGAGTTATTCATAAACTAAAATATTCTTTGTAATTATTTAATAATTTAAATATGTTCAGATGAGTTCAGTTCAGAGGTTTTTAGGTTCAGATATCCAAAAAAATCAAATGTGAAAAAGTTTATTTGTTTTTTATATGAAATTAATTATTATTAGAATTTAAATACATGACAGCAATGGAACTTAATAATATCTACATTAATAATTTTATGATATGGTATAGTATAATATATATGTAGAAGATTACTATAAGTCTAGGAAAGAAGCTAGAAGAAGTCATAGTTTCAAAAATAGCTTATTAGAACTAGCAGGTTCAAAGAACCACTTTCATGAATGGCTAAATAGAGAAATCATTTAACAAAACCTATTTAATTCGAAGATGTAAAGTAAAGTGTTTATTTAAACATACATATCCTTGGATTTCTGCAGATACTGTTGCACCACTCTTGTCAATAATAGCATCTACTTCTTCAATAACATCAAAATATGCTTCATTATTTGCATATTTCACACCAGATCTTCTCCATGGTACATTAGATAGTTGACCAGAAGGTAGTATGGAAGACACACTAGGAAACAATTTTAGAGTCACAAAAGCACATAGATATGAATAAGCATTGCACTTTTCATATCAACAGCAAAGTGCCAATACCTCTTCACTGACATTTTTAATAATTTTTTTCCAAGAACTTTAATAGTTTCAAAGGAGTTTTAGATGCTAATTATAAATTCTTCAAAATTCCAATTTAAATTAATGTTATTTTAAAACATTAGTGTACAAAAACAAACTAATATATTCAAAATACCACTATATATTATATATAACTTACTTTGATTTTCCCGTCACTGTGTTGGCAATGGTCCTTAGTATATTAGGAGGTTTAATAAGTTCTTTGAGAATGTTGCTCTCAGTGGCCAGTGGGAAACCATTGTCCAACATCTCATCAAGTAACTAAAATTCACAATTTATTTATTATTTTTCCATCCTTAATATTTGACAGTTTTTTATTTTAAAAATATATTCACACACATCATCATATTTTATTTGATACTATTTCCATCCATATTAAACAAAAGAGAATAGTAAAGAAACATACCTCATACACCACAACATAATTTTCCTTGATTATAGTTTCTGTACAATCTGAAAAATAGTCCTGAAACAATTATTTTAATTAATTTATGAAAAGCAATTAAATCATTTGAAATACATATTTATTTTTGTTTGTCTAACCTGGAATGTATCAACAACTCGGTGTAAGAATTCAATAACAAAAAGTGGAGCAACTTCTTGTTTGCTGACAGCCACAAGTGCCACTCCTCCTCTTTGAATAGATATTAAGTAATGATGAGGTGCAGCTAGTACAGGAGGAACATCCTAGAATTAACAAATGTTTACAAAAATATGAATACTTTCATAAGTATATACATATATACTTATGAAAGTATCCATATTTTAGATTTAAGATATAAAATTTCATTTATCTTTTTACATGCTCAGTAAAACTTACATTGGGCGATGCCCTCTGAGCTTCTAAATAGTAGTCACATACTGATCTGGGTATTACACTGCGCCAATGTTTCTCAAGAAAAACATCCCTATAAGATAAATAAATGATTATTTCATGCAACACCAATATGATTACAAAATTGACTATACCTTACAAGTAAAAATTTATCTTTACGTATACTTATAGCTTTTGTAAAACTTACCCAGAAGGATTAATAATAAATAAGCTATGGATCATTTTTAAACTACAATATGTTAACAGAACTATAATTTTTTAAGTAATGTTTTAATTTAACACATTTCTAATATTATTATATTTTCGATGTAATTGACTATAAAAACATTCCGTTACAGTATTTACTTTTTAATAACTGGACCTACATTAAAATATAATACAGAATAACACGCAAAGTGAAATTGTAAGATTTTGGCTTAATAAATGATGATTTATGTCAAAGTTGTCAATGTATAACATTCAATTTAGGTTGACTTTGACATAATGACATTGTTATTCAACATCATGATTTGTCTGCCATGGCATCTGGCATGATAGCGAGAGCTTACTGACACGTTCGAAACATAATTAAAAAACTGCAACTTAATTAAAGAACTAGCGAGAGCTTTATAAGCTGTAAAGTGCAATACCGTATTTAAATTAACCATTGTTTTTTGGCAATTATTACCAAACTCATATTGAAGATTCTAAAAGGCTTCAAAAATTACACTGCTTATGTAGAGCAGGTTCTAGTCGACTATTGATTGATTTATTTGAACATAAATACAGTCCTTTTTAAATATATAATGAATTAGGCAAATTAATAAATTATCAAACTCACATCACCAAGGATTAGTTGAAGAGTAGGAACATGAAATTTCATATAAAAAAATATTTGTTTTATCCATGGAAATCGTTGATAAATTTATTTTTCTTGATCAAAATCTCCCAAACTAAAAGCCCATCATTAAAAATGGCATATATGAAAAAAAATTGATACTATGTTCGTGGTTTTTAGTGTTTTTAACATTGTTCTTTTTTTGTCGAAACTGTTAAATATAAGATAACTTACTAATGAATAAATATAATATATTTTTTGGTAGGCGTTAATTCAGGGGTTGAAATCACCCCCAAAAAATTAAGATCTTGTTTTCTAGTATTTAAATCTTTCCAGAAATTCTGAAAAAAAGAAATTATTTTAATATATATTATTATAATTTAAATTTCATAAAGATATCTTTAATGGAAAATAAAGTTTTATGTTAAAGGTTGTAACCCCCATAATTCCCTTCCTGTAAGGGTAACGGACACAAAATTAATAAAAAAAAAGAACATTAAATTCATACCAAATTATAAATTTATTAAAAAAAGCGAATGTTACTCGACAATGCGTTTACAAATTTTTATTTAATTCTTCTACTGCTGTAATAACGTATTTTTTTTGTCTTAAAGAGAGATTACTCTAACGTTTAGCAGAATAAGCAAAGACAAGCTTCAGTCAGTCAGTTCATTTTACAGATATCGTGTGTTGGTGACGAAACCCAACACCTACGTATTATCATAATATAATCGGAATAAAATAATAGACACATTATATTTCAATTTTCAGAATGAATACTTCTCACCTGCGCCACCAAATAAATAATAACAAATAGAAAATCAAGATAGACCATGTCTTGATTTTCTATTGGTTTCAAACAAACACACATCTACTAAGGATAAGATGCTATTCATTAAATATTTTTAATATTTAATTAATTTATAATAGCTAATAAATAATATCCTCGCTTGCCAAATGATTGTTATTAGAAATCATCATTAACGCTAATAACATGAATAGGTTGTAAACAGCCTATAAAAATTCGACGTAGTTGAATAGAGCCTACGATGTAGCGCTTACAGCACCAGGTCGGTTTTCAAGAGGTGCAGGTTCGACTTCCGCTACAACCAATTTTCTATATGTTCCAGATCTGAGCAAAATATTACAAAATCTTTTCTAACTTTGATTATATAAATCTTTCTACTCTTAAAAAAACTAAAAATATTCATTACAACTTGTGAAAAGGACAGTTTACAGAAGAACACTCTAAAATTTAAGTTAAGACTTTTTTCTCACATTGTTCATGCACATAGCAGGGTAGGAGGAGGGAACCTAAGAGCCTAGTGTTAAGACTCCATTCTATTAAAATTTCGTTCCCAAATAACATTAACTTTCTTTGAGGTGTTGCGTGCTGATTGGCGGAACTCAACGCCGCGCTTTGTTTTACAAGTAATATACATACATACATAATAAAAGTACATATAATGTACATAATACTAGTCTTAGTTAAAAAAAAAAACAAGCCCACATTGACTCTATAGGACTTTTTTAAAATATTTACTATTATAATGAATTTTTGTGTATTATAAATGTATATATGTTGATTTTGTGTCGTATTCAAATTTTATAAAAACTTCAATTGGAGGTAGGTAAAAATAACATTTTTATGTACTTAATTAAATATACTAACATATCAATAATAACAATAAGTGGGGAACGGAATTGTTGAAAGAAAATGGAGTGTCTTAACACTAGGTTCTCTGGTTCCCTCTGCCTACCCTGCTATATGCAGGTTACAGTGTGAAGTTAAAAAAAAAATATCAATAATAACTAAAGTTTTTACGAAAAATGAGAACAGCAGCACTACTTATGTTATAAAATAGAATCATCAAAATTGGTTAACCCAGTTAAGTTATGCAGTAACACACAAAAAATAAAATCCAATTGAAGTTGGTTAAAAACAAAATAAAATCTACATTCAGTATTGTAGTGCCAAACCATCAACAGAAACTGGTATCCTACATATTTATTTCATAATACAATTCGTACTTTTGTTTAAACATTTATCAAATAGAATAAAACCATAAAAGGAATCAAATGTATTCAATTATTTTGTTTACTCTCTTGTGCCCCCTGTATTTAATAGAGGGGTAAACAAAAACTTTAGTGTTTTTATATTTCTTTCCTCACTTTCTATCCATTTTTGGAATATTAGGTCTTGTGTAACAGAACTTTAAATAAGTAACAATGTGTAATAAAAGAATATTAGGGATAAACAATAATGTTGCAAAGCAAAAAATAAACAAAAATATCAATGAATGAATAACAAAAATAAAACACAATTTTGTCTTACATTTTTATTTTGTCCCTTTCTTAAAAACACTTAACGGTTGGATTTAGCAACACGTTCCAACTCGTCTTTTTTCTTGATAGCATAAGAATTAGATGAACCCTTTGCTGCGTTAATGAGCTCATCAGCAACACATTCAGCAATGGTCTTAATGTTTCTGAAGGCTGCTTCTCGTGCTCCTGTGCACAACAGCCAGATAGCCTGGTTTACACGACGTAGAGGCGACACATCTACGGCTTGACGACGTACAGTACCAGCACGACCAATTCTAGTAGAATCTTCACGAGGACCGGAGTTAATGATAGCAGTCACAAGTACTTGAAGAGGGTTTTCTCCTGTCAGGAGATGGATGATCTCAAAAGCGTGTTTGACGATACGTACGGCCATCAATTTTTTACCATTGTTACGGCCATGCATCATCAGAGAGTTAGTCAGACGCTCAACGATAGGGCATTGGGCCTTGCGGAACCGCTTGTGTGCGTATCTACCTGCAGAGTGTGGCAAATATTTTGCAAATTTTTCCTTGACAGAAATATGATCTTGCAAGGACATATCAGAGACCTGGACATCATAACAGCTCCATCGTCCGAACAATTTGATTTCGGGAATGTCAGCCGGTTGTGGCAATGGCATGCTGTCGATGGCCATGCTGCCCGCTTCCACGCCATCGTCGTTCCAGTTTTCCTCAACCATTGTGAACACCTAAAATATTAAATACGTTTTCACTTTTCACTACTAATTTAAATAAAGAGTAAAATATATTGTGAATTGGTAAATATTTAACATACCTTTTCACAAACTGAAATTTATAACCTCGCGTTGTCAAAAGAACACGAGAAAAAGGAAGTTAGCATTGGGTTAAATATTGATGTTGGCAATATTAAAATTATTGCCAGTATTTAATAAGATAATTTTAGATATTAAATGTTAAAAATACGTTTATGTTTTTATTAAATTAACATACATAGTTTGTATAAATACGGTTTCTTATTTAATATATTACCAAGTTATTATAAATGTTGATCTATATTCATTCACACAATTAATAAAAACCTAGTAGTTGAAATATATAAAGATTTATACATAAATACTTTTTTACTTTTATACAATGTCCAAATTTGTAATTTTATAAAAATAAAATCTTTATTTCCATCTTCATTAAATTTAATCAAACACTACGTTTGATAAAATTTAATGAAGATGGAAATAAAGATTTTCCACTATACGTGACATAAATACGGGGCATAAAAGAATTTTGCTGCCTGATACTGTAATAATAATTTACTAATGCTAAGAGTAAAAAAAGTGGAAAATATTTAATTGTAAAAAATTTCGAAACCGTTCATGTATTTACTTATAAATTAAAAAAAAGAAGAATAATCTACGGTATTCAAAAGATGACCGACTCGTCCATTATAGATATGTTATGTAAATAATCAATCTATGACCACCAACGACCACTGTCTATTTACATTCTAAAATTTGACATATTAAAGTTGCACGAAATATTGAATTATTATTAATTATGGCCTATTTCTTAGCTTTATCTTTTTAACATTCAATTGATAGATGTCGAATAGAATTTATCTCAGTTAATGCAACTCTGCTTTTCTTTTATTTGGCTATAACTATAAAATTGTCGGGGTTAGAATAATATTTATTTAACAAAATCTTACTTGGCTTAATGGGTCTCATATTAGTCTTAAGGAGAATTAGGCCTCGAGTTGTGGTTAAAGGTAATTGGTTAGATATCTTTAGCTTATACATAAATAATAATATTTCTGATTAATAATTTTTATTAACATTAATATAAAATACAAAAAAATATATAACAACATCCATATAATTTTTTTCTTACATTATAAGTATTATATCCAATTTTTTTCTAATAGTCAAAGTAAAATAATTTTATTCAAAATAAGAAGTTACAAGCTTCATTTTTTGAACGTCAAATAATTTACCATTTAATTTTTAAATTTACCAATATATTTATACATAAGCTAAAATTATAACAAATCGTTTTACTATATGTTTAGCTTACATATAAAAATAACACTTCATGGAAATATTTATGACATGGCTACTTCTATCATTTTTTCTATAGTAGTCAATTTTTCTCTAGGTTTTCCAAGTTTTTTACCTGCTTCAATTTCATATGCATCTATTTTTTCCCAACCCTTCCAATCAACTACTGGAATCTCTGTTTTCAAAACATCTTTCTTTAGCTGCTCGAAGCCACCTTTGGAAGAATTTTGTTTATTTCCTTGTAAATCTTCACATATTAATTTAGCAACTTGAAAAGCATTACCCATTGTATGCAATATGACTCCTACTGGGCCAGTTCCCAACCATCCTGCTACATATAATCTCGCATCATCACTAGCTTCTTTTTCAATTATCCTACCATTTTCATTAGCTAGAACATCATTGCAGAAATTCAAGTCGTCATCAACTTTAATGCTTTTGTACCCAATACTTCGAAATGCAAGACTACAATTTAATAGTTCTTTTTCTTCAGTTGCTATACATTTTTGTTGTTCAATATGCTCACCAATGAGTTTATTACATGATAATTCAATACCAATTAAAGATTTTTGTTTATTTAATACAAATTTAAGAGGACTTCTATAAAAAATAGGTCTAAAATTTAGATTATTAGAATGTTGTTTACTTTCTTGGAGTGATGAAAGCATAAGTTCTGTTAGCCTTTTTCTTGGTCTTTGTAATTTACTAACAGCATCTGCAACCCCAACAAAATCTTCTTTCCTCCATATAGTAGCACAATTTTTAAGTTTAACCTGTTCTCGTAATTCCTTAATTGTAAATGCCACATGAAGAGGTCCTCTTCTTCCCACAAGATAGAGATCTTTAATTTTTGAATTTGCTAATTCTTGTAATGCATACTCTGTTATATCTGTACTTTTTAGGTCATCCAATGGTGATAATAATATTCTAGCCACATCTAGAGCAACATTCCCTTGTCCAAGTATTGCAGCTGTGTGCCCTGATAAATCAATCTAAAATAAAAACTTATTATTTTAGAAGGAATACTGATTCTTATGGCATTTTTAAATAATTCTATACCTTTAGATTTCTGTCTCGAGGATGTCCATTATACCAGCCTACAAAATTTCTGGCTGCAATTATGTTTGCTGCATCTTCGTTTTCAATGCCAAGAGTTTTATCTTCTTCTGCTCCATATGTCTGAACTCATTTAAGAATATTTTATAATTATTTTTATTATATTGTAAATGCTTATGAATAATAATAATTACATATTTTCTTACAAAAAAGATATACCAATAAAACAGCATTATAATGTTGCCTTAGTTGTTTCAAGCTTACATCTTTCCCCAAAGTTATATTACCATAAAAATTTACATCTGGCTGCTGAGCAAATTTAGTAAACTGATTAATAACATTCTTGACTTCTGGATGATCAGGAGCAACACCATATCTTTAAAAAAAGGACATAAGACCGAACTTAACACTTTTTGGATGTAGTAAACATAAAATCTATGAAACATATATTACCGTACTAATCCAAAGGGCACAGGTAACTTCTCTATAATGTCAATGTGTACTGTACTGCACTTTTTTTTCAAATGCATCGCTGCATAGAATCCTGCTGGTCCAGCACCTACTACACACACACGGGGTATATCTTTGTATGTAGAAGCTAATCGCTTAACCATTTTAAATGTTTTAAAAGTCATTTTCACTTAAAAATTAGTTATAAAGACGAAAGAAAAATAGTAAGTCATAAACACTTAGTGAACTAGAAAATATGAAAATTGTAAATAATAAACAAGAACACCGTGCCCATGAAATGTCATATAAAAAATTTATTAAAAATATCCGACTGATGTAATAGAAAAAAAAAATTACATAGAACGTTCTTTACACTTAAATGCTTATCACTTAATTTTGTTAAGAATATGACCGAATCAATCGAAAATGCAGTAATCTTTAATAAAGAATAAAGATAAATTGAAGATTCTAATATTATCTGTGGCAATCATCGATACTCGATTGTCAATTTGTTCTAAAATTCCTCAATGTCAAAGTATATGAACGATCTACATTGAACTTTCTGTGATTCTGTCATTATTTATGTCTTGAAATTTGAAGTTAAAAAAATAGTAAAATTTTAAATACTATTTCCAAAAATTATAATTTGTACGAAATATCTTGCTACATTATTTTGCTTATATATATACACAGTATTAAATTTATATGTAAAAAGTTATAAAATGTCTCATGTATCAGACATGAAAATTCTATTTTCTAGGTTGTGTTCTATGAAAAATGGGTTAGTACAGAAATATACGATTATTATTTATAATGATTAGTTCTGTTAAAAAAATGGGATTCCATGAAAACATTGCGACATAACTTAGTGATGTCACAAATAACTATTTGATTTTCATATTATAATTATTGTGTTACATAGGTCGCATTTTAATTTTTCTACTTATTAATGTATGAACGTCACATAGACTTGCTATTAATCCTGAACTTGTAAATGATCTATATAAGGAACAAGTGGGCTGATGAAATTATTTTCATATACTTTTTATGTTGTGCTTAAACAGTAATGTTTTTTTGTGTTTTTAGTTTACCGTCATTTAAGTATGGCAGTCGTAATTTTTGCCAAAATATTGATAAGCCACAGCAGCCCCTCCCTAAAGGTAGTGTCACACCATTACCTCCCCTATCAGAGGCTATGCCTAACCTCCCACCAGTGACCTATGCATCTTCAAAGTCAGAAAACTACACTACAGAAGTTACTGTACTAAGCAATGGTCTAAGAGTTGCATCAGAAAAGAAATTTGGTCAATTCTGCACTGCTGGAGGTAAATTGTAATTATATTATGTTAAAAGTATATAGGTTTTTGATAAGTGTTTTTATCAGGTAATTTAGTTACATATTCCTATTATCCAGTAATAAAAGAGCCATGTTTCATTTTAATCAAAATTAATAATATTTAAAACTACATCAAACATAGAATTAAAGATTTTTTGCTTTAATTTCAGTTGTCATAGATTCTGGTCCTAGATATGAAGTTGCATATCCAAATGGAATATGTCATTTTTTGGAAAAATTGAGTTTTGGGGTAGGTTAAAACTATTTTCTATTTTATATACAGTTAATTGTCATATTATTAAAAGTAGTTAAAGTATTACATATTTACAGGCAACTCATAAATTTCCAACTAGAGATGTGATGCTGAGAGAATTAGAACGCCATGGAGGTATATGTGACTGTCAAGGTTCACGAGATACTACTGTTTATGCTACCAGTGCTGACTCCAGAGGACTTGAAGCTGTTACCCAGGTAATACATTTCTCTTATTAATTAAAATATTTTACACTTACTATAAATACCTAAACATTAAAATTTCAATCTTTTTAAAGTAAAGTCTCAAATATATTAAAATTTTTGCTTCTTAAATATGTGAAGAGAAGAAGTTTCATTTTAAAGAAGTGAGTTGTAATATTGTATACATTTTTTTTATATATTTGACATGTTTAGGTTTTAGCAGAAGTGACATTAAGACCTCAGTTAACTATGGATGAAATAGAAGGAGCAAGACAAGCTGTTGCATTTGAACTTGAGACTTTGTCCATGAGGCCTGAACAAGAAACTATTTTGATGGACATGATACATGCAGTATGTATATTTCTGTAAAATATTTTTATGGGCTTCCATAACGCATATTTATTTTATTGTATTGTCTGATTAAACCTACTTTTTTTAAACAATTTAAAAAATTATATTACAAAATAAGGTTTTTTATATTTTTAAGTTTTATACACATACAATAAGTGTAATATTTAGAAAAGTATAAAATAGTTACTAATGACAAAGAATTTTTGCAAATATAAATATTTCAACATTACTCAATAAGAATTATTAGCTAGAACACTTTGTTTAGTTAATTCAGAAGCATGGTGTCAAATCATGTAACATTAAATTTTTTATGCATTTTTAAATATATGATAGAATTATTTGTTAAAATTATACAAATATTAAAAATGATATTTATATATTATAGGCTGCATACAAAGGAAACACTCTGGGACTACCAAAAATATGTCCATCAGAGAATGTGATGAAAATAGACAGAGATGTTATACTGAACTATTTAAAGAATCACTACACCCCAGACAAAATGGTTGTGGCAGCAGTTGGTGTAAGTTATTGTACATGTAACTATTATTTACTTTGTAATTATAAAGGTATAATAAAATGTATTGTAATATTTATTTATGTTTTATAATTCCACTTTACGACTGGAATTATCAGTATTTATTATATATATACCCATTCACAAATCTTATACCTAATACCATAAACCAGTAACTAAATGCAAAAGTGAGTTTTGTATACTTACACATGTAAAGTATTGAACTGATCAGTAAGACATTTTGTATCCATATTTTAAAACAAAAAATACTTATTAATGGTAAAATATTCTATAAAATAAAACATTAATTTTATTACAGTATCTTGTCATTTGCCAAATATATGTAACTTATTTTAAAAGTCTCCTTACAATTAACATTGACTGTAATACATATTTATAAAATTATATAATATTTTGGACCTATATGTTATAGGTAGAGCATGGTCCATTTGTAGAGTATGTACAAAAATATTTTGTTGATATGAAACCAACTTGGCATTCTGAAGGAAGCTTCACTCCAAAGACAGACCAATCCCTTGCACAATATACAGGAGGAATAGTGCGGGTAAGATTAAATAATTTATTTAATTAATATGTTATTAATGTATTACTTATAATTAAAAAAAATAATGTTTTGCTGTTTTCGTTAGTGTAACATAATATACTATGATAAACATTTACTAGACATACATACATTTTTGATTTATTTGACTTTCAGGAGGAATGTGAAATACCATTGTATCCAGGCTCAGATTTACCCGAATTATCACATGTTGTTATAGGATTAGAAAGTATGTACAACTAAACTTATTATCAATTAACGTAACTGTTATTACAAATCTGCTGTTAATACTATTATGATATCTTTTTCTCTTAATAAAAAATATTTGATCTTTCAATGCACATTTATAATCATGGAACAGATGAATCTTGATGATGATGGATAGCAGTGGCGAAGCGTCCATATATTTAACGCCTGTCGTGGCGCAGAGGCATAAGCGTGCGATTGTAAACGCGATAGGTTGTGGGTTCGATTCTCACTCCAGGAAATGTAAAGGTTTAGTATTTTCGTTCCCTAGGTTTGGTAACAAGGCAAAGCGGGCCTTGAGTTCAACCACTCAGCACGCAATGCCTCAATTCGGCGGAAAGTGGAGAACGGAGTGTCTTAATACTAGGTTCTAGGTTCCCTCTGCCTACCCTGCTATATGCGGGGTACAGCGGGAAGCTAAAAAAAATATTCCCAACGGCTTACCTTTTGTAAAGTACAATAAATTAATGCTGGATTTATCTGTTGAATCTGTTGATTAAACGTTAGAAAAACGGTCTTTAAGTGGGTCTATATATCGGCTTACCTTTGTAAAATGTTCACGGTTCACTGCTGGGTTTCCTATACATATTTATAGAGTTTTTCTTTTAGTTCACTTTTAATTACAGTAACTAAAGATTGTGTGAAGTATTGTCTCATTAGATCAGAAATAGAATGTACTATTTCTGATCTAATAAAACGATAATACTACATTCTCCAGCTACTGTGTATGAAAATAATAATAAAAAAGTATATGTAATTAAAAGTACATTTTATTTGGCCAGGTTGTTCCCACAGCGACCCTGACTTCGTGGCGACGTGTGTCCTCAACATGATGATGGGCGGCGGCGGGTCGTTCTCGGCGGGCGGCCCCGGGAAGGGCATGTACACACGATTATATACCAATGTGCTTAATAGGTAGGTTTTGTTATTAATATTTATATTTTGCTATTATGATGCGATATTTTTGGGCTGATAATTTATTCATTTACTTTTTAATCATTTTTTGACTAAATGCTAAGTTAGCTGTGTTAAATTTTTCATATATAATACTTGATAAGTCAATAAAATTCATCAGTTAGAATATTCATCAAGTTTGAGTGTTACTAGAGTTGAAATAATTAGGGTGACTGTGCTTAATTTAATTACAACGAATACTTTTCTATGTACACCTTCATTATATCTTTTAACAAATCTGCCTTGTGTTATCGAGTGATTGACAACGTACAAACGATACTGCTGGCCATAGAAATCTGAAATTTACCATGTAGCTTTTTGGGGGGAGATTAGAAAAACAGTAAGAATGGATTTCACGAAATTTCTACGAAAACGGAGAGTTTTAAGTGTTATAGATCATGCAAACTGAATACAGCTAGTGTAATATAATAAAACAACTGGTTGAACTGATCTGACAATGAACAGATATCACTGGATGTTTAACGCGACGGCGTACAACCACGCGTACGGCGACTCGGGGCTGCTGTGCGTGCACGCGGCGGCGCCCCCCGCGCGTCTGCACGACACCGCGCTCGTGGTGGCGCGCGAACTCGCCAACATGGCCGGCGCCGTGTCGCCCAACGAGCTTAGGGTAAAATGTTTAAGCTTCACGTTTTATCCGCCCTATTCATAGCGCGATTAAATGCTATCCCACTGCACCATGATGATCTCATATAAGGGCGAGAATATAATAATTAATTTTGAAATTGTATGAAAAGTGGGGAATGAAGTGTTGTGACAGATTAAGTTCTCTTTGGGCAGGAGATGCGTGAAGTTAAAAATTTGCGTTACTATCCTCTACTATAGTAGAGGATAGTAACGGCCTCGATGCTGGAGAATTGATATAGTGGTTAAAAATAATTAAGCAAAACAGACATATCCAAATCTGTAAATTGTACAGTATGTATTGTAACGACCATTTCAGAGTTTAAATTTCATTGCCGAAAATTTATTTGGGGTAAACATTATACCATGAATTTTGAACGCCATTTTCATCGTGTTCGCGATCTGTGATACGTATCTATCCAGGCTTTTTTAAAAATGGTTATTCTGATCACTACAGACACATGATCCATACCTTTTAACTTATATTCCTTATTTTCTTATTTCTTGACTAGGTATCTTGGTTGACGAGATTTGTGCTACTCTATTGTAAAATAGTACTATTTAGGTACTCAAAGCTCTGAATTTCTTCTGAATCATTCAAGATTTAGATGATTATTATTTATAATTATTATTTTTGATATTATTTTATTAATGTTATTTCAATCTTATCTATGTACAATATATAATTGATTAATTATATTTATTTTTAACAGAGAGCTAAGACTCAGCTACAATCTATGCTGTTAATGAATCTCGAAGCGAGGCCCGTTGTATTTGAAGACGTCGGACGTCAAGTACTAGCGACGGGCAAAAGAAAACCACCATCGTATTTCATTAATGAAATTGGTAGGTGTATGATATATTATATTTTATTAATGTTTGAAATTCTATTTCCAATTAAAAAAATTGGATTTAAAATGAAAAATTAAAAGCTGTTGTAGAGAAAAATAGTAACTGAAAAACATAAAAAATTTATAGTAACTACATTATTATAAAATTATACGAGTAATACTTTTATTTTAAAGGAATTATATTTTAGTAGTTTAAGTCATTTCGTAACATAATTTTTTTTTTTGTGTAAAAAGAAATCGCTGTCAAATTTTCACTCTTTACAATAACGAAAATAATACTTTTACTAACATTATCAAAATTTCGACAAATCCCGCTCTTTAGATTATTTACGAATTATCAGTATTTCGCTGTATAGAAGTATAGAAGAAAGTAATAAGTATTGAATTTGTTTATTTTTGTAGAAAAAATCCAAGCAGAAGACATAGTGCGTGTAGCGCGTCGTATGCTCAGCAAGCCGCCGTCGGTTGCTGCGCGCGGAAAGTTGGCACACCTACCGAGCCTCGCTGACATACACGCCAACATGGCGCCCGCCGCCGAGTCGCCGCCCGGCCGACGCCTCAACCTCTTCCGAATGTAGCATTTTGTTAACTAATTACTATTAAATACATTTATTTTATTTAGTGTATGTTTTGTTTTATTTTTTGTCCCTTGAATGTGTTTGTTAATGGATAGAAAAGGAATAATAATTTAAACGTTACTAATTGATTTTTGTTGCCTGTTTGTATCGTTTGTCTTAAATTCGTTGCATAAGCCTGCATACATTTTATGCATTTAATAAATTAATCACGCAATAACAACTTGAAAGACTATAAATAAATATTCTGTTTACCCACATTGTAGTGAAAAGAGACAGTTTTTTAAAGATTATACTACTTTAAACAGTAAATAAAAAGTGACATAATAAAATTCATTTATTTATATACAAAATAACGCTTACATCTAACGCTACTAAAATATAAAATATGGCAAGAAAATCAAACCATGAATAAATTTGTATAAAAGGAATTGAATCTTAAAATCATAACGAATCAAAAGTCAGTCTTAAATGACTAAAAAAAATGAATTGAAATAATATTATTACTTAAAGTAACATTTGCCTATTATGATAGTATTTATAATAATTACGTAAAGTAACTTGTAAGGTAAGGTTATTGTATATGTCATTATTGTGCATTAAACCCTGTACATTTTATTTAAGAACAAAACTCAAAGCTTATTGTGACCTGTGTTGTGTTGCATAAAAAGAGTTTTATCTATTGATATTTTTTTAGGTATTACACCTAATGGAAGAAAATTCATATTTTATTTTTTATACTGATATCAATTTTTAATTTTGTGCTAGTTTCACCGCAGTCTTAGCGGCTTCATCAGCATCATTGATGATTTTGAACGGCAGCTTGGATTCTTCAAGAATCTTCTTTGCTTCAGCAGAATTTGTGCCTTCTAATCTGATAACAAGTGGGTGTTTGGGTGGGTTCTCTTTACACGCTGATACAATACCATTAGCTACCGTTGCACAATTTACAATACCTGAAATAATATGAAAATAAACATTTCACCCAAAAAACAATTATCCAAATCATAATGTGTTCATTAAAATTATGAAATGTGATTATAATCTTGCCCCTAAACTGCTGATCAAACTTTGAATTTTTTTTGTGCACCTTGAAATATATTTAGCTTTAATAAAAGGTTTACAATCACATCCATGTGTAGGTATGTATGTATATTATTATACTATATTACACTCAAAATATTAAACCTTTTATAGCTTGACACATTATACTCAGTAGAGTGCTTTAAGTTATTATTTTGTGTGGATGTTACCACAAATACTTTTATCAGATCTTGAGCCTCTTTTATTCAGATTACATATAAACATAACCAAGCAATCATCTGTGTGGGTAGATAAGATTCCACCAAAAGATAAAGATATAAACAAATCTCACCTGCAAATACATTAACAAATATAGATTTCACTTTAGGATCTGATTCTAAGATCCTTAAAGCAGCAGAAACTTGGGATTGTCCCACACCACCACCAAGGTCAAGAAAGTTAGCTGGTCTTCCTCCACTTAACATTATGAGGTCCATGGTGGCCATAGCCAAGCCTGCACCATTGACCATGCAGCCTATACTGCCATCCATATCAATGTAAGTTAGGTTAAGGGATGCTGCTTCTCTCTGAAAATGTATATACTCGTATATATATATAATATATCTATATATTGTTTCTTTTATAAACAATAAATACAATTGTTAGTAAGGCAATCCTGAGGCATCCTGAAGCAACATATTGCTGTAATGCAATGGTTGTATGTTTAAATCCCATTTGGAAAATTACTATATTTAATTTCTCCACTCTGGTAAGATAAGTAGTGGCATTAAAAACTTCCACACAACATGCAATGTCTTGAATTTCAACAAAAAGTAAAAAATACTGCTATGCTAAGCCAGGAAAGAGCCTAGTTGCTTATTTTATAATATACAAAATCAATGAAAGAATTATCTAATCATAAACAAAACGCAGAATATGTAAGTAACTACACCATCATCATCTTTCTTTTAAATCTTCATCTTTTAAATATTTTTTTTTATTACATTATACTAGTGTCCTAAGAAGATAAGCAAAGGAAATGTACCAAATATTAATTGCTAAAGGCAGAGATATGAAGTTACGCACAATAAGATAAACAATCTTAAGTTTTGCTAAGACTATCTTTATTTTGCTGCATAAAGTAAATGATAAAAACTTGCCCTTGTTCACTTCAAATTATGATAAGATAGTATATTTATCAATAACATTAATGTCTTTGAATGTTCATACATTTAACACACATGTGAATGAATAAAAAGAATGGTATTTTTATCACAATACATAATTCAAATTTGTCTGATTTATGATAAAAGAAAAGTATAAATTATAGAATAGAACTAAATCAATAAAGAATAAATGTTAAACTTACTTCTCTTGGGTCACATTCTGATGTGTCATCAAGAGCAAATATCTCCTTTTGCCTAAACTGTGCATTATCATCAAAGTTTATCTTTGCATCTACCGCTACTACTCTTCCATCATCAGTTTCCACCAATGGATTAATTTCAAGTTGTGTAGCATCAACCTAAAAGAGCAAGGCATATAATTTAAAGGATTTACATAATTAAGTAGAGATAATTATTATTTGTGTTTAACATACCTTTAAGAATAATTGCCACAATTTTTTGACTTCTTCAGCACATTTTTGCACTAAAGGCCCTTTGAATTCCAGAAATTCAGCAATTTCTTTAGCTACTTGGTCTGTTATTCCTTCATGTATATCTATAGGAACTGTTTTAAGTAAATGTGGTGTTTTTTCTGCAACAGCTTCAATGTCCATGCCACCAGCTGGAGAGGCTACTAATGCTGCACCATTATAAGTTCTTTCCATCACAATGCTCAGATATGTTTCGCGTACAATATTTACACTCTCTGCTACCATTACTTTGTCAACAAGGATGCCATCTTTTGGGGTTTGTTTAGTGATCAGTTTATGTCCAATCATATTTTTGGCTAAACTAAGAATTTCATTAGGATTTTTGGTTAAATGAACACCGCCCTTGAATCCATTGTCGAAGTGGCCTTTTCCCCGACCACCGGCTAAAATTTGAGCTTTCACAACGTATTCTTCAGCTTTAAAATCTGAGAGGGACTTTGGATCTAAAGAAGAATCAATAAGACGAAAATTTTGAATTGAAACTTGATATTTCTTTAGTAAATCCTTACTATGATATTCTTGAAGATTTAAACTTCTTCTGGAAATTACTCGTGGACAATATTTTTTGGTTAAAACGTTAAATATTTTAAAATTTTTAGTTTTGGATATTGCAGACATTGTTTTTTACTTAAAAGAAATATTTTAGTCAATAAGTAAGTTTTAAAATTATTTATATATTTTTTATAACAGAGTTCAAAAGTCACCTCCACTGATTACATTAAAAAAATTGTCGAATGTCAATCTTATATATATCTATATTCACATAAATATATGCAATAGCAATAAGTTGGCTCGACATTGACATAACAAGATTTGACAATTTGGCATGTTGAGTACTTTTTGATATCGAATATTTTTCCTTTCGATTACTTTCGATACTTTTGTACTCGAAAGTTTTTGTTCAATACTAGTACTCACTGAATACATTTTTACTCACTTATTCGCTTACGTTTGTTGGCTGGTGTTGTGAAGAACGTTTAGATATTTTTCAATTTATTTCTAAAATTGCTTTTTTATTATATGGCATGTATGAAAAGGCAACAACGATACGACAAAGCGAAAAAAATATGCAAGGAGCGATATAAAAGTATTCACCATTATGCTGTGTTGTATATCGTTATTTGAATCATAATGTCGTTTAGCAAGAGTGAATTATGGCAATATTCTATTAAGATTAAGAATACCAATGTTCACCTCATTGTTCTTGATCTTGTACTCATGAAAGTATCAATACTTTCTATTCGATATCGTGTCTCTACATGTTAAGACAATTAATTGATTGATTAAAAAATATTAAAGACTGAATTTAGAGCTTTAAATAGCTTTTATAAATATTCGTCTAGTGGTTATTGTACATACATTTTACGAATTATTAAGATTTTTCTCGCAACCTACCTTCTACGTACTGCTAGTAGACTTGGAAACCAAAGTATGCTCTAATTAAGCGTTAACATGCTCCACCTCAACTTTGTACACCACTGAGTTGCATTATGTGCTTTAATTAGAAAACTAACTGCCACTATCCTTTTGAATTATGAGATTAGGGACACGATATCGAATAGAAAGTATCGATACTGTACTCATGAGTATCGAAAAGTATGATACTGATAAAAGCAATGACACAAAAGTATCAATATCAATCAAGTAAAAGTATCAATCAAATTAAGTATCCATAATAGCTTTTACATTATAAAAATAAATTAAATAATAATCAAACAAAAAATCGAAAGAGACCATCGTGACTAGTGGTGGGACTAAAAGCGAGTGGTGTTGGGTTTGATTTCCAACGTGCGGAATGATTATATTTAAATTATATTCTTTTCATGGCCATCGTGGCGCACTCGGGGGAAATATTATACCTAAATTATACTCATTTTGCTTTGATTTCTGGCGGAAAGCGGCGAGCGGACTGTAGAGTTAATCCTAGGTACACTCTGATTCTGATTATGCGGGATAAAGCGTGAAGCGTTTTGTGGTTCTGGTAAGAGAAAACACAACGTTGAATTCCGCTACAAACAGTATCTCAGTTTCAAGCGGAAAGTGGAAAATGTAGTGTCATACACTAGATTCCCTCTGACTACTCTGCTTTGCAAAATAAAGCGTGAAACTAAGAAAAATATCCAAAAATATCTAAATGTTCTTCACAACAACAGTAAGCGACGAAAAAATAAATAAGTGATTGATTCCATGAGTAAACTTTGAACGGAACGAACGATGTTGAAGAAGCTTCAGCATGGTTGAAAGAAGACGTTGCTAATTTTACGCAAGCCGAAAGTTAAGTTAATCACCTAATTTTTTTCAACTGTCATGTTGATACAAAGTGAAGTAAAAGTATCGAACACAAAGCAATATATATTGCCAATATCGATATCAAGTACAAAAGTATCGGTATCCATAAGAAAATATTACACAAAGTATCGATACTTTTTTCGTGTCCCTATGGCATCACTAAGTGAAAGTTTCACGTCCACAAGATTCGACATCGACAGTTGACAACATAACCTAAAAATTGTTAACCGTTTTACGAAGTAAACATTAAACATAACCTATAAATTTTTGTACATATAAATTTTAAGTACTAACACTTAAAGTTAGTTTAATGTAATATTGATTTTCAAATTATAGTACAGAATGTCAAACACTATTGATGACGATGTGATAAAACTTGGAGAATACATAATAATTCAAAAACAGAACTATAAAAAAATACACAAATTTAACAATCCAACATCTTCTGTGAGTATAGGAAAGGATACAGTAAATCTAAATGGTATTGAAAATTGCCCGTACTTTTCTTTGTTTCGAATGGTTGCGAAAGGCACGAGGAGGCATAAAGAATACGATTTAGAATTATCAAAAGAAACGGTAAAACTCATTGACGAAATTGATTTAAAAGCTTCAGGTACTGATAATAGAAACATATATGACGATGGCAGATCGCAAAAACTATCTGCAACCGAAATTGATGAACTCAAAAGTGACTCTGCGAGAGCTTCTGATATAGTAGAAACATTAATAAGTAATTCAAACACTTTCAATAGTAAAACTGGATTTGCACAAGAAAAGTATTTAAAGAAAAAGGAAAAAAAATATTTTGAATATATTCAAATATTAAAACCAAACTTAAGAAATATTACTGAAGTTTTATATAAGCTAGATCCAGGCAAACTGCAAGGCATTCGTGTAGATACATTATCACAAATAATAACAATGTCCAATGTAAGTAGTGAGGGCAATCATTTACTTTATGACTCTGGTTCTAATGGGCTACTTGCTGCTACATTGTTGAGTTCAATGGGTCCACAGGGTGAAGGTAAATTAATACATATGCATCCAGGAAATATGTCACAAAAACAAGCCTTATTAGCTATGAACTTTCCTCCTCAACAATATAATAAATGTATATCTGTCAATGTGTATTCTGTTTTAAGGCAAATATATCAAGGTTGTGATACCAATTCAAATGATTCAGATTCATCTGCCAAAAACTTGAAAAGGAAAGCTTGTGATAATTTAGAACATGAAAGTAAAATGCCTAAGCTTGAAGAATCAAAATATGTTGTCAGTGATAACAATGAAAAGAATGATGAAAATATTGAAAATGGAAAAAAGAAACCAAAGTGGCATTTTGACAACATCAATGCTTCCCAAGTTTTATCAAACAAAGTTGATTCTTTGGTGATAGCCTGCAAGGAAGATCCCTATAATATATTAATGGAACTTATTGAGTTTGTCAAGCCTGGAAGGCCATTTGTTATTTATTATAGTGTAGCTGAACCACTACAAAACTTATACATAACCCTCAAGACTCTGAGTAAAGTAGCTGCTCTAAAGTTAACTTGTAATTGGATGAGAAATTATCAGGTCAGCATTAATTTAATGTATTTGAAATTTTCAAGTTATTAGTATTATTCATACTTTTTAAAAATTTGTTAATTATGACTACCATTAAATATATCTGTTATACAAATTACAAACTATAATTAAAACCTTTGTTATTTACAGATACTTCCAGAAAGAACACACCCAGATGTAGCAATGAGTGGTTCTAGCGGCTTCTTATTAACAGGATATGTACTGAAGTGAATATATATTTGTATATATAGGTAACAAATAAAAATGTGTATAATGAATATCTCACACAGTAACAAGCTTTTTTAATAATACAAATATCATATAAATTATAAATAACATCAAAAACTGCTCTTTTATATTTATGTAAAATAAATATTACTAGCTCTTCTAAATCCAAGGCAAGCAAATATGATAAATTATGGATATATTTTAATAATAGCTCTTTTATTCATATCATGCATTAAGATATATTTTTATATATAATATATTTTTTAATTATCTCTATATCTATTATGCCAATTTTAAAACACTTATAACTCTTTTCTAATTTGTATATTTTTAAAAACGGATTCAACAAAAATCTTTGGAAAATATTTATAAAAGTGATACCTTTTGGGATGAGAAAAGCAAAGATGAGGATCATTTTATTTAAGGAAACAAAAAACATGGAAAAATAGATGAAAATATTTATGATTAATGAAAAATAAAAGAAACAAAAAAAATACTTTTAATAAATAATTTATTTTATAAGCAAATAAATCTTTAGATCGCTTCAATAAAACACAGGAAAAAATAACATACAGGATTGACGAACAAATAATAAAGAGAGCATTTAGGTATATCAATGCTTTTGGTATTTTATATATTTTTAACTTCCTTTAAAAATCCATAAAGCATTAAAAATTATAATAGTTAACGGAATGTGTTTCAGTCTGATCTCTGTTCTCAAATGCATAGCAAATTTGACACCAACAGAATTTATAAAAAATATTGAAAATTAATATTTAGGGAAAATTGTATAAATGTAAATTATATGAAATGATTCTAAAATTTGGCACAAGGAATAAACTGAACTTTTCCCTTATTAGCCGTATTGTATTGAAGCAAAATCAATTATATTAATTAGTGATTTAAATGAAGCAGTACTAAGCAATATTCAATTAAAATAAATGTATCTTTGAATATTATCTTCTTGTGCAAATATAGGTAATTTTGAGTATTCTTGTTTTTAAATACATATATTTTTTTATAATTGCCAAATTTAACCATAATGAGTTCTTTGTAGTGATATAACAGACTACTATCAATAATAAAAATTGACTTACTATGTTATGTGGTGATTGTACTAAATTACATGCTGTATTAAACCAACAGTTACTACTAAATCATGTGCAAAGATGTTTAAATTAACAGACAATTAAGAAAACTAAAAAGTGGTAAAATATAAATTATAGCACTTAAAGGATTTTATTTTCTATCACTTATGAAATTGGAGATATGCACCATAAGAGCCCATAGCTAGTTTAGTTAAGCCCTATTATTATTATCATACTGGTATGTTTTTTGTAACTTACACAAATAGCTTTCAGCAGCTATTTTGTTTCACTCCTGGTGCAGTAGGCCTCTAGGAAAATGCGTGTAAGCTACTTAGGACTATAAATCTAATTCAAGCCATAAATAAACACAGTTAAAAATATATACTAGTGGCCTACAATGCAATATTGGAGATCGTTTTTACTTTATATAATAAAAATGCATATATATTTTTCGGCCGATCATATAAAAAAATAAAACTAAATAATACTATATAAACTGGTTAACATAAATACTAACTAAGGCTAAATCTCTTAAATAATATATAATGGATTGATTGCATAAAGAAAATAAATAGAGGATTCATTTTATGATTATTATCAACATGTTATCTACCCCAAAGACTTCGTATAAAAATGAGAACATCAATGGTACTGCACCACAATAATTTATATGAAAGAAAATTTTTGAAAATTGAACACACGTGCAGTATTGATTGGATAATTTACAATTACATATAGTATGGAATAACTTTGGTATTGGTGTCAATAAGAAGGCATGCGTAGCGGTGAGGCGCCGGCGAGATGCTTGCAGCGTGGCGCAGCTATGTAGAGTCTTCTTCGTTCCAGGAACGCAAGTCGCATATTTCATCATAGTCTTCCTACAATTAAATAAAGTTTAAAACCTTTCTATCTTTTTTGCTAATTGTTTTTAACTAAGTCATTTTTGTGTGGCACTATTGTTAAAATTTTAAAAAGATATTTGTTCTAATAAGTGTCTATAAGGTATTAATCTCCAAATTGCTCAACATTCCAAAAAGAGGTAATCGCATCCTATCTGATATGTATATTTTAAATCTCGAACTCGATATAGTAATACAATGAGCGATACGCGAATACATACCGACATCCAGGCGTGATCGAAGACGTCCTCGGCGGCGAAGCGCAGGTCCGGCTGCGGGCGCAGCATGTTGGCGACGAGGTCGATGGCGCCCGCCGACACGCGCTCCCAGTGCGGCGCGGGGAACTCCAGCCGCGCCGACAGGATCGCGTCGAACAGCTTCTCCTGGTCCCCGTCCGGCGACGAGAACGGCGGGAATCCGCACAGCAGGATGTACAGGATCACACCCGCCGCCCATACGTCGATCTGATTACAACGAGCATTGTTCATTATCTAATATTATATTAGTTTTGGATCTATTTGTTTTTTTTAATATTTCCGAGGGTTTATAATCTTAAATAATAAAAAAAACTTGCTAATTTGCCACTTTTTCCACAGCTATAACGACAAGAATAAAAATTAAGCCACATAGGAGTATGTGTTGTATATTCTTTTAAGAATACTATCTTCGATTATATATTTGCTAGCACTTACGAGTATAGCACGGTTCATCCCAACATTAGAAAGAATGAGTATAATAAGAACCTTGAGGCCATATCCAGTCTCCAGCAGTATCTCCGGCGCGACGTAGGTGGGCGTGCCGCAGACGGCGTGCAGCGGCCGCCACACCTCCACCGCCAGACCGAAGTCGGCCAGCTTCAGGCCGCGTATGCTGCCGTCTGCGCCTACCTCCACCTATTTACATTATAATAAACTTAATTACTACTTTAACTGTATTTGTATGAGTTTAAAAAAAACATGTTTCAAAAATTCAACAAAATCATAATAATTCTCTTCTTCTATTCATTAAATGTACTAAAAAGTTTGAGATGTTGTATTTAGACACTTTTGCAAGATTACTATTTGAATAATAATTTATACTATAGTAATATTGTAATAAAGATCTACAGGGGCAAGTTACGAAATGGTTTTTTTATTAGGACGGTGCTAATTTTAGTAAGAATAAATGGACGTTAATTGTATCTTACCAATAGGTTTTCGGGTTTGATGTCTCGATGGACGATAGAAAGCGAGTGTAGGTATGCGATAGCTGATGTTAGGTGACCTATTAACAAGCGCGCCTGCGGCTCGGAAAATTTAGAAGCGGCTGCGATACAATCGAAAAGGTCGCCACCTAAAAGTATATATATTTTCAATATACTGAATTCAAGAATAAGTTTTCTTTTTTTATATAATTTTGCTTAATTCATCAATAACATCTACATTATTGAAATCCAATTTCTACTTAACATGTTTTTTTTTAATTATTATTTTTTTAATTAAATCTTTTTTCTTTTATAATAGTTATTTTATGTATCGCAGTGTAAAACTAAATTAAAAGTGAAAGTTAGAGGGGTTTTATGAATCATTTTTATAAATAATAAGCTTTAACTTACCACTGACGAGCTCCATAATAAGGAACAACCATTCAGGACTGTCCTGATCTTCTATGAGAGACACTATGCGAGGGTGACACAGCTTTCGCATTACACGAACCTTAGAAAATATTATGAATTTTCGAATTAAATTTTTAGTCTGTGTAACTTTATTTAGGATATTTTTCTACGTTTTAAAATATATAACTAAAGAAAATATAAATATCGTACCTTTAGAATTATACTGACCTATATAAAAATGTCATTTTTGGAAAACGTTAATATAGATTTGTACATTTAAGTTTTTTTAATAAAGAAATAATTCAAATTTTATTTTTATTTATATTCTTTTTTTAATCAAAGTCGTCTTTATTGACTTTGATTAAAAAAAGAGTTGTCTTAAGTCATTTCGTGGCAAATCAAATCAAAACCATGATTTTATTGATTAGGTCATCAACAAAAACTAATTCATTTGCAAAGCCATATAGTTAGAAAATAAATTGCAAAATTAAGGTGATAATATTATAATTATTTAGTGTGTCAAATGTTTTAAAAATATGTCAATACAAGTTAAAATATTATTTTATTAATTAAGACTTACTTCAGCTTCCACATAATGTTCTTTGCCTTTACACTTTGCTTTGTCTATAACTTTGAGTGCATACTCTTTCCCAGACATCTTGTCCTTACATATCCGAACAACAGCAAAGTTACCATCACCTTAAACAATATTTGTTTTTAAAGCTATATAATATATGATTTCTGTACAAAATATAAACAAGAATATAATAGGTAGATGTTAATATAAGAAATAATTAAAGAGTTGAAATGCTTTCTGGCACCTTACTATATAAAATATGATTTTTTTTTAACTTCACGCTGTATCCCGCATATAGCGGGGTAGGCAGAGGGAACCAGAGAATCTAGTGTTAAGACACTCCATTCTCTTTCAACATTTCCGTTCTCCACTTCCGTCAAATTAAGGCATTGCGTGTAAATATGATATTGTTTATTAAAACATTAATATGACTAATCTTATTGGAATTTTTACTGACTATTTTATTTATACTAGTCTCTCCGTAAATGCGGTAATAACGCATTGCGTAGTGACGTATATGACACTTTTATATAAACATGGATGACAAACCATGGTAGTATGTGTAACATTTATTTTATTAATTTAATATACTTTTTAGGCATATTTTTTAAAAAAATATAAGCATTCTGACCTCCTTCTGTATATAAACTATAAGTGTGCCGAGTTTCATGATCCTCCGTCTGCGTAATTTTCATAAAAAGGGATCCAAAGTTTTTCCTTCGCGTATTTATATATAGAAAACTACAATATATTAGTAATGTAAGGTGGTAATTTGTCTGTCGATAGACAAATTTTTATTTTATTTTGTATATCATAAATCATAATGTGTTTCTAATGATTATTCACACATTATAATGCAAAAAGGTGTGCCTGCGATTGCTATTGTTCTTTCACTGACTATGAATAAGATTAAATATTATCATTCAAATATGACTAATGCATTATGTATGAAATAGAAAGGGTGCATTCCTTTATTTTTATAAGGATGTCCTAAATGTAGCTTGGCGTAAGAACATAAACATATACTTTTCGTCGGATATGAGTTATGTAAGTAGTCGCCTTGTAAATAGAAAAGCAATTTAGTGGATTTACAATGAATGATTTTTTGGTTTTTATTATCACAAGCATAGTGATGATGTATAAAGTGAATTATATTACAATTTTTAATTCCACTAAGGTAATTTTAAGGGAATAGTAAAAAAATAAGTAGTATATTAATACCTATAACGTTCCCGACGCTGTACTTGAGACGCAGCGGTTGCGGCAGCAGGCTGGCGAGCGGGCACGCGTCCCCCCCCGCCGCGCCGTCCCCCGCCGCGCGCGCCGCACGCCGCACCGGCATGCGCGGCTTGGGCCCGCTCCTGGCGGACAACACCTTACTTTAGCTTCACGCTTTATCCCTAGCGGGGCAGTCGTAGGGAACGGAGTGCCGAACGCGACGGTCCCTGCACACCTCTTTCCCTCGTCGACGGTCATCGACCCTCGAACGAGATCGTTTGTTATTACCTAAGCCGATCCGGAATTATGGATGTTTCGAGGAATTATAATTTTAGCTCCGCACTTCACCTCACAGGTAGACAAAATGTAGAAAAACACTTCGATCTCTTTTTTCCCTCTGAATTTTCACCACGCTTTACCTCACCAGAGTGGGGAAAAGAAAATAATTTAAGTATAATCATTCGCCCGAGTAGGAGTCGTTCCCACAACCACTCACATGCAGTCAGGCGTCGGCACACTGTGCCACGATATTTTTTGTTAGTTACACAAGTATACTATCATTATATTAAACAAATATTAAAATTAATTGAAATTATTATCAAAATTATATAATATTTTAAAATTTACTTTAATTCTTTATTTTAAAATCCAATCTTTAGAAATAACAATCTATATAAAATTGTTTCTTTTCAGTATTTTATTTATTAAGTTAAATTACCTTGAATTCCTAGATATTGCATTACATTTACTTTTCCTACATTGTAAAACAGCCTTGCTTTCTTCAAATTCGAGTTCGAAGTCTTCTTGATTGACTCTGTAAGAAACAGATAGTTAAAAAAAAATATAAGAAAACATAAATAGCATAAGCATACCATATATATAATATTTAAATAAAAAAAAATCTTAAAGAAATTGAAGCAAATGACTTTAAAACTTTTTTGAAACTTAAACACATATTTGTAGCTACAAAATTACGAAAACAATTAAAATAAAAGTACACACATAAGAAAAAAAATGATATACACGTAAGATAAGATATAATTACAAGTTCATCTTAAATACTTTAATTTTAATGGGCAATTGTTTAAAATTATAGCTTTATTTAAATTTTTTTTTTAAATTTCGCCTTATTTTTTTATATTTTATCTAAATGTACATTTCTTTGTTTTTTTACATGTGTAACAATTATACTTAGTATATTAAAAAGCACGGCGTTAGGTTCCGCCACTCTATACATAGTAGTTCAAAAAGTGAAGAATGGAGAATCATAACACTAAGTTCTCAATATTTCCAGAAAGTTAAAAAAATATAGTTTTCATGCTTCTTTATTCAAGAAAAATATAGGGTGTCCCAAAATTAACGCAAGATTTGAATTAAATAGAAAATGCCATTTTAGTCTTTAAATAGCGAATGAATAATGAATATAATAGCAAATGGCGGCAAAGTCAAATCTTGCGTTAATTTTGGGACACCTTTATAATGATAATATAATATAACGATAAACTTAATTAAAAACAAACCTTTCGTTTCCGTACGCAAAAAATACATCTTCTTCTTCGAAAAACTGGTGTAGAGCAGTCACTGGGGTGCCAGTTTGGGTGAACACTTTACGAACACAGCCAGTATCTAATTTTATACATTCAGTGATTGCCGCAAGTGCATGTTCCAGAGTTGGGCTATTGCGTTTATTCAATAGCAATCTGCAAACCTAAAATAATGCTTTTGGTATCATTGTTTTAAACATAGAATATTCTATGAGGTAAACTTATAAATATATTAGGTAAAATATTAAAACAGAATAAATAATTGTGTTTTTATATTTTGTTTATGTATATTTTATTTATTTGTTGTTAATGACTTTTATACATTTGAAGAAATGTATTGTAACAAGATTAAGTTTTATTGTTATTTATATATATGTTTCTGATGTCAAAATGTAGACACCTATTAGCATCAAATTTTCTTTGTTTAATGATGTTTCATTTGAAATTCTAGTTTCATATAAACTTAAAAGTAAAAGTTTTAGATAAGTATTCATGCAGTTTAACTATAACTTTTAATTATTAAACAATATTTTTACTTGTGTTAAAGTTTTAAAAGGATTTTTACCTTACGGGGTTTCACTCCATTTCTAATAATAGTAACTATGCGTGGCCGGATTACATTGTCACCTGCTGGACTTACTCTAGGTGTCCCATTGCCAGTGGAGTTGCTACCATTTGTCTGGAATTATTTTATTTTAAATGGTTTATGCTAAAAATATATTTTCTCTATTTATATATTCTTGTCTATCTTGCATACTTCTAATAAGTTAATTCTAGTAGGACATGTAATAAATACATTTTAATAGGACAAATGTTTATCTTTAAAATAAACATTATTTAAACATATAACTACTGCAAACAATTAACAGTATTTGATACAAATATTATTTTAAAAGGGATGCAATTTTTTTTAAATTAAAACAAAAAAATATTTGCTCACTTGCAAATACCGGGACACAGGTCTATTGTTAGCTCTTGCTGGTGATGGACTTGCATTGTCACTTAGAGACTCAGGCCCACTTAACCTAAATGACTGAGGTGTTACAGCACTAGCTTCATAGTCCAGCTTCTTGAAAGGTTCTCCAACCCCACTGCAAACATATGACTGACCATCT
Organism: Philaethria dido; assembly: GCA_033558755.1. Taxonomy (NCBI): domain Eukaryota; kingdom Metazoa; phylum Arthropoda; class Insecta; order Lepidoptera; family Nymphalidae; genus Philaethria; species Philaethria dido. The sequence goes on along the minus strand of JAKGSA010000071.1, from coordinate 232,149 downwards.
TCTAAGTCATCCACTTTTCCTATCTGTTAAATAAAATTTAAAAATAATAATGTTAATTGGTTTATACTTCCTAAGTTTGTGCTATAAACAGCATGTGTTATATACTTACTTTTCTACCCTCTAGAGAATATATTGTTCTAACACCACTGGGCAATGTAACATTATCAACTAACACTCTAGTCAAATCTGCAGTTAAACTATCAAAAGATCTGTAAAAAAGTCAACTCATATAAAAAATTGAAATAGAAAACTTGATACAAACATAGCAGACATGAGTCACACTTCCAATAAGCTTTGTTAACTTATTTGAATTGAATTATTCAGATATCTTATATAATATGTATATAAATGATAAACCTTTCTAATGTTAATATATAGTTTTAGTTATAATTTTTAAAATCAAGAATTTTAAATAAAAACAAAATAATAGTTTTGTCTTTTTTTTAAAAAAATGTTACATAAAGAAATTTCAGATATACAACAATTTTTACTTCATCATTAAGAACGACGTTTAGCAACACAAAATAATTAAATTGAAATTCGTATATGCATCCTGAGTATGAAAGTGAAAGTAGCAATAATTTTAGTCAAATTCTTTAAATTTAGTAGTTTATTATTTTCCTACCTATATCTTTCTGGCAAGACTGGAATTATTACTCCTGAATAAAATTTATCCCCATTTCGAAAAAACCTGATTCTCTTCGCTTTACGTGCAGGCTGAGATCGAGTCATTACGTTACGTCGATTCGTCCTAGATTTCATAATGTCCATATCGCTTAAATCCTTTTCTAAGTCGCATACGGAGCTGGAGTGGCTCCCGCTTCGGCTTAAATTGTTCTCCATTCTGCAATGTTAGGAAAGTTGAATAAAGTTTTATAAACTTATAATTTCGTTAACGAACTAACAATTTCATATTGTCCTCACATCTGTTCTTCTCTGTGTTAAATAGTAACTATTAAATATTATTAAGTATAATAATATTTTTACTTAATCGTGTCTCATTTTAGGCAATTTATGAAAACTAAGACATATGTTTAACGAAATATTTTATTCAATAGGTAAACCGTAAAGTATTTCATGAAACACGGAAATCTGCGGAAATCAGCGCAGGTTATAGATAAAATAAAAATTATAGATAAGTAATATAAGTTTAATGTAGGTGTTGGGATTACTAACCTGTGGCCTAGACAAATAAATTAATAAAATAAAACCTCCACACGTAGTGAAAGTTAATATTAATTTATAAATAATGAAGATTAATAAATCTGTTTTAATGATTATTTTAAGTTAATATTTTTTTTATATTAGTCATAATTACTAAATGCTCAATAGTGAAACTATTATGTTATACATATAAGAAAATATAAATCACTTCGTAACATTAATTTAAATAAAGTCTATTCTAGTTATGGCTAAAGACTATTCTAGTTACAGATTTAATTATGAATGCTATGAAGCATGACGCAACTATTGGATCTTCCTTAACAAGATTAAATTTTTTACCAGTGGTAACATAATAAACAGGTGACGCATTTATCAATTTCGTTTAATGTCAAAAAGTACTTACAGACAAAGAGTGACTATTATTTTTATTTTTCGTCTTAATTATATAAATTTTTGTGCATCATGTCTTCACGTAAAAAGGTTCTTTTAAAAGTTATCATTCTTGGTGATAGTGGTGTTGGAAAAACTTCTTTGATGAATCAGTTTGTCAACAAGAAATTTTCCAACCAATATAAGGCAACAATAGGAGCTGATTTTCTCACGAAAGAGGTAATTGTCGATGACAGGATCGTCACAATGCAGATCTGGGATACAGCAGGGCAAGAGCGATTCCAATCTTTGGGGGTAGCATTTTATCGCGGGGCGGATTGTTGCGTCTTAGTTTTTGACGTAACTGCCCCTAACACGTTTAAGTCCTTGGAGAGTTGGAGAGACGAATTCTTGATACAAGCGTCACCACGTGACCCTGAAAACTTTCCGTTTGTTATATTAGGTAATAAAGTGGATTTGGATAACCGTGCCGTGTCAGCTAAGCGTGCACAGCAGTGGTGTCAAAGCAAAAACGACATTCCTTATTTTGAAACGAGTGCCAAAGAAGCTGTGAACGTCGAACTGGCTTTCCAGACCATAGCACGCAATGCATTGGCTCAAGAGACTGAAGCAGAGCTCTATAATGAATTCCCTGATCAAATCAAGCTGAATGCCAATGACAATGGCCGCAACAGGGATGGAGACAACTGTGCTTGCTAAGATCCACTTCATTTTTAAACAATGGCAATATTTTAGTGTCTCCTTATTTTATATAAAAATAATACAATAGAGTATAATTTTTATTTAAGTAATAGTTACTTTAATATTTTATCATATGTAAAAATTTGTATAGGCATGATATAATTTCACATTTATTTTGGTGATTTTTATGCACTTGCATTAATGTAAGTTAGCACTTATATAAGGATACCTGTCACTATTAGGAAGAGTTGGTTTGTATTATGTAAAGTACAATTGGATCTGTTTAAATAGAACAAAACTTTTTATATATGGTTGTCAGATGTTGACATTACTCCAATCATAATTATATATATATATATATATATATGTAAAGTTATTATATATGTAAGTTAGTTAAATTAGTTTGTGTGATATATTTTATTTCATTAATTTAGCAAAGACCAATTGACAACTATATTTAGTTTTAATATCTATAATGTAAAACAATTTTCAAATTCATTTAGTTTTAACATAAATATTTTAAAAATAATTTGTATAATCATTTGATTTATGTTGAAATACTTATATTTTATATGTTTAAAACTTCATCTACATATATGAGGTCACAATTAAAATCCAAACCAAAAAATGATTGAGCCCCGCAAACAATGTATGAATAACAATTTTAATATCTTTCCAACTCATTTATAGATTTATAAATTATTTACTAAATTCAAGATAACATACATAAATACATTGTCTGCAAGACTGCAAAGCTTATAGCAACTATTTACAGATTTTTATTTTTCTTTATACTGTTTTTTTAGTATGCCTGTACCTTGAAATAAATGTTGACAAAGCTCTTAAAGTTTTTGAATTGTTATCTATATGGAGTGATGGTAAATTAAATGATTTTTAAACATTAAAATTATTTGTTAATATAATAAACCAAGTGCTAAATTAAAAACTGTTTCTTTGGTAAACACTATATATTTCTGTATATATTTGAATTTTTAATTATTAGATGTAAGTAGATAATGATACAGCAGATAAATTAAAAGATTACTCAGCATTTTGTAATACACTTATTATTATTTAAATAAAACTGCAAACCATTTTGCTGCATATATTATTATTTTATTGTTAACTCATCTCATGAAATTATAGTAGGTTAATACATACATGTAATGCATCATAGCTTTTTAATGTGTGATGTTACAGCTGTATTGTAAACTTATATAAGTATTGATAATAAAAAATATTTCCTATATCCCATTATATATTTTACTTATTCATGAGATTATGCTTGCCTATTACTATTAATTAGTAGTAAAATTACAATTGTGCAAAACAAATCCTCAGAGAATAATAGTAATTAATGTGTGCTTCACACATTTTTTAATAAAAGTGGAAAATATACAATTTATGGCCTATTATATATTGGAGTGATGCTGATTAAAAAATTACTATAAAATTATAATTATGCTTTCAACTTACTTCTTGCCTTGTAATGTTTGGGAAATATTAATTTTCACCTTTTTGGTATAATGGGATATTATTTTTGATTGTTATCGTTAAATATTAATACTTAAATTCTAAGATCTAGGTGAAGAAATATGATATGCTGTAATAATGGTTGCTTTTAATTTTATATTAATTAATAAAAGTACATAAACACCGAAATCTTGTTTTACATGAAAACCTTAATTCAAATAAACATTCGTATTACACAAATAAACATTCATTTATCCAATCGAACAAAGTGCAATATTAGGTATGTTGTTCAGCTACCTGACACCCAGTCTCTTTCTGTGTTGCGTACCATGCAAAATTCAGGTTCATATGATGCATAAAGGTAATAAATATGTGTCATCGTATGTATGCGCAGTTCACACATAGACATAATAGAAGCGAAACTACGAAAATATATGAATGTTAAAAGTTTTTATTTCATATTGTAATATGATTCTATTTATTTTGTATTTAATTAGATTCCATTTCTTTTTTGTTATTAGTAATAGCAAGTAATATATACATCATTGTTATACTATCTCACTCTTTCCTAGAAACGTGTGTGAATCTCTTTAGTGTCATTTTTCATTACGAGGAGCTTCAAATCTCAACGATTCTAAGTTAGTTTTACTTCAACAATGTATATAAAACAGTAAGTAATAATTATATACTCATTCACACATATACACGTCATTTTAGCATGAAGGGCCAATGCATAGAAAGTAAATTTGATTTAAACTATCTTTACGCCTAATCCTAATATTATCTAAAGCTCGTCATAAGTATGGCTCTCAAAACATCATTATTACTGTAGCTTTTTCCTCACAGACATGTATATTTATTTTAAAATTGAGTGTGTTACATAGGAGCTATTTAGTGTAAGGTAGTAGATACATATCATATTGTGTTATATATTATGTAGTTCGAGCAAGGTATGTTTTCACGTTCGGTGTGCGCATGCGGGGAGGGACGCGGGGCAACGTGGGACGGGGACGAAGCTCCAGCGTTTCAGCCGGCATGTAGCTCGTTCAGTCTCGCTTGTGACATGAAAGGGCGCGATTCTTCACACGCATCACGGTGCTCCGAGAAATGCATTACAATGAACAGCCTCCTGGGATTGCATGTAATGGTAAGTTCCAGTTGTAAGTCTACTTTACTATTTTTGTTTTATGTACACGTAACGCTATTAAAATGCAAAGCAATGTATGCATTACTGTAATATTACATATTTTATAAGTATATCACAAGATTCTTTTATTTTTTTTACACTAATTAAGAATATAGTACCTTCATGATTTAATATATTATATCGTTATAAACTTTTTAAATATATTTATTATTAAGCGAATCGAATCGAAATAATACTTGTAGGATCTATGCAGAAATCTGTTTAAAATAATTAAAAAAAATATTAAAATAAAATAACTATAATAATTATCACATTTCTTCGTTTTTTTAAACTTAATTTTTATTTGTATTGTTTCTTTTTAATTTTTTTTGTGATTTTTATAATATTACCTGTATTAATATAGGTACGTCCTTATTAACCTGCCATTTAAACTTTTTCATTTAAGAATATAGCTTTAAAATGCTATATATAATTATTAACAATTCGCAGTCTGTGTTAGATATTTTATTCCTTGTGTCCTCATTGACCTTGCGCTAAATGCTAAGGGACAATTATCGCGATGTTGCTTCAATGCCAATCATAAAGCCCTTTAATATATTACAATATTTTTCAAAGAAATGTTAGAAAATGCTATTTATTTTGATAACACGCTATCGTCTCATCGCTATGACTCTCAGTGCAACGTGATGGGTTCCGCACCCACACGGTAAATCTAAGGAATGCCAAAGTAAGTTCGTTCTCTATAATTTGAATTATTAAATTCGTCCAGAACTAGACCAGGATTAATTAGGCTCCTATTATAAAATAACATTGATATTATTCTTAATAGTAATGAAAAAAATATTTTATATCTTTTTTATTTTAAATTACCTACTTTTATTTAAACAAATATAAAGTTGGTAATCCTGAAAACTGTTTACGTTACTTAAATTATTATAATTATTAATTGAAACATTCGTATTTCGCACTCGTATACTGAAAAATGGCTTTGATATATAGAGAATTCAATATTTTCTATTGCAATTGTAATGTGGCGAATAGGTTTAAGTGAAAAAAAAAATTAAAAATTCGCTCAGTATAGGTACATAACAAGAACTCATAAACCTTTTCGACGACATATTATGTATTTTGCCAATTGTATATTGTATTTAACGTGATTTTCAAAACTTTGTGACATTTCATATTTTACTGGGAAACATTGTTTGTTATTAGGTATACAATATTTTTTAAAAAGTAATATTTGTTTCTTTTTTTCAATAAGTAACATTAATAAAAATAAATTTATATTTTTATAATTATTTATAAATGTACCTGTTACCAGAGCTGCTAGGGAAGATACCATATCTGTGTAACAAAAGATTTTAAAGATTAAAAAAAATAGTTTCATACTAATATGGCGAATGTTTATTCGAACAATTTAGAGATCTAATTTTTTCTTACTATCAGAGTTTTTACATAATGGGACGCTTTGTATTTATCGCAAAGTAATGATTAATTAAAAATCGTAATAGTAGTATATCGTTCATTGGCATTTTGAAATTAAAACGTAATGACATTTTCAGATATGGTAAACGCTAACTTCTTTGGTTTACACGATAATGGCATAAACATGTATTTCTAACATCAAACTAAATATCCTACCTACCAAAATATACACGATAAATCCGTTTCTTGTTTCATATTGCCGAAAGTTCTTAAAGCTTCGTTTTAGATATATTTCAAGACCTAAATGTTGTTATTTTATTTTGAAACTAAAAAAAATTGAGATTTGGATAATCAAAATCACTGTAATCAATTGAAAACGTTTCTTAATATCAGAGATTCATATTATAGGTTTACTTAATTATCGATTATTAAAAAATGCGATTTCTATTATATTGTTAAAATTATTTCCAAATTACAGATAAAAATATATTTATAATAGGTATATTTTATTACGAGTATTATTTTATTTTGTACTACCTTGAATACAAGTAGATATATCCGTGCTATCAAAAAAACAGTATAATAAAACCACAGTTCTTCAGACGGATTGCCAGAAATTTATCGAAAATACTAGTCTGTAATCTATACAAAATTTATATCTATCAAGTATCGACATACATACGAATGCTTCAATGCAATTTATTGATTTTATTGAAATCGGCTCGTACAGTGGATGTACGTTTGTATGTAGGTATATGAAGAGACTCATACTTGTAAACTGTAATTATTGAATAATGAATCTTTGAGTAATAAAAAAAATCTTAAGTATTTACTACCACACCTTTAGTCAATTAATTTTTAATATTATATTATTAGTTAATTACCATAACCTATTTATGGTACCTAAGTATTATATAATTTATTATGAAAACTAAGTTTCATATGTTTATCATCTAAATCATCAAACAATTATTTGTATTATTGATAGGTTTTAGGATAATTAGTTACTGTATGGATGTCGTTGGCCTGATCCATCTTGGAGCAATGAATTTGTTCCGATTTCTGTACTGTGAAATTGTAAGGAGATATTGCATCATCTTTCGGTCGAATTTCGTAGCCAATATGACTATTATGCGATTTCAGATTACTAAGTACAACGATGTTGTATTTAATTGGTTGTACCTATATGATACTAAAATAATAAATATATTAAAATTACTATCTAAATGCTTAGAATAGATCTACGTGATTGTCCTTCCTTTTATGTCGTTATTAGTCATACAAACTATTGCAAATTGCAAAATACTTATAAATAAGTATATATTGTTCTGGTGAATTTGTTGGCTAATGCGAATTGATTGAGATTTTAAATAATATGAATAAGATGATTGCAATATTACTTGTTTATTTTAACGGCTTGACCTGTTGTCACTACTTTGCCAGTCAATATGATGCCAAACAATTGAGAGCAAACTTATTGTATTACTAATTGAGAGAAAAAATCAGTTTCAACGAAATTGCATTATACGTCATAAAAAAACTGAAACGCTTAGTAAGTTTGACAAATAATTACACTCTACTATAACCAGACACGTCGGTCATCTTTGTTTAGAAGTTGTGCTTGTTGCTTTTTTTCATTTAGGTAAACTTGTAAGACGGCAATGACATTGTCAATTATAAAGACAAAAACAGTCTTTCAAGGATTTTTACTTATATTGCAAAATATTTGTTAGGGATTAGACTTCACGCTGTATCCCGCATATAGCAGGGTAGGCAGAGGGAACCTGAGAACCTAGTGTTAAGACACTCCATTCTCTTTCAACAATTCCGTTCCCCACTTTGCGCCGAATTGAGGCATTGCGTGTTGAGTGGCGGAACTCAACGCCGCGCTTTGCCTTGTTACCAAACCCAAGAAATGAAAATACTAAATTTTACATTTCCTGGAGTGGGGATCGTACCCACAACCTGTCGCATTTACAGTCGCACGAAATTTCGACCTCACAAAATTTCGGATGTGCGGAAGTACTTAAAGGGAATTATTCATACATACTTATTTACCTGTACTCTATCGGTACTTAAAAGATATTGGTATCTTTGACGTGTGGACATTTGTAGACCAAACGAGACTAAATGCCACGGATGAGTGACGCGCTACGAATAAAGTAGGCGCCAAATAGCTACCGTCTATTTTAATTAAGATATTTTATTGGTATTGGTCGCTCTACATAAGTAAATTCATTGCTGAAGGACTGCTTGGTATAATTGATATTAATAAATATTAAAATATTTTAAGTGGTTTTGTATAGCAAAAAAAGTTAATAATTGTATGTTAGTATGCAAACAAAAAAAAGAAGAAACTCTTTAGCAGTCATTGGATTCACTGTGCGAGTGCAAATCAGGAAGAGGAACACGGGGCAGAGCTTCTATTAATTCCGACCCAAATGTAGATTTAAAAAGCATTTGTATCTAGGATGACTCTACCACTATCAATCCACCCTGCAAAAATTTAGCTGCTTCCATCGCATCCCTACAGATATAGCATGACTACTACTTTATCTCATGTTACCCAATCAGTTTGATCTGGCAATTTATTTTTCATCTCGAGTTGGAACGCAATAAGATGAAACTTAAACAGTGCTGGAGACCAACCACAAACTAGGGTAACATTTTAATGTTAATGGTAATTAACAGATAAATAATTATAGTACATTTTATTTTGGAAGGGCGGAATCTCCTAATACACGCATTATATGCTTAAAAGGAGATTTCTACCATAATTTTTTTTTGTGTAAATTTCTGTTTTAAACAAATAAAGTTATTATTATTATTATAGAAGACCCCATGATTAGCAACTCGTTTTGCTATTTTAAGCTCATTATGTGCAATTTATATTTATCATTCTCATGTTGCCGAATAAAATATATGGTTTGTGAAAGTACAAATTTATTTGTTAAAATTAAACATATCAAATGATCTAGAATTTTGTATTTTTAATTACTTATTCAAAAACTGCTGGGCGTCAAAACTAAAAAGTGGAATGTACGCTCCTTTAGAAGCATAGCATGAGAGCATAGGGGAACACTAAAAAGAAGATTTCCCGAAATTCCTTCAGAGGCGATAAAAAGGATTTTAAAGTTATGCAAACGAAATTACGGGCGACAACTCGTACTCAGTAAAAGGAGACAGTTATGTTTGTTATTTGACTGGTTGTTTTTATAGTTATAAATTTAACTTATAATCGTTATTATTAAATAAATATAACTATACCTAAACTTCTGGGGAAAAATGACGTACCTTAATTGTGCGGCGATTTTTGTTTTTATAATTTCGTGATTAGATTAGATTTCAGCTTTATCGAGAGAATTAAATGATTTCTATAAACTATGACGAATAAAGTCTTCCAGATTATTATTATGCGTCGCGTATTTTTGTGACCCTGACCGGAAAACGAGTAAAATGTGTAGATTATAATTTATTTTAAAATTGTATAAGGATTATATCCATCGCCAAAAAAATCTACTATTTATACACCATTTCTAAATTATATACCCAGTCTACCACTTAAAAAATGACTAGTAGGAGCGAAGATCTTTTCTCAAATAAATTCGTTAAACGCACAACAAAGTTTGTGTACAATATTGATATATTTTTTGCATTTTCGTGTGTCATTCAGTGTCACAATAGCGAAGTAATTTGTACTCAACTGACACGCTCGAATGCCTTAAATGAAGCACCGAAATGAGCTATATTTTGTAACAACATTTTTATCTTAATGGTAATTTCATAAATAAAGACTACAGAAATGCCGGATAAGTTATAACTAAATCTACAAGAGTGAACCCCATTGAATAGGCTTTCGCCTTTACAGACAATTCATGTCATTGTCAAAGAACTGGCAACAACAATTAATCTAACGCTTGGTCTGAGTCAGAGCATATAGCAAGTGATTACTAATTTATAAATGCAAATTGACAATTTAGAAATATATCAACAGCAGCATAGTTATATTTTTTAATATAAGAATCATCCGGTTTTCCACTTTACTATTGGAATATTTTTCTTATATCTTTTAAGAAAAATACATGTATTAATAAAGTATTTAGAAAATATAGTAGGTGTTTTTTTATGTCCACAGTCATTGATTTTTGTTGACATCTAAATATCACAAAAAGTATGGATACTTTTCAATCATTCATCAAATGTTGAAATAGTAAAGTTTGCCGCCTACGCTTTTCAATTTGTAGAAATATTTTAAACTCATTTTGACGCATGCGTGAAACATATTGATTGGTCCGTAGCGAATCCCGCTTCTAAAAGTGACTTTGAAAATGTTCTTTCTGTTATTCTCATAGATAAGTATCAATGACAAGTGATTCCAATCAAATTAAAAATTCATACCAATAATTTACTGATCTTATTATATGATCATAAGTAACAAAATTACTTTGATTAAATATTTACGTTCATTAATAGTTAAGCCATTTTCTTGAGTGAATAACATGTTTTTCCGCCGATAGGCTTTATATGTTAATGTATCTTGACACTTATCTATTAAGCAACTTTGCACTTCATTCTTGGGCGATAGGTACTGTGACTCTTCAATGAACACAACTAAATTTGCTTTAGTTGACCTTGATAAAAAACTAACGAATCAATAAAACTATTAACTGATCATCAAAATGAACTGCAACATTTACTAATTTCGCTACAGAGATATCAGAGGTCGCATACCATTTATTTATCAGTACTTGTCTACAATTTTTGTAGATTATTTACACAGAATAAATATTTTTGTCAAACTATTAACACTTTTAACGTATTTTAGTACCCAGACTAAGAGTTCATTGTTATTAAAGTCATTAGGTGTAATTGATACGTAATTAGACTTCCCATACTAATATTTTAACTAATATGATAATTACATATGTGAATGGAGCTTTCATAAAATAAGTAGGTGTTTTAGTAGAACGTGTTATATGATGTCCTGTGACGTAGTTATCTAAGAATAAGCGATGGCCGTCTCTAATTATAACTAGGTAGGTACATCGTGAACGTAGCTGCATCTAATGTGTATACATTATTTTAAAAAATATACAGTATTACATTATAATTGCAGTTTTATATGGTATCGATGTTAATTTACAAAAATATATTTTTGCTTTTGTAAGTCAATTAATTGTGATTCCATTATTATACCATAAATTAAATTTACAAAATCTCTTAAAATATGCGCCTCTATTTGTTAATATTACTTGGGCAAAGCTATCATGATAATACCGTAATCGTCTACAAGTATGAACGTAATATGATCATATGCTTTTTTATTTTTAGCTTTTGTCACGTGTGAAACGGATACGAAGTTAAGAAAACATTGATTTTTGTATTCAAAAATAATTTATTTATTATAATTACGTTGATATCTATTGTGTATATTATAAATAATCTACTATAATAATATAATTAACACACTTAGGGCATAATAAAACGTACACTTTGTAAGCTTGTTATTTTTTTATTTCTATAATTTTATATTGGTATATTAAATGAAGAAAAATAATATGTGAAAGAAATTTAATATGTGTAGTTCATACTAGATAAAACATTGAGAAGATGAAGTAAATGAATTAATAATTTATTAACTATAAAAAAATAATTATTCTTTAAAAGCTTTGAAAAAACTTTATTATCAAGTGGCTCTATATTTATTGTGCAGTGCTCAAAGAAGTATCACTTTTGAGATGGATCAGAAGATAGTTTTTTTAAATATTGTATCGTAAAAACCAAAAATCATTGATCTTTGATCCATGTACCTAAATGTCACTTCAAGGACACGATAGACATTTTTCGGCGACAGTACGTCTAGCGTTTAAGGGATAACAATCAAGGTCACTACCCTCATCTAATAACTTTGTCACTAAACACTTCGCTTATAGGTTTCTTATATTTATGTGAGATATACTTTTTCAGTGTACCTTTTTGTTTTATTAGTATTCAATTAATAAACTTATTTTAAAAGATTAACAAGAAAGTAGTTTTTAACATACACGTAATTTAAGTCTAACGTATGAAATACATATTTCTGTAATGCACAAATATTTTATGCTTAAATGCTATAAAGTTGAATTTTACATTGCTTACTTGTAGCAAAAATGCTACTTAATCACCTTCTTGATCTAAATATCTATCAACTGTGTGTAATTGCAGTCGTTAATATTAATTCATGACTAGTCAATTTGGCGTTCGCAATTAGCACTTTACAAAAATGCGCTATATTTTTTATATAACAAAGAGTGACCTTAGTTAGTGATCTGTTATATAGAATCTTGTTAGAGATAAAATGTACTACCTATATATCATCTTCTGCATGATAATTTAATTGTAATTACATCGTTAAAATAGAGAAGAAACTCCTTAGCAATCCATGTATGCCGTTGCCGGGCCCATCGCGTTGCAGAGAGGAGTTTGGAGAGTGCCTGGGACTTACGACCCAAGTGTTAAGGGGCCCCTTTAAAATGCGCATTAAGGTTCACCTCCAGTGTCGGCGCTCCTCTCTCTACCTAACCAAATTTGAAAAGATCTTACTAATGCCGCCTTCGAAATACATGCTAAAAATGAACTGATAATCGTTCTAGAAAGGCCGAGATCTTTTAATAAATTATAGAGAGATTTCGTTGCTATACCTCTCGCGCCTACCTCTACCGTGTACAAATTAACTCTTAACCTATTCCTGTTTAGTTCGTTGGTTAAATCGTAGTACTTGTTCACCTTGAAATGATGATCTCTAGGAATGTTTGTTCCCCACGAACCTGTAAATTCTACCAGGACGTTTTAGGCTTCTAGAGTATAGAAAAATGTCCGGTCTGGATGACGAAACACAGAATTTTTTAGGGATTTTGTACTGCTCCTCATACGTGTCCATCATGAGGGTCCAATCAGAGGCTAGTTCTAAAATTGAGTAAGGCTTCTTTTTAGGTATTTTAGACGAGCCTTCTTTCACAAACTCGTTTGTTGGTTGTTATGTTCCTCTGTGCTCTTGCTACTTGTAGACTAACTACCTCACGTATGATTTCTAAAACCTTATCATGGCGATGTGAGTATTCACCGTTATCTAGGAGTACCCTACAGCCTTATTCCTATTGCATCTCCACAGAGTGTTATATTTGTGATTTGAGAATGTCTTGTCGAATAAAAGATTTTATTATATCTTTGTCTTGAATTTTCCTACTCGACCCTCAAATATTATCCTAATAAATAAGTATAAGTATTAAATAGGTATGTACAAATTTTGAAATGTGATATAGATCTGGATTAAAAAAGAAAATAAAAATTACTGATACAATGAAACGGTCAATCACCGTAAATTTTTGTTTGTATAGTTTTGACTTGAGACAGAAGACATATTACGTAGATTCACGTCTTGTGCAAACTCTTTATAAGGAACAACATGATAATGTTTTCTGATGAATTTACATTTCTACAACTTTTTTATTATCTCTTCAATTTGTCGTTACAATGTCTAATAAAAATTATAGTAGCGCTAAATAACACCATTAATCTTCGTGTGGATTTTATACATGCGCAGGTTTTTATTTTGGGAACATAAGATAGAGTCACATTGCGTCGTAGGTACGTATTGTCTGTTTAGTGGTTGATAAGTGAAATTACTATGTAGATTTTAGGGGTCAGGTGTCGAATCTCATCCATTGATCGGCGGGGGCGGGCGGTTTTCCGCCCACGTGTTGGCTCGCGCCGGGAATAGTCAGTCCGCCCTGAGCCGCTGCTCATTGCAGACATTCACCGACTTCTTTAATGTTATACGAGTCAGATAAAAGTGCCTTTAAATTTATTAAGAAATCTCTGAAATATAATCATAAACACAAACGTCATAAATTTAATGTTTAATTTTGTGTGAATGTTTTGTTCTGTCTTTATATATATTTTTTGTAATGTTGCCCTTATTGATTAGTGTTAAAATTGTTATCTAAATATTAATTTAAAGTTTATATTGTGATATTATGCGAAACACGAAATTGTGATAGTGAAGTGCTCTTTTATTAGTGAACAAATACGGCTGGCGTTAAATATATCAACTAGAGGAAAAATTTAGCGCATCATTTAGAGGTTGTATTCTTGATTGCGGCGCCGGCGCTGTGGAGGGGTCGCAGTGTGACCGTATGTGCGATGCGATGCGCGACAAACTCGCGGCACTGCTGCGTAGCTCTGCTCGTGCGCAGGCACATACAGGCAAGACTGATAAACTGCACACTAGTGCGCTTGCACCCGTACTGCTCTACGGAGATGAAGGTTCATATTTATATGCTTTATAATGTAAATTATAAAATATCTATAAAAAAAAATCTTTAATTTTAATTAGAAAGTTTGTGATGATTAGCTCAAATACTTAAAGAAAACTGTAGTTACAACTACCTTTTAATAATTATAATTACTAAAATTTTACTATTTGGAAGTAAAGTACATAAAATAAATTACCACATGATTACGCAAATCACGAAGCGTTTACAAAATATTATGTAACAAACACTATATCTATAGCAAATTTTAAACAATATTGCATTTAGTGACTTTGAATGTTGAACCATCGAAGCTTGAATGTTTTCCGAAATAAAACAATGATAAGAACTTGACAGAGTAGTGGAAAATTTTATTAAAACAAAACTGAATCGCCATTGTTATGTGATATTTTGCATATAGCTAGTATTAATGGTCTATCCTAATCTAATTATGTGCCGTACGATATTCTTGAGTGTTAAAAGCTTTGCAAATTTTATACTCAGGAGTTATTTTGTAGACGCTCGTAGACGTGACGTAGACAGTAGAACACACGGCCTTTGCCTTGACCTTTATTATGATTTGATGCCCGAATCCCTCAACACCGTTGACTGATGCATTTGTTAGCGTCAAAATATTTTAAGTTTGAAATAGATATTATTTAGTTTCAATAAGTACAAATAGTAGTGTAGTAGAGCTATGGTTAAAATTCTAAATGAATTATTTCATAGTTAATTTTGCTGTTACGTTGCTTAGTACGAATTGTATCGATAATATCATACGCGATCACTTCAGCTGAAACTTCAAAGTTGTAAAACTGCATGAATTTGGATAGCGCAACATTTTTATAGAATTTCTTCTGATTTCCAATGTTCGCTTAAATCCTTCCTTATATTAAAAAAACAATTAAACATATTCTCATTAATAACTAATTATCTATATATTGAAATATTATAGTATCTAAAGAATTATTTTGCATGTAGAGCAGAGACGATGCTATTTGGGTTTTTATATGTTTACTTGCCAAAGAAAATAAAGTTCACAGCTTACGGTTGTGTGATTTATTATATAAACTTTTCGTAGGTCGCACGTATGTAACTACTATTCCGGTACCCGGCACGTGATGATAAATTATTACGAAATTATGAAAGGCTATAGATAGATTTCAAAATATTTTGCTATAATAATAAAATATTATACGAGAATGTATGTAAATATATCGTTAGTTTCATTAATTTAACCATAATATTAAAACTCGATAATGGACATTTATGTCGAGTGTTAGTAGGAATTGAATAAATGAAATAAATAACAAAAGGACGTTTATAAGTAAGTATAACATAAATTATCGGATCTGTGTTTTTTACATATCACTTATGTCATTGTAAACTACCATAGAGTACAAAGTTATGGCAAATATTTTAAATTGTGAGAAAATGTAATAAGCAATTGTGTTTTTGCAAGTTTTCCTACAATATATAATTTAATCCTAACCAGATAATATTTATTTCTTATAAAAGGTAAGCTTTGATATACTTAACTGTTGAAGGTACAATTTGTAAAGTGTATATAGTACATGCTGACGACTAAAGCCACGGCCCTAAGACCATGCTGACGAGCATGCTAAGGCCACGGAGCAAGAGGCACTCAATTAAAAGTAAAAGAATAACCGAAAGTAACTTAATCAAAATATATCAAAGGTAAAACAGTATATTAAAGGTGCCACGAATATTAGGCTACTATTAGGTATTCGGCTCATTCGGCACTTTTTACTATTCGCTATTCGACGAAATATCGAATACCAACCGTATATAGCGACTTCTTTGAAATATTTCTAAAAACTAATGCTGTATAAAAAAGGAAAAATTGCATTAATTTTTAGAGCAAATTTTACATTTATTCATACAGTAAAATTAGAGTACACGCAAATAAATAATCCTTTTTGCTTAAATAGTCATAAAATACGAACAAATATTGTATACTAGTGTGTACATAATATCTTTAAATAGGAATATGGTATACGTGATGCCCAAAGAGTCAGCTATGTTTTCATTACGTGGCATCCGGCGTGTTGAATGACTTATATTGCTTGTAAATGTATCATCAAATGAGAACTTGACCAGCGCTATTATTAAAGAAACCTACACATGTAATCATGTATTATAGATTAACAGTTTTCATTTTTATTTTCCTAGAAACTACCATTTGTACTAAATTAATACAGTCATATCAGTATTCTATTAGATTTTGATATATTGTTAATTAATTTTTTTATATTTTTATTGCACACGAAAACACTAAAAAAGTATACATTTCATTAGAATGAAATGAACTTCACAAAGTAACTGTGAATTTCATTTCATTAATAAAATACAAAATCTAACAAAAATTGCAAGAAATTACTGTACATATTGAATGTTCCACAAATAATTAAACTTATTCTGTGAAACGTATTGTGGCTCGCCTCAACACAGTAAGGGTATTAAATTAGTCGCGATGCAGCATAAAAATCGAATATAAAAGTCGGCTTGCCAAACCTCATTCGTTTGACATCCCTAAATGAAGGTGACCTACTTAGTGTTAAGAGTAGCCTTGCGTGTAACTAAGGGCTTCTTTTATGAGGTAACGGTGAAAACCGTTAAATTTCTATGTACCTACTACTTATTTTATGAGATAATGCAGCAAGCTAAATGAGTAATAAATTTTCATTCCTTTCCTCAATATATAAGTTTAATTTATTGAATTTATAAGTATAACTATTTACCTAAAAATATACCAAAAATACTTCTATGTTTTAGGTATTTATTTACTCATATGGAATTTTTAACATAAGCAGTTTCTTTGTTGGTAAACCAAGTCCTATTCTTACGTGTATGCAAAACACCGTCAAGTCACAAAATTAATGATAACTTAATTTATATTCATCGTAAATGAAGATAACCACTAAAATAATATAAACGTAACAATTTATAAAATGCTCGAAAGTATGTAAACGACAATTTTTATCGAAGACTATTTTTAACGAGACCTACTGTCTCGTGACGTAGTGGGGGCTTGATCATCGTAACGCTACTGCCAAATATTTTAAAATTGCGTAGCGGCTCCCATAGAGTAATTTTGATAATTACAAGAGTTACTAGAAATTTTAAATACTTAAGAATACTTTCATTTGAATTGAACTGTACTTTAACCCCAATACATGATGTAAGCTCCTAATAAACATTAAAGTTAACGCAAATTAAATATATCAGGTAAATTTATAGGCTGGCATGTGTTTACGAATTGTATTACAGATATATTTTCAAGGCGTACGAATTATCACAAAATTTATAATTATTGAGCGCTACAATTGTCACTGTATTTCAATAAAGAGATATTTTAAGTACGTAACACATTCTTAGCACTATTAAAATAAACGTAAATCCGACGTCGAAAAACAATAATTTTACAAATCAGACATACCATATACATAATAGTCTGACGACGACGTATTCTTAGCCGTGACATTATATCATAAACCAAGTAAAATATGTATAACATACTCGTACATCAAAATTTATTGTTAGGAAAAGGTGTCTTAGTTAACATAACCCAAGTTAAAGGTTCAGAAAACTTTAAAATAATTTAAATGCATTTAATGTATTCGGCGCTTAATAACGATAAAATATTTGAGTACATGTTGTAATGTTACGAAAAGTAGGTTCACTCTGTCATGATGTGTAGTTATGTTAACATCTGCGTTTGCGCAGGGAGCGCACGCGAAGGCGGATTGGTGTGGCGCGGGTGCGCCGCCGACTGCGACGCCGAGGACGGCGCGGCGGGAGCGCTCGCCGACGGCAACGCCAACCCAGGAGACAAGGTACAGGTCGTTACCTATACTATTAATGATGAGTGTCCGTGTCCTGTAACGTATACTTCATTCTTTATTATTAATAATTTAAAAAATAAAAATACATTTTTATTTTTAAATGTATTAATAAAAAATTGGCTGTTTATTTTATTCGTACGTATTTAAAAAAATTGCATATAAAATAAACGATGTGGGTTGTAGTAACGTTCGTTTCTCTGATCTTGGCTTATTACTATTTATTAAATGGTTGTTACGCGCTCTATAGCAAGTGTGGGTGAAAACGAAAATATATCAGGCATTAATTACAGTAAAAGTGTACTTACATTTTCTGTATTTTTTAAAAGAATTGATGATATATTCGGATTTTCAATGTGAAATAAAATTTGTTTTATAAAAATACGATTTAGGTGTTTTAGCTCACTGAAATAGAAACGGCAATTTCATTGCGACAAATTACAGTGTGAAACAATTATTATAATTATTACAATTATTATATTAATAGTTTTACACAATAAGTATTAATTAATTTAATAAGTCCCTGTAGTGTAGTCAATAAAAATAAAATGTAAAAAGAATCTAACATTTTTGGGAAGTGTTTCTTTTTTATACGACTTATTTAGCTCAATAGAGACGTGTGTCCCGTGCTTTTTGCTGTCTATTACTTTATTATCATTGATTTTGTTTCACATTCACATTACTCGGGTAAGAGTTGTTCGCTTCGATCTGTTTGCAGCTGGAGGGGGCGGACGCAGCTCCGGACGACCCTGTTCACCTCAAGAGACGGGTGGGACTCTTCAGTGGGGTGGCTCTAATTGTTGGTACTATGATCGGTAGGTAGCTTTGCTTCTATGTTAATTAAAACTATTTAGTTAAATTGATGAACGTGATGACTATTTTCATATTAAATTTCGTTTGTTACGTTTTAAATATTTATTCTAACAACTATATAATATGATAGGTATTGTGTTCTTGAGAGGCAATTATACTTACTTGTTATATGAGATATTCTAAGAATTGCTATAACTTTGACAGTTGTTAGGTGTGTAAATATTAAATATAATGAATTATCAATATTTTCCTATTGAGCAAAGATTAACATATGAACTGAGTACAAAGTATGTTTAACAAATATCTTATAAAAATATATCATCGTTGTGTAAAATATTGAGTTATTGTGTTGGCATATAATTTATGTCAAAGGTAGAAAATAAAACTTTAAAGTGACTTACCATGTAAAACTGCATAAAAAGAATTCAGTTATTGTGCGTTAGCAAAAATAAAGACTTAATTTCAAAATATTCATATAACCTTACTTAAAGTGCAAACAATCCACTTTTATATTATTATGCTAATAAAATAGTTATTTTACATCTTAATTTAGAGCTATTTATCCATGAAATATTTATAATAAACAGTTTTATTAAATATATTTAAACAAGTGGCAAGTTCAATTCAAACTTTATACTGTTGCGGTAATTATGCAAAATTACCATAAATATATGTACATAGATATATACACAGCTAAATAGTATTAAACATGACGCAGAAGTTTGTAATTGAAGACGACACCTTACCTATAAATATTATAACACCTTACAAAGCGCTTACTTGGCTTACTTTGGATACCTATGCAAGTAAAAAATGATCGTGCATTAGTTACAAATGGATGATTATTGAAATTTAATCATCTATATTTTTACATTTGTTGGAACGGTCTAAACTACAAAACAATTTAATCGATATATCGAAAAAAGATGAATAAACGCTTACCTTTCCAATGGTGAGAGAGATCCATTCCATATCTTACAATTATGTAAATTTAAAGATACTTTTGATCTCAACTTTTATCTGATAATGTAAAGAATAAAAAAAAATGATTACTTAATATAATTGAGAGGATTCTCCTTTTATCTGCATGGTGTACGTACATATTTCCATTTTAATTGTTAAATGAAGAAAAATATCTAGTCCATAAATGTTGATTTGTTGCGATGACACCAGACCATTCTGATGGTAACGTCATTAGTCTTTGGATATTAATATTATTTAGGTAAAAAATATTAATCTCAAGTAATTTTACATTTTTTGAAATATAACACAAAAAACATGTAAAATACGATGTCATAGCAGTTATATGACTAACTATCATTTTAATTAGGTATTTTTGTTACATAACATTTACGCAGGAACTTAGAATTGATTTAAGGAAATAAAGTTTAATATAGTTACTGGGTGTCACAGGTTCTGGAATATTCGTGTCGCCCTCTGGGCTTTTGGAGCGTACTGGCTCAGTGGGCATAAGCTTCATCATATGGATGGCATGCGGCCTGCTCTCGTTGCTTGGTTAGTAATATTTAGATTTCAGAACTATACTACCGATATATGTATGTTATAAACAGCATTATATTCTCATGACAGGAGCTCTGGCATACGCGGAGCTAGGAACGATGAATACATCTTCCGGCGCTGAATACGCGTATTTTATGGACGCATTTGGAGGACCTCCTGCATTTCTGTTTTCGTGGGTGTGTATATATTATTTGAGTCGTTAGGAATTTGTGTGCTCAAAACGAATAAAGCATAAATACAGTAACATTACAGTAATGTTATTTATGCTTTAAATTTATGCAAGTTTTCCATAATGTTCCCGTTGAAAATAGTCTATATACTTCAATAGTGTTCCTACTTGCTTGTAATCAAAATGTATTCGTCTCACTCTTATACCTCCTGTAAATATTAAAACTTGTAAGTTTTTAATTAGATAAAATAAAAAATATTTTTCGTATATTTAAGCTTTGGGGCTGCCGTTAAAGTTTATCATGACCAAGGCCTGGTAATCTTTAAGGCGTCAAGTTTACGTTGATAAAAACATTACGGAAATAAAATATAAAATCATAAACTGCAACTTAATTTACCTAACTTACAAAAATGATGCATTTAGTACTTACTCTATTTATATTTGTCACAATGTTTTATTGTTTTTTTGTCAGTCTGTTTTACTTAGTACTAATTCGTGATTTTCGTTTAATGATCTAGAACCATTTCCGCGCAGAAAATTAGAAAAAATAACTTCCTTGTGCTTTTGTTATTTGTTTTATATATTTCCTTAATTATAAAATGGTTATTAGTTTGGCAGTGATACTACATTTATGTTCAACATTTATAATTATTAATACATTTATTGTTTTGTAGGTTTCGACATTGGTACTAAAACCTTCTCAAATGGCTATTATCTGCCTGAGCTTCGCAAAGTACGCGGTAGAACCATTTGTATCGGAGTGTGAGCCACCAGACGCCCTAGTAAAGCTAGTGGCGGTCATATCCATTGGTAATATAATATACAAAACGTTTCTCTTTAATTAACTTTCCTTTGTGGTATGTAGATTGAAATGGTTAATATTAACATATAAAAAAATATTCCATATGTTTTTACAAGAGAATATTTTTTAGGTGTTCTTACAAATATTTAATCTATATAAGTTTTAAATAGTTATATAATCATATTTAAATTTTATCCATTTTCGTCAACGAATGATGGCTATTTTTATTTAATGAGCCAAATAGCGACTATTCTATAAAGTGTAATTTTTTGCGATTTCCATTAATTAACTTTCTATTCGAGAATTAGGTATTATTTGAATGATAATGATGTTTTATTATTGTTTTTAGTTATGATACTGGCGGTGAACTGCTATAGTGTAAACCTGGCGACAAACGTTCAAAACATCTTTACTGCAGCTAAATTGGTAGCCATTGCGATCATCGTCTGCGGCGGCGCGTATAAATTGATATTAGGTAATGAATTACATTAGTTGTATTATATTATTAACATCACACATACATTGTTTTATGTTGTCAAACAACAACAGTTAGGCGAATTCTGGACTGGCCGAGACAACCTCGAAGTAAATATGTCTAATAATATACCTACATACACTTTCTACTTTACCATAGAATATTCTTAAAAATAATAGTTTAATAGCAAAAGCACATTTTTCATTTCCATTACATTACATCACTACTAACATTAGCGCTTGTTAGTTGCATGAAGTTTACCTATATTATTAACAAGAACCACATGTATAGCAAACCATTTCCCGTCATATCACGGTCAATCACCGAACTAATCATAAAGGCAGAATGTGAATAGACTGACAGTAGGTTGTGTCCGTATGGTGCAGGTAATACGCGACATTTACAGGAGCCCAACTTCGCCAGTAGCACGGCGACTCTGGGCAACATCGCCACCGCATTCTACACGGGACTGTGGGCCTACGACGGCTGGAATAACCTAAACTATGTTACCGAGGAAATTAAAAATCCTTCTAAGTAAGTTATCATTTTTTTATTGATTATACTATAACACTACAGGACGTTTGATCTTATATATACTTTAATATATATTTATATAGAACTTACACTACTAAGGCTAGGTGATGTTTACGCGATTTGTTGTTTTTTTACAATAAAACTACATTATACTTATAAGTTATCATTTCATCGTTATTTGTTTTATATTGCAGATTAATATGCCGCGATCGCGGTGTTCTTTGTTAATAGTATTTCGTAATGACTGCAAAGATATTAGGACAATGATGAAATAAGAATAAGTCAATTTTTTTAAGGATTTCGAAAAAATAATTAAAAGAACAAACTATATAAAAATACATATAATAAAAGCATGGAATTAACACTATATTTTTTTAATTGGGGGTTTTTATCGTTGTGTGATAATTATTCTGCAGGTTTTTTTTTTCTATCGGCGCCGACAGGATATGGCCAAGTAATATCTGTGAATAAATAAAATTACTTTACGGCTTGTTCCTTCAGTTTATTTAGGTATATGTTACAAACATTTATTATTTACATAATTACTTCAAATAAATATATAATAAACATTAACAAGTAAATGTTAAAAATATATGCACACATAAAGAATAAACGTTGTTCCGTACTATATTATTTTTAGGTTTATTTACCTGTACAGTTTTAACAATCTGTAGCCATTTCTAAAAAAGTATGTATTATCGTATTATACCCGTATTATCTTTAAACTTTTTTGGATATTTTAGTGTGAGTAAAAACTCGCCACTCTTAAATCCACCTTCCTAGTATGTGCCATAACAATATGCCGAATTATGCAAATGGGCAACCCAACTTTGTTTAACCAGCCGCCGGAAACGAAAACATTTTAAAAATTTTACCTTGAATGAATAAAGTAGAATATATAAATATTTCATAAATCATATACTATTTAAAGGATAGATTCTGCACCTGTTGTAAATTATGCTGTAGCGTATCTAAAAGTAATTTAGTGTCACAAAACCACTTGACAAGAAACATTACTATCATTATAAAATGCAAATATTCACTTATGCTTCAATGTCGAGAATACTTGATGAGTATTTATTTTTAATGAGTGCAAACTGAGACCCAAATATGATAAAATATTTTTGAATGTTATTTTAAACATTTACAATTTTATGAGGCATAATTTGAACCCACGTCTATTGGAAATAGTCCAAGCGCCCTCGCCAATTAAGCTTTTTCATTTATTCTTCTACGTCAATTTGTTTTTCATGGTTACAGTATTGAGCAACTACAAAAACTGGGAGGAGGTTCCTAGTTCGACTGTACATTTTTTATGTGTGTAAACTGTAATGTCATATTTTTTAAGTGGGTGAAACAATTTTAATAGTCTTTTTCTCTTTTTATATGATAGCTAGAGCTTCTGATGGGGTCCCATTTAAATGTAGTTAAGATCTGACAAGTAGTTTTTGAATTATTCGTAATAATTTTACTTCTTAGTGTATTTTATTAGAAGTCGTTTCTCTTTTCTTTATTAAAATCTTAATTATTGTTTTTTTTTTATTGTCAATGTCTAAAGGAACCTTCCA
Source organism: Philaethria dido (assembly GCA_033558755.1). Lineage (NCBI taxonomy): Eukaryota > Metazoa > Arthropoda > Insecta > Lepidoptera > Nymphalidae > Philaethria > Philaethria dido. The sequence continues at coordinate 207,833 of JAKGSA010000071.1, read as the reverse complement.
CTGAGTATTATAATCGGGATACCGTTGGTGACGTTGTGCTACGCGCTGGTGAATGTGTCATACTTGGCGGTGATGTCGGTCAGCGAGATGGCCGACAGCGAAGCGGTGGCCGTCACGTTTGGTAACCGCCTGCTCGGCCCCATGGCGTGGCTCATGCCGCTCGCCGTTACCATATCCACCTTTGGTTCCGCTAACGGTACCCTCTTTGTGGCTGGCAGGTGAGGATTTTCTATGATAACGATTAAACGATATTATAATAATGTTGATTTAATCTGTTTAAAATACATATTTGTCCAATTTCGTATTATGTTTAATGCTTTATTTTAATACTTTCTGAACAAAATCGCAAAATAACATATGTTGACTCAGTGACCTCTTTTCATATCAACGTTTACGTAATTCCTTTAGGTGAATTGTGTTTAGAGAATTCAATATATTATTCATTTTTTGGCACTTTAACTGCCGAATTTACAGTTGTAAATTAATTTTTAACTAATATAATATTATTATATACTAAACATTTTGTAGCGCATTGAATTGATTTCTTACTGTAAACGCGATTGGTAGTGGGTTCGAACCACTTGGCGAAATTATTATATTTAAATTATTTTCCTATCTCCGCGTTGACTTCCGCCCCCATGAATGCTACAACAGACAATGTCTCGGTTTGGACAAGAAATGAAGAACGGAGTGTCTTGATACTAGATTCTCTCTGACTAGTATGCAATGCGGGAAAGGCGTGAAGCTGAAAAAATATGTATTTCAGTAAAAATGCGTGTACTGATTTAATAATATTTACAACTGATTATATTACTCATTCTTAAAGCCCATTAACACATTTGTTATTGCTAATTGGCGTCTATGAGTGCAGAAGCATGTCATGAATGTTGACGATTCAGCTTGACAAGGCCGATATTTGACTCATATTTAGTACTTTTCCACGTTAAAGGTATATCATAATTTTTATTAGTATTTAATCTAATCATGTATAAACAATATTATACCTATAAGTTCACAGTGTATCTACAGATATTAGATATCTACTTAAATTAGACCAGATCCGCAAATAGAATTATTCAAATTACGTACAATTTCATTTACTATATATTTATTCGTTTTTTCTGAATATAATAACATATTATATTGCATCTAGAGATGACATTCAAGACACAACCTTATAAAACTAACGGAATGTAATAAAATAATTAAAAAATAACATAAATAAATAAATATAGAGAAATTGCAAAAGCATTTCCTAAAATATGAAATTCAATGATTTGCAATTTGTTTCAGGTTATGTTTTGCTGCATCTCGTGAAGGACACTTGCTGGATATTTTGTCTTACGTTCACGTTAGACGTTTCACGCCGGCTCCTGGATTGATATTTCACGTAAATATTTATAAAAATGTTAAAATTAGAATTTTTTGAAGAAAGTTTTCATTGACGTTGACTGCCTTTTCTAATATTTGCGTAGATACGTAAATTACTATCAAACTGAACTACAAAAACAAAAAAAATATGATTTTAAATATTACAAATATAACTTAATACGTAAGTGTGATGAAGAAATTAATAAACTATTTTTAATTTTAGAAAAAAATAACTAATTTTAGAATATGAATAATAAATTACACTTATTTAAATGTAATGTGTTTAAATAAGTAATTTTGTTTAAAAATATATATAAGTATGTATATTATTTTGTTACAGTCTTTGATAGCAGTAGCAATGGTGTTGTACGGTACAATAGACTCCCTGATCGACTTCTTCTCATTCACCGCGTGGATTTTCTATGGAGGCGCCATGCTTGCACTGATAGTTATGAGGCACACCAAACCACATGCACCTAGACCATATAAGGTTCGTTCAATACATTAATTGTAGATTAAGAAGCCATCCTATCGCAGTGAGACAGCGTGACTGTAACCACAGGTGGTCGTGGGTTAGATTCAGTGGGAATCTAGGAAGGGAATAATTATATTTAAATTATTTTTATTTTCCCACTCTGGCAAGACGCTTTGAGTCCGAAACAGAGTGTTCTCTATTACTAGCTACTAGTATGTGAGATAAAACGTGAAATTATATTAAATTTATATAATAATAATATGTTATTATATAAATTTAATATAATTTCATCATAATCATAATATATTTCCATACACATAAATAAAGATAACATAAAAATCATTTAATTGCTTTCAAATCAACTAAATTAAAAATAATACATTACTAGGTGCCAATAATAATCCCGTACGTGGTGCTGGTGGTGTCTACTTACCTCGTGGTGGCGCCCATCGTGGACAAGCCGCAGTGGGAGTATCTGTACGCAGGCGCCTTTATCCTTGCCGGCCTGCTGGTTTATATACCCTTCGTTAAATGGGGGTACTCGCTACCGTTTATGGGTAACTATTTCTAAAGTGGTTATTAATATTTCTAAAGTGTAAAACTCACATTTAAATATGCATAACAAAAATAAGTTTTAACACGCGTATAGGAGCGACGTTGCTGGATGAGAATATAAGGCTTAGTGGTTAATGTTTGGACGGTTTCCAAGACGCATGAGTTCGTGTACACTACGTTCAAATTTTTACGTCATGTAAAAAATGTTTTTTAAAAACATCTCTCCTCCAATCTACTACTCAATATTTCAAAAATGGCTAAAGAGTACACTGAATGCGTCACTAGAATATCTTATCATGACGCAAAAATGATAATTAAGACAACGTAAAAAACGGATAACTCATATTTTTAATAATAAATCATTTCGACTGCTGGTATACATAAGTAATGTGATTATTTTGTTTTTTTTTCATTCATAAAAAATATATATTTTCAGATAAAATAACAGTTTTCTTGCAAATGGTGCTGGAAGTGGTGCCAACGTCGACCACCTTTGAATATTAGTCGCGCTGGACTATAAAAAGCATTATGGAAATTTCAAAAATTTTGGCTCTTTATATTTTTATGAAATTGGGTCGTAACTTGAATGATATCAAATACAAATGCTAAGCACTAAATACTTATATGAATATATAATAATGTACTATGATTCAAGACGTTTTAGTGCGGCTCAGTGTGTTTACGAATTAATTATTTTTTGACTGATGTAACAGGTTGGTTCCTTTTTGTATTTTATAATAATTGTTTACAAAATTGAAATTTATATTATCAATTAAAATAGTTCATATTGTTATTTTGTAATTTTCGACTTCAAAGATCTTATGATATGTTTAAAATTATGATGATTGTGGTAATTATGGTAATCATTGCTTGCATTATATAAATTTAAAGTGTAACAGTGTTCCCAAACGTGTTTATTGAAGCATTATAGCTTCGGTATTTTTTGCTTAGATAGAAATTGATCATCTCTCATTTCATTAGTTTGCACGAATCATTCCTGTGGGCACTTGAAGTGAGATTTAGCCAAATTGTTTCTCTTAGGACTGCCAAGATAAAGTTAATCCTTCTATAAAATGTGTTAATTTAAAAATATGATTGGAAAATACAGAATATTCTTTATTTATATAAAATGTATAAAAATATAGTTTGTGGAATGTGGCAAATCTCTTGGCTCAAAGCCCTATTCGCGTCACTATGAGTGATTGTGCTAAACTCATAGTCTATAGACTTCATTTCATTCGTAGTTAACCTTAGTTTAGAAGTAAGGAAATTGTGTTAATCGACTTTTATTACTTTTGTTTGCAATATCTTTACTTACAGGGGATAGGTAGCGAAATATAATTAAGTATTTTATATGTTTATTTCAATAAAACAGACGAGAGAATAGAATTTATAAAAATGTTATACCTACTTCTTATTTTTAAGGTATTTTAAAGGAGCCCCACATATGATGGTACTGAAAATTATATGAGTATATCTTCTACACGAAATGTTTTATAATTGATTGCATTTTTTAAAAGTTTAATATATTCTAATTTTAATAGAATTTATATGAAGTACTCGATGTGGGGTTAATTATAAATTGAAATTAAAGTAACAATCGTTACACTATCCCATATTAAAGACTAAAGTGTGGTTTCTAACTAACAGTTAACAAATGGACAGCAGAAGTTTGCGATCGGTAAAAATTGGTCCTATCATTCCTTACCGGGGCAAAACGAAACTGTCTTCTATGTTGTTTTTATGGATCTATTTTTTATATTAGGAGATATTTTTATAGGTTATAATTCGTGATTCGTATTTTAGGACGTCAAGTCGGCCATCTGTATTTGTCAAAGTATTAGAAATATATAATTCATAAAAGGTACTTAATTTTGCAGTTTCTTGTAGTAGATGACTGACGTACAAAAGTTAGTAGCTTATAGATATGTCCAAAATAGTCAATCAAGCTTAGCTATTATATAAATTGCCCCCATTGTATCGACCTATTTCTGTAGAGTAGATATCTACATATATCAATTACTATGTGTATTGTCTACGTACCTTATAAATTGGGCACACAAGTACACGCATAACGATGTGATAGCTATGGGTAAACCTAATGGTTTTATTTTGTGTACCTACTGTTTAAAATATCGAATACCTATACTTACATAAAATAACCTATGTACTTATCTCTAAATAGAGGACAGATTTATTTATTGTTATACACTACCATTGAATTAAATGAAATTTTAATAAAGACATGTGAAATCTATTGTTGCCGTTTGTTTTATTTCATATTATAAATATAAAAAACACAAAAATATAATTAATTATTTTTAGTTTTGCGAAAGTCCTTATATTGTACTTGTACTATAATTTATCAAATCAAATGTTCTTATTGATAATTTCAAAGAATTTTTATCGGTGAGTCTACTAAATAACGTTCTTTTTTTGCGTAAAAATGTAAGGAAGTTTGAATTAAAAGATAAAATTTAAAATCTTCAACAATTTATTGTTGTCAATAAACAAAGATCACAGATCTTTGAACATTTCTATACCATTTAACAAAATATTTTGGCTTTTAGTTTAGATTCGGCACTTAATTTATTAATAGTGTGGTCTTCAAGTATCTAGCGATTAGTACAAAAGCTACTGGGCATTTTAATTTTTATTATTTTAATAGAATATAACATAAGGATGTCAATGCAAAAATGGCAAAAATCTCACAATTTTTTATTTAAATTTAGATATATTTAACACTTTGCATGATTTAGAAAAGGCAATTTTTGCGTTGACGATATTAAAAATAACAATTTAGAAATGTTTCTGCTATCGCACGTGAACATTACAAAGGCACGTGTACAGTACAATAAATACAAGAAGGTTCGGCCTAAAATTGAAAGATGATTTATTCGATTAAGACTCGTTACGAGGAGCGCAAACGTCCGCACGCCAATTGAGATTGTCAATGTATATTGAAAACAGTTTATTGTTTTTACACTAACTACTCAAACAAGTAAAACTTTTTGCTTATAACTTATAAGTAGAATAATAAAAAAGTTTTTAAATTTTCCAGCATAAATACAGAACATATCTATTATATACAAAAACTTACTTATTACTATTAGATCTTTAGAAATAAAAAAAAAGGTCACCCTTTTCACCATTCCCTCTGGAGTCTAGATTGAGAATAGAAAATAGACGTGAAAGAAATTTAATACTTGAGATAATTTTCAAATATAGACCAAATCATATTTAAGAATATATGAACAAATTATGGTTTATATCATCTCTTATTAACAATCCCAATTGACACTTCACTCGAAAGCATCGACATAGTTATTGTTGCTATGCGTTCAATGAATGATCGTACAGGCAATTATATTCAATAAATTAGTTACAGCATTGATGATATGCTAACTACAAGGAATGTAGAATTATATCTAATAAGAATTTAAAACTTTTATAGAGTTCAATCCAGTTTTTTTAAGTTTGGGGCATTTTTTATATATTTTTTTTAAAAACGCTTAAGCAATAATCTAATTCTAAAGATAATTCATACATAAGTTAAAAACGAGAGTCTTGCTTTCCAAAAACAATACGCAATCACACTATACGAGCGATCTATTTAAAAAATAAGGATATTTGATGATATTAGGACGGCTATACACTTTCTTCTCTTACAAATACATAGTACACTTTCTAATCGGTACAAAGCGTCGTATAGCGTAATAACACTCTTTTAAATCTAAATGATGACAATAATTTTATATCACAATATTAACCCTCGTTGAACGTACAAAGATCTAATGAACTCGATAGGCAGTAGTAGGTATATTAATTATAAATACAGCAGAATCTACGGAACACTATCATTATATGTTATTATTTATCACAGGCTTACTTTTCACTAACCTAAAGTGAAGGGTTAATATGGCGAGTTTTACAAATCTTTAGTAAATTATTGTCATTGGTCAAACTAATATAAAACTAAAATATAAAATGAAGATATAACATGTAAAATAATTAATGGTCTTTTATAATAATGAACACTAACTAATATTGTATTTCAATACAAAATGAATATTCTATGTATTATAAAATTCGAGTTGTAATCAAAATATTTATCAAACAATTGTGTAATAAATGTAACATGTATTAATTATTAATATTATTATTACGAGCCAAAATATTGTTTAAATGGTATAAATTGACTTAGATTCTCATTGCGTTTAAGGCGTTTGGATACTCACACGTATATAATAAATCTATAGGATAAATTCTATAATTCTACAACAAACTTAGAACCTAAGATGAGGTTTATTTTTCATCATGTGCCTGTAACAAATAAATATGGTTAATAAAACTTACATAAAAAATGAAACATCTGTTAAAAATAATAATTTAATAATTAAATGTTTTTATGAACGCTGTGCGATTGTCATTTTGCTTTTTTCAGTAATAATTATTTGTACATAGGTAGAATTGGCATCTTTAATTTTTTGAAACAGAAATTTCTATTTATAGCTCAGTGAATCTCTAAAATGTTGTCATAAATATATATTGAACTGTAACTGGCACGGTAAAAGATTGGTGTGAACTAAAAAAACCAACAAACACTAAAACCAAAAAAAAAATTATTTAATTTTTAAAGATTCACTTCGTATGAGACTCAAGTAGCTTCGTCATCACTTAATTACTTTGTTGGATGTTTGAATCTAATTCAAGAATATTATTTAAAAAAAAAGAAATTTCTCTATGGTTCTTTTTATGGAATTGTTACCAGAGGTGTCGGAAGCTTTCTATTAGATTGGCAGGGTATGCAGAGAAACGCTATCATTGAGACATTTCTTTCTTTACGAACCAATATTTTTCAGATGCCACACATTGTCATACCAAACAGAGAAAATGTAAATAATTTACATATCTGTTGATGGAAATCGAATCCACAAGCATCGTGACGGCATAATTTATTATAAGCATTAAATGAGTAATTAGTTACTTGTCGAGCGTCTCCCAGAAGGCGAGCAGCGCGGCGCGGTCGAGGTGGCGCTTGGTGCGGCTGAGGTGGAGCACGGTGACGGCCCAGCGCGCCACGTTACTGTCCAACTTCATCTCGTCGAACTTTAGGTGGAACGCGCATACTGCACAAATTATGTTATTTCTTACAAAAAATGCTAATTAATTATCTTTAAATTTATTAAATGACACTATTTTAACTGGAATAATCGGGTATATTTTATTTGAAAATACATTTTTGTAAACCCGACGTTTCGAACGCTTTACGACGGTCCGTGGTCACAGGTCACTGTCATAATAGTTTCATTTAATATGTGTAATGATCGCGAAAATCAAAGAACTCATTAACTTTAAATTAGTTTTACAGGATTGTCAAAAAGAATACAGCAGTATGACACTATATATTTAATTTATTGGCTACTAGCGTACGTCCGCGACTTTGCTTACATTGTATGGATAAAAACTGAAATCTTTACAAATTATAGATTTTATGCTATTCTCATGTATAAGCTAGTAGTAGTTTTTATGGAAGAGTAACAAACTTCCATACACCCTCACAAAATTTCGCATTTATAATATTATAATACGCTTCAGACATCACATACTTTTGGACGTCAAAAAAAAAAACTATATCATAAGTATACGAGTATGTGATGGATCCTTACAGAATGCCATCACAATCATCGTACTAAGTCTAATAACTAAAAGTAATCAAATAAATGTTTCTTTTTTATTATGAATGTAAAATGTAAATAAATAAACATACTATTAGCAAAGATTTGAACAGGGTTGCCATCCCAGGGCCAGCCTTTAAACTGCCACGCGGGACCTTGCACGAACACTGCGACCACTCGATCCCATTCCGCGGCCGACAACCGCCCCGGGTTATCCACTACACGATATGGAACCTGTTAATCAAATACATATTTGATAAAAAAAAACAAACGCCTATCGTGGCGCATAGGCACAAGCGTGCGAACGAAAACGTGACAGGTTGTGGGTTCGATTCCCACTCCAGGAAATGTAAAATTTAGTTTTTTCATTTTTTGGGTTTGGCAACAAGGCAAAGCGCGGCGTTGAGTTCCGCCACTCAACACGCAATGCCACAATTTGGTGGAAAGTTGGGAACGGAAATGTTGAAAGAGAATGGAGTGTCTTAACACTAGATTCTCTGGTTCCCTCTGCCTACCCCGCTATATGCGGAATACAGCGTGAAGTTAAAAAAAAAAACAAAAAATATGCTTTTGTTCCAGCAACATGCATTTCAAAGATGGCCATTATTCTCTAACACAAACAATTATCATATAGATATAGAATATTGGCAGCTGTAGATATTGAATTTTTTTTTTATTTATAATATCAGGTAGGCTAAAAATTAACACAAATAAATAATTAACATAAATAAGACATAACAAGAATTTAAGTTGAGAGACTTGCAAGCATTTGTAGATTTTATGCTTTAAACATCCAAATGGCATCATATGCATTTCTAAATACCTCAATCTTGATGGTTACGAGTATTTCATCACATTGACAAGAACACTAAAAGTAGACTTGTTTATATTTTGTAATTATCTTTTTTGGGTGATTCAAAGTCGAGAAGTTTTGTATCAGAATCTTATTATTGTCCGATTGTTTTTGCCTCAAATGCACATAAGTCAAATAAGCCTCATTCTAAAAAAATATTAAACTAGAAAGTCTTCTAGTAACCTAAAGTCGTATATTTTGTACAAAAGGTATAGTGTATACATTCTTCACATCACAAGGTTTTACAGCAGATCTGAATAAGAATCATTTTAAGCATGAAAATTCCCTCAAACTTTGATTTGTCTTTTATTCTTAATATCAATTAAATTCATTCTTAATAATAATTCTATATAAATATTTGTAAGGTAAATAATTAACGCATATACCGTTATTGTAGTTGCATTATTAGGAACTTGATCTCCTGTTGGACCTTTTCTTCTCTGTAATAATACTTCATTTTCACGAACAGCTCCTTCGGCTTTTTTCTGTTCAACTGGTACAAACCTTACAAGAAAATAATTATACTTGAATCATTTATCAAATAATATTAATAAATTAAAACATAGTAGTGTGTGTAACATTTATTTTACTAATTCAATATACTTTTTATGCATTATTTAAAAAAAATATTAAAATCTTGCACTCTCTCTCTATAAAAAGCATAAGCGTGCCAAACTTCACGTCCCGCCGTCCGCGTAATTTTCGTAAAAAGAGGAACAAAGTTTTCGCTTCACGTATTTATATATAGATATGAAAGATGACAAGATAGACAAAATTAATATGATTTAAAGACAATACCCACTTGAGTTCCTGTAGCATGTCCTTGACATTGTACATGGTGATGAGCGAGGTGGCGGCGGCGGGGATGATGATGATGGGCGTGCGCGAGGGCCGCTTGCCGCCCGCCGGGGGCCGCGCCGCCGCCGCCGGCAGCAGCTCGCGCCGCGCCGCCGTGCCGCCCGCGGGACCGTTTTCTGTTATAGTTATAGTTATTCATCACTGATATTACATTCTATAACATTGTTTTATAATTATACTGCTATAAGAAACATAATATGTTTCTGTTATTCGATGTGAATACTTTTATTAAATATTAAGTAACTTCTTTAAAGATTTTGTTTCAAAGCCTCATGTTTTAAGCGAACTTGAAGAAAGAAATATATCTATCTCACTGCTTATCTCTTATGATTGTAAAAGTAGATTCGACAAATAATAGCATCAAGACTTACGAGTCATTTGTCGAGGATGGTTTGGTGTCTGAGGGGCTCGCGCCGGTGCAGGTACACTCGGACCTTCTGTCACCGACTTCAAGGTCATACCGTGATAGGTACCCATGGTGTCGATTTTGAAACCTTCAGTCTCTGAAAACAAAAATATATTTGTAAATATACAATTACTATGTATATTACATTAGAATTGTTAAACATGAATATAATAATTGTTTTAAATGTTGGAATTTTACAAAATCGGTTTGACGAAATTTGATTATAATTTTTACATGCTAGTAGTAGAATATTACTTTATCCTGCTATTATGTAAGAATTGGCCCTATACTTTTTTAAAACAATCTTCTGAAATCCATTTTACCCCTTTCAGGTGTAGAGCTGTTAAGTTTTTGCTACCCATACCTTATCTATATAAGAACAGGCAATTTTATCATGTTTACTGTAATTTTGTTTTTAATTTCTATGATTTAGTAATAAACATTAATCTACAAATTTGTCGCCTCAAAAAATCTGCTACCCTAGGCTTAGGCTTATTCAGCCTTCTAGAAAATGTACCACTGTTTCTTACTATAAGTAACAAAGTAAAAAACGCAATAACACTGGGTTCATATTTGATTTAAAAGTATATCCATATCTGTTTTGTTGTGAGGCATATGATAACACCAATATATAGATAAACAGAGACAATACTCTAAATGCTAAAACTGAAGATCAAAATGATCATTAATAATCTGTTTACCTTAAAATTGAATTTGTATCACATACTTTTTAAGACGATATATATATTGATTAAATAGTGATACCTTCTTTCTGTCGGATAAATCTTTCTTGGTCATATCTGTTATATTGTGTTTGCTGTGCTGGCATGGTTGATGGTGGAGGCATTACTACAGGTTGAGGTCGAGGTGCTCCAGGTCTGCCCTCTTCTCTTGCTCTTATACTACCCAAAAGAGCTAAAATGCTCTTTGCAAAAGTCTAAAAATATAAAGTATATTAAAATAATTACTGAAAACAATTCATATTCTATCACTAGGATTCTTAAACAATTCCATTACACAAATAGTAATGTTAGATGAAAAAGAAAGAACAATTTTACACATAGATATTTACAAAAATTAAAGCTTATACATATAAAAATTTATAGACACTTAATTAACATTAGAATATTATTAAGCAAACCTTTCCATTGCTTTGTAATACTGTAGTTCTGGTTCTCCACTGTCTCTCTCGACTGATGATATCTTTAGTGAGATCTACATCATAGTCCAAAATTGCTCTGAGATCTGAACCAACAACTCCTAAAGTGTCAGAATAATCATTACTTTTAATAGTTGTTCTTTTTTTTGCTAAACGTTTTGCTTTAATAGCAGCAATCTTTTCAACAGACATAGCCTCTGATAGTGATCTACAAAAAAGTTGAAGTAAGTGATCTATAAGTAAGTTAAAGCATATTTAAATTAATACAACTATACAAAAATATAACAGTTTTTAAAAATATGATATTAATTAGTTGACTTTGTAAAAATTACTTTATATTATCAACTGTGACAGATGCTTCTTTTGGTGCATCAAGGCGAGCTGCCAACTGTTCACGCACTTTTTGAACATGAGTCTCTTCAATTCGAGGTTTTTTTGCCGCTGATTCGCCTCCATCATTATCATGTGTTCTTTTGACCTAAAATTGTCGTATGTTTCAATTTTTTTCTTAGTTATTTCTATTTTTTGTAGTTTGATTCATTATAATTAATATAGTTTCACCTGAGTTGATATTTCTAATGGAGCACTTTTGTCTATAGATGCACATGTGGCAGTTTCCCCATTTAAATAAGCAAGTAATTCCTTACGGTCAGGACGTCTAACAGGTGGGATATTTGCGGCCTGTGAAGAATAGTGAAATTATGGTACAGGTGTCATTCATTTTAGATAACCTCACATTAATGTCAAAAATTACTCACAGCTGCTTGTTTAACATACACAGGATGGGGCAGCAGTACGTTTTTGAGAATAAACAGCAAACATTCCAGTGTGTAATATTCTTTGTCCGTACCATCCTTTCCAGATCTATGCATAGCAAAAAAATATTAAATTATAAACAAATTCTGGATAACAGCAACAAAAACTTGTATAAACATTACTTACCCCCACATAAGATAATTAGTCTTAACATTTTTGGGCCATGAAAATTCACCAAATATTATTTGGTCATCACGTTCTATAATTTCCTTTTTATTTACGTTGTACTGACGAAGTAAACTAAGTGGGTCCGCCATGATTACGTCGTATTAGTAGCGCTAAGCGATACTACACTATCGTTTTTTGATATTAATAATATAGAACTCTCACTTATTACACGAACATAATTCTATAAGCACACAATGTCATCTAAAAGATATATTTTTTAAATGATGCGCTAATATTTAACTCTGGCACCGTGTCAAACACTCCATGTTCAAATGTAGCTGTCAAAGAGCTATTCTTGAATTCGAATCGTAAATGTAGATAAGTAAATGATCGAGAAGATTTTATTTAATTTCATATTATAAAATATAATATTTTCTAAGTGCTAAAATAATATATTCATGTGATGATTCAAAATAAGCATAGTTTTAATTATGATACGTTAAATATTATGAAAATTTAATAGTTATTATTAAAAAAAATGTGTATATATAATAAACATAGGTATTATAATATTCTCATTAAATTATATATGCTAGAAATTAAATTAAGAGATGAAACTCAATACATTTTTTTTAATTTTGGTATAGAAATTTGATATAAACTATTTGGTTTTGGCGTAAAGAAATTTGACAGATTAAAAATAAAATATGGTGTCTAATATGGCTGCCGGTCGATTCTTATTTTATTAGCATTTATTATTAATTTTTTTATAAATATCTCCTTTAAATCTTATTATTGTGTTAATATGACAGAGAACTGATATAAAGAAAATCATGACTTCAACTCCAAAGTCAGAGAAATGTATACAAGGTAAGTTACGCGTTTTTTACATTCCATTTTATTCTTTATTATTCAGTAGTTTACTTTTTAGTCATAGCAAATCTAATATACTTCAAATAATTTGTACTTTTTAAAATATGTGATAAATTATAATAGCGTATTAAGTCATAGGTTTGTAATCCTGTGTACTTTCAATTAGCTTTTATTGTAATATAGTAATGCATTAAACGTCTTAGTTTATGTTTTCAATTTTTTTTTTTCGTAAAGAGTGAAAAGTAAAAACAATTATATTTTAATATTGGCACACATACTGATAACTAAATAAACCGGCTTGTGACTTCGCCGGTAAAAGGTTTTAATTATTGTTATTTTCTATTTTACTTATGTTTGATGCACACTTAGTATTTATTTAAAAAATGAAAGATTGTCTTTATTTACAAAATATTAACGCCATATATATTTAATAATTATATAATATATATATATATATATATATATATATATATATATATATATATATTTTATATATATAAAATATATAGTAAAGTTTCATGTATTTTTTTTTAATCACAATGGATCTTTAATCTGCATCCTGTATTCCCGCTTTTATCTTCATATTTTTCTTAATTTTTTTTATGAAGTGACTAGAGAAAATTAATTTTATATTTTACTTTTTATATTATCAAGTAAAATGATGTAGGGACATTTGTTTACTGTATTATGTGTACTGTACCATGTATGTTATAAATTGTAATAAGAATTTGCTTTACTTCAATTGTACAACAAAACCGAAGCTATTGAGAGATCAGATATCAGTAAATAATCAATTTAATATATTTAGAAACTTTTTAAATTGAAATTTTACCCAAATTTTCTGACAGCTTAATTATTTATTTTAGTAATTGATGAATTGTTTTATTTTAATGAAAACTGACATGAATAATAAGGAATGAACTTGTTTAATTTTTTTTTACTCTCAATAAACATACCAATACAATATATTACCAAATCAAAAGTTAACAAGATAACTCTTTTAATTAAAGGATTATGAAGGAAATGGATATTTTCTCTTTTTTCCATTTATTAAAAAATAATATCAATGATCATTTGTATGTTAAATATACTCTACAATAATTGTTTTTTTTTTTAATTATATTTAAAAATTAAAATTTACCACTAATATACATATATGAAATCATTGTTGTCTAGCCCACCATACAAAATTTAAAAGTAGTGGTGCTTGGTGGTGAATCCCGCTACTAGTGTGTGACAATACTTTAAAAATATATAAAACTAAAATTCTTCGTTATTGCTAAATATATTGAAAGAAATATGAAAATTATTATTTTATTTCTAATTATAAATTTATTAAATTAATTTCACAATCTTAATTGTGTATTGTGAATAATCAAAGGAAACTGTTATAATTATGTGAAAGTTTCCCTTCTTTTAAATTTACATAATGGCTACTGAATATCGATTTTCTAAAATAATTTTTTAATGAATAACATGGAACCTGTAAATATATGTGTTTTTAACTATAATAATTACGTAACGACAAGCGAAATCAATGCTTGTACATATACACATAACAGTACTATTTAGAATATTAGACGTCATTTCTGAGGTTGAAGATGCGATATTATGTATGCTATTCAGTCCGCTCCGGAGCGTAGTCTGTCCGACTTATTTTATTAATATTCCTGCGGTTAACGCTGAAACCGCCGAGCAGCTTGTATAATGCCGTTCAAGTCATTCTGTTCTGTACTAAAAGAGGTCAAGTATTGAACAGATTTTAAATACTTCTCCATTTTTTTATATTTTATATAAGCTTATGCCGTTTTGGCGCAATTGAAAAAAGTTCGTCGTTTATTGAATCGACTCTAAGTGGGGACTTACATTTAGAAATAATTTTCGCCGTCTAACGGACAAATCGAGTCGGAATAGTTAACATTAAGTTTTTCTGTCTATCCCCTTAGGTGCGCGGTACGCGTGAACATCTTTTATACTTTATTTATTTTATAATCATAAAGAATATTTAAATTTACGTATATAGTAATTCATATTAGTCTACTAAATGACGGGGAAATTATAAAAATACCTAAGTTTCATCTTGATGTAATTTATCCTATTTTATCTAAAACGAGTTATAGTATATGTGTAATAACATAATATGTTAATATTTATTATACTACTAAATTCGATTGCAGCTCGGATGTTAAATTTAATTGTTATACATTAACTTTAATTTCAATTTATTTATTTAATTTGTATACAAATAAAACGCTTAATATATGAGAATATTAAGCGTTTTATTTGTATACAAATTAAATAAATAAATTGAAATTAAAGCTATCTTAAATTTTAAGTTGATCTGTCAATACAAATATATGGATTCTAATTTATCAATAAATTACCAAAAAGAATAAGCTTTAAAGCACACTTTACAAATCGTTTCTAACTTTATATACTCTGGCCTATCTGCTAAGGTAATATAACGGGATCTCGCCAGTCGACAAGAGTTCAAGTGCCCAGCCTCTATTTCCTTATTATTGAAATGTTTGAAAATTGAAAATTGTTTATCAGATTATGGTATTAAGACTTTTAGCAGTTTTAAATGTTCAAAATCTCTCAACTAAAATAATGAAGGAAAAATATTATAAAACAATACTATATGATTTAACTAAACGCTAATATATGTTTGGAATATATTAGTATAAAGGTGCATTTTAAAGGATTCTATGTATATATTGTCAAAGTGAAATATATTTAATATGTACTAAATATTTATGTAAGAAGATAGTAATTTAAAAAATACACGACTATCACTTTTGGTGCAATAATATAACACCGATCGTTCGATGACCATAAAGCTTATGGGTGAAGATCCGTTATGGGGAACCAATTTGCACTCTGCACAAGACGTTATTTCCTCAATTACCTTAAGCTATTCACATAGTCCGTTTGCGCAAACATTGCATGCAATGTTACGACGTTCACGTGTGGATCTTGATTTATATAGACATTTGTTGCAGCAGGTGGTAGATTGCCTTACCTTGACTCCGTCCATAGTATAAGGATCTGTTGAATGTCGTATTTACTAACAAAAGTGAAAGGCCCGACGAGTCCAAATAGCTTGTCTCGAAATCATACTTCATTTGATAGATTTAGTAGTATTTGGCGTTTGGCTTACTACTGGCAGGCGTACGGCTCTTGTTTATCTTGTTGCTGATTGTGGCTCTCTTAAACGATTTTATATTATTTTGACCTTATGTGTAATTGCTAGGTATGTAATATTGTTTGATGGGTTGTTCTCGTGATCTGAAAATGTTCGGTTACAAAATATAAAGTTGTTTGTTGGACAAAGATACATTTTAGGTAGATATCTAAAAGTTTGGAAATCACGCCATTGCTCTCATATTGCATTTTATTAGCTAATCATGGTTAATGGACTAAAAACTAATTCTAAACTGTAAATATATCGGTGCTTTCTAGACTGCAATGGAAGCTTACACAAAAAGTTAATGAAAATAAATCAAAATTCATGCATTTTTCAAGTTTTTCAAGTTTTAGACAAACCGAAGCACTATATCGTACGTGACACATACATATATCCTTCCTACCTAACTTCACGCTTTATCCCCCGCGGGGTAGTCAGAGAAAACGGAGCGCTAAACGCTACGGTATATACATACATATTTGTTATCAATATTTTTTTGAATGTATGTATATTATTTGTATATTGTGGGTAATAATGTATATATATTTCTATTTTAACGTATTTGCTTATCGTTATAAGTTATCTGTGGTTCTACCTCAAGGTAATTATATTTAACTTGAGGTAGAACCAGAGATAACTTTAGACAGAGGCCAATTAATATTAATATTGCTTTGAAGTATTCAAAGCGTTACCAAACATTTTAGCAGCATTGTACAAATTGTACGATATAACATATAAAGTAATCGAAAGATGTCCAGAGATACAATGGCTGGACAAACTAAGTAGAAGGTTAGGAGTAATACAATCCCGTTAGATTAGGTATCGCGATCGGGCTAGTTTATTGGAAAGTGAGTTGCTTGGACCGTAGCCGGTGGCCGAGCGTGCGCCTGTGTGTGCTTTCTGCAATCGGAAGAAAAAGTCTGAATCGAAAATTATTATTTTATTTTAATACAATCACTTCTTTCTATTTGTATCCGCTTATAATGATTTAACGAGATGCTTTATGGTTCGCAGCAACCTTGCTGAGTAGCTTTATTGTGCGGATACTCAGTAACGTTGTGTATTTTTATTTTGATTTTAGACCTTGATTGTTACTTCTTCAAAAAAATGTCATATATTAACTTTATCCCCTAATTCCTATAAACGATTAAATCTAAGTATTTCTGTTATCCATCCAATATTCACTAATGTGCAAAAATAATACATAACAAGGCTACATGTGTCCTGCTATGTAATTTTACTTTACATTTTAATAAACGTCGTAGCAATCGTTATCCGCAAGAGTGATGTTTCAAAACACGTAAGAGTATGCTCTGCTTCTTTTGTCATTATTACTGTATTATCGAATCCCTTATTGTATTATCATATTATAATAAGACAAACTATTAAGAAAATTGTCTCTCTGTGTGAAGCGCTACGTGTGAAGCGCTATGTATATAAATTAAAAATAAAGAATCTCCGAAATAAATCGTAATCAGATGTGTCTGCGGAGAAAAGAAGGAAGATATAACAAAACAATATTTGATTTATTTTTTCTACGTATTCACCAAACTATATATTACTGCATATACTTTAAAATTTCTAGATAGAAATTTAAGCGATCATTTAAATCGAAAAAAAAAAACAAATAAAAATCGATCGTTCTAATTATTTTCCATTTTATTTAATTACGTTGCATGTTTAATACAGTTACAGCTGCCTTGCGTGTAACCCTGACTATCTGTTAATGGTCAAGTGACACAGTTCTTTAGCACACTTTTATTTTACCTAACAAAGTTAGCATTATATGATCTTGATAAAATTAAATGTTGATTGAGAAAAATAAATCGTTCACACATAGTAATCCTTTAAAAATCTTAAGTAACCATTATATAAATTGTCGATAAAGATTTCATTTTTAGAATTAGTAAAATGTAGCAAACAATCTAACGAGAGTTACCATATACAAAACGGAGGTAAAAATTGTATTTCGAACTTACCAGGGATAGGTTTAAGTTAATTTGTACGCGGTAGAGGTGGGCGCGTAAAGTATAACGCACGTATTTCGAAGGCGGCATTCAAATTTTGTTAGGAGTTATTTGTTAGGTAGGGATAAGAGCGCGGCCAGTGGAGGTAAAGGTTAATGCATATAAGAGACTCCTTAAACACTTGAATCGTAAGTTCTAGACACTGTTCCAAATTCATCTTTCTGCACCGCGATGGGCCCGGCAGCTGCACGGCAGGACCATGGATTGCTAAGAAATTTCTTCCTATATGCAAAATACGAGATCGTTGTGTTGATTCATTAGTCTTACAAGTTGTAAATATTTATTATCATTGTTATGTAATTAATTATATTATTAATTTGGATTAGTTAAGTTACGCTAGAATCTGCGAGGACAGGTGTGTGGTGCGCAGGCGCAGCGGAGGAGATGCTTGGATTTATCACTTTCACTCTCGATGGTGCGACAGCAGCGGCTCTAAGCAGACCGGCGCAGTGCCGTGGCGTCTGTGCTGTCGGTCGCACTAGCGCTACGTTCTATCGCGTGTACGATTCGCCGATTTGCAGTCCGACATCCTGTGTCAATAGTATGCTTCACTGCTTCATTACCGTGCCTACTGGTTGCTCTGTTGGATATTGAAACTTCAGTGTGAACTATTTTTAGAATATTTCATAAAGTGCGCGTTGTAACACCAAATTATCTCGGTGCTATGCGGACTCAGCTGTGGATTTTCGTAATTTACTGCAATATGTCTAACGATTTGTAAAGTGGGGACTCTCCTTTTTATATTCTATAGATTAAATAAAGTATAAAATTGATATTCACTAAGAAAGAGAAAACGAAATACAGACTAAGTGATATTAATATTAATTTTCGTTGTTTTTAAAATAAAATGTAAAAATGTAAATACTATATGTTTACGGTAAATATGTTTTAGCTTTCTATACCTACTTTTGAGTAAAAATTTGTTCAAGCAAATTAGTTGTACTTACCCGTTCCTTGTTACATACAACTGAATTATGTTATCTTATTCTCATTTTAATCATAACTAAATTTTCAATATTGAATTGGAAATTGGAAAAGCGTTGGTATAATATCATGTGATCACATAAAGCTCGGTACGACGCTTACTGTAAATAAATAATGACCTAATTGTACCTTACGTCTTTGCTATTTCGGTTCCTGAATGATCGTTATGTGTTGATCTGACTTTGAATGTCAAACAGTGTCTCATAATAACTTGTAACGATAGCGCGGAATTACATATTCAGAGAGAAACTCGTGAGTGCAGTGCGAACTTTCGAAGATTTCTAAAGGACAGGCACTCCCTTTTCCAGATATTCTGAATATCTAACATTAAATCACTTTATGTTTTGTTTAAATTTTAAGCAATGATATTGTGATCAACATGTATTGTGCCGACATGCCTCACTACGACGAGAGTTTTATCCACGATGATAATCAGAATCAAAGACGAAATAAACGTAGCTACCACGTTTATAAAACAGGGTTGAGTCCAATTAGTTTTATAGAATCGAATGATGTGAT
Organism: Philaethria dido; assembly: GCA_033558755.1. NCBI lineage: Eukaryota > Metazoa > Arthropoda > Insecta > Lepidoptera > Nymphalidae > Philaethria > Philaethria dido. Next base: position 187,964 of record JAKGSA010000071.1, on the reverse strand, counting down.
TCACACCCTAGAAGGAAGAGGGACTAATGTTATCAAAAGAAATATTATCAACATTAAGCAACGTGGCCGGTATAAACCAGAGACATCAACTTCGCAATTTACTTCTAACAATAAATGTAAAAAAACGGATTTTATCGTAAGCCATTGTCCGCCTATAAGTGTTTTTGATCCTAGAAAACTATACGATATACGAAATAATAATGTGGTTTCTCTAACGCCATGTAAAAGTTTTGATAATTTGACATTACGACATGGTAAGCGAGATGTATCGAAGGACAAAATGAGAAACGGATCAAGTCTTCAAAATTTAGTTCAAGAGGATAGATTAAAACATTTTATTTCGCCGATAGAGGATTGTCAAGTGACTCGAAAAGGAGATGTAAGAAATTCTTATTCAATCGTAGAGGCTCGCAGAAGACCCATACAACGTCGATTTTCCCGTACTACCGCAAACCCCGGTATTGGAGTGTACAGAAAAATTTACTTAGATGGACTTGAAGGCAGTAATAATGGTATATTAAACATTTTATATATTCGTTATTAATTCAGCGCTTAATAAATTTAGATATTTTTATTATAAATAACAAAAAAATCTTAAGTGTTAAAAATAATTTTCTTGCACAAACGGAAGAGAATGTAAACTGCTTTCAGTTTTTCTCCTAGGCATTTAATAGTAGACTTGCATATAATGGAATCGTTGAAGTTGTATAATAAAACGTAAGAGACGCGGGAACAATCTATTGTGCATTTATACCTATTGTTGTTGTAATGTTAAGGCCGTTAACAAAATCTTAAATATTTACTTAAATCCACGTTTTACATAAACATATGTTTGATTATTTGGAAATTTAGAAGTTTGCATAATTTTAACTTAATTACAAAAAGACGTTACATAGATAGGATATACTATGAAGTACTATAGGATACTTTTTGTATTTTTACGTGGTACCGCTTCTTGTGTTTTGAATTAATATAATGTCAAACATCACGTTTAAAGATCCCTTTTGAGATCTAAGATATCTACTCACTTACGAAGTAATACGTATATTAAAGTTACTTTAAATATATTCTACAACGTACGAGTTACGTACTTGTCACATGTATACTAGAGTTGATGTGGCACTTGCTGTCACCCTAGACGAGTATATAGATAGAGAGCTGTTCCTATTACTGTATTTAACCAGACCGTAACAAAGTCCGGCGAATTCAACTTTGCGACTGCCTTGATATGCAATATGGAATACCAGACATACGCATGCTACACTTCGCTTAGTATTAGTTTTATCTTATTAAAAATATTTAACTTATTATTTTCTAACATCTCAATAATATTTCTAATATTTACTTAATTCGGCTATAATTCTACAATTAATTTAAAATATATGTATATAAATAAATAATAACAATAATACAGTTGTATTCGAAAAAATAAGTGTTCATAAATATTTGTACAAAAAAATAAATACTTGATTGGTTCCATAACATATGTAATATAAGTTACATTTGGACCGCTTATTTTGAAAGTAGTCTAAGTACATTTTCTTTTGTTTCGAGAAAATTAGACGTTAGGATATCGGTTAATTAAAAAAAAAGGACTTAAATGAATTAATATATTATATAGGAAATAAATGTATAATTTTAAATTCTGTGGCCTTCATCGATGGTTTATATAAAATAGTGTATGATGCACTTAATGCAATAAACCTCGACTAACATTTGTAATCAATTGATCTGTTCGCTATTGGTGTTTTTTTTATAATTGAATAAAATTTACATTTTTAATTGTTAATTGTAAAATAATGTGTGATTATCGATTTGTTATTACTTATATCACTATCCGATGTTAGTATGACTATCAATTCTAAGAAAAAATAGAATAAATAACCTAAATTACAGGCACTTAATATAAAATAAATGTAAAATATAAGACTGATCAGCTACCTCTATCAATTGGACTTATTACTAATGAAAGTAGTTTTCATAATCGATGATTATGAAATTTCATTTACCGACCGATTTTAAGTTGTACAAAGCATGGGATTTTTTCAAGAAATTAAACACGGACTAGAAGTTGTACATAAAAAATACCTTAAATAAAGCATGAATTACGTGATATCTATTTTTTTTTCATATACTTATATTTTTTTTTCATACATGGACTTACGTGATATCTATTATTATAAACGGTGCATATATTAAACTGTTATTGTTTTGAATTGTTGAATAATTTTGACATGTGAGGAAATCTATACTCAAGAAAATAAAAAATCTAAAGTTACATTTAGCTGTACTCTACCATATCAAGTTTAAGAAATACTTTTATTAACATTATCTAAGCATTAAAGTAGACACAAAATTATGCGCACTCCGAACACTTGAAATTATATAATTTAATAAATTATAATACACGCTTTTGAGGCTAACTTTCTTTGATAGATAAAAAAAAACATTTTAATAATACGGCGAAACTATAAGAATGAGAGTGGCTTATTACAAAGTCAATAACCTATTCTGCCTCTTTAAGAAATAAGTTTTTATCTTCTTACTTGCTTCTACTTTGCTAAATAAAAACATTCTATCGCTTTCAAAAAAAATATTTGAAATACTTATTTCTTCCAAAAAAAAAGAATTAATAGCCTTCCCTCGGAACTTGATAACAGATACCAGTTAGAGATGTTTATATATATATATATTATCAAATAGTGTTTGGTGTGGAAGCCCAGCTTTAGTTTGTGTTTACGATATGTATGACGCACTCGAGCCCAGGAAGCGGGCATGACCCGGCGTCCGTCCGGCGCGGGACGGTGCGGTGTCCTCCTGCTCAGTAATGCAGCCTGTCTCAGTCGTCACGCGTCGCGGACTGGGCGCGTCCTGCTGTCGCCTTCGCGTATATTTTTAAACACCACCGTCATTGATAAAGCTGTGTTTACTTGTCCTCCTACGCATCTTATAACATCTTCGTAGATGTGTAGATATTTATACTGTGTTTCTAGTGATGTCATAAGTTGAATCTAATGTGCGTTTAAGAAACTCGGATCAAGTGTAACCTATAAGGTAAAGTTACTTATATATTCGAAAAATTGTTATATGTAACAAAGCTTTTATGGAATTTTGACCTACTTGAACATTTTCACGTAAATCCTTGTATCAATTTTATATATGTAGATATATTAAAATAACGTTTGAATGAATCAACCTTAACATACTAACAACATAATACCTTTAATTTATCTTACAAAATATTCTCGTAAGTGTAACATTTAATATGAACGCTGTAACATTGTAGGAGGATATTACAATGACTTTGATATCATACATAACTAATATTGGGTCGTCGCGTATTTGTCGGACGTATTACGTCAACAATTACGATAGTTCATTATAATTAGTTGCATTATTATTTTAGCAGACTACTTACTTATTAAATATCTACATCATATCTGATTGGAAGTTGTTATATTTTGATAATAATAATCGAAGCTTTTAAAACATTTTGAAAATTCTATATGCAGTTTTAATGTGTATTTTTATTTAAGTGTAATTAATATCTTTGTATAGTACTACTTTAGGCCAAGTTATGAGAAATAATAAATTTACATGTGTTTGTCTAGAAGATATAATATAACAGCTGATTTTAATTAAGATTTGTAGAAAATACTATTTTTTTCAATATTTATTTGAACTAAGTATATTTTTTAAGTTATGTGATGGCTACGTTTATTTTTTATGTCATATTGACTTCATCTGACATTGGATTTTCTCTTCCTAAAATACATTGACGCCAATTTAATACATTTTTAAAGTGGTGTGCATTTACAATTCATATTTAAACAAAACTAATAACTTTCTTAGATATTAATACTAAATTTCGCGAAATTTAAAATATTATCAATTTTATTTATTATCGACTTGTTTATTTTTTGTTATTAGGTGAAAAAAAAATTAAACAAATTTAGATAATAAGTAATAGGTAGAAATTTTCCAATGAACCCACTTAACTTTTAAATAAAAAATGTTTAGTAAATTTATTTAATCATTATATACATCCGTATATGGTTGCAGAAAACGAGGTTTGCGGCGAAGCAGGTTCGGGGCACCGCGGATCATTGCGAGGCGCCAACAAACTAGCTCGTCGCGCGCGCTCCTTCAAGGACGACCTACTCGAGCGCATCTCGAACATGCGCTCGCCGGCACAGCCTCCCCATCCGCCACATCTCGCCTCAAATATCAGGTCAGTGCGTTATCTAGGACGTCCGTTGACATTTGGTTCGACCGAAATATAAGACAATTTAAGGTTCTAAGAGAACCCATGAGTTTACGTCGTATACATTAAGCATATTTATAAATATCATATAATTTGCATTACTTGGTAGTTGGTATAATTGTAATGACTTCACGCACAGTCATCTATTTCAAATAAATGTTTAATTATTACTAACCTTGTCACTTAATGTAAATTAGCACAAGCTACTACCTTCATAATTGATAGAAGAGTCCATTATAATTACTAATTAGATACTTTGTTACTTTTCTTTTTTAGAATTCTTATACTATTTGAAATTATTTTTGCGTAATATTTTTTCTAAATTATTTTACAATTAGAAATTCCCCTTGGGAATTATGCGGAGATTACGTATTATATATTTGGTATTACTAGCGCCGCACTATGACAAGTAATTATTGTTCTATCGTACAACTTTTGTCCATATTTGTCATCACAACACGTTATCATTCACAGTTGTGTACATAGCAATGAAATCTACCACAGCTATTGCTTCTTATCTAAGATGATAATAATGTTGCTTATACATAGGTCTATTATCTTACTGGCAGCGATTCAAGAAAGTTGATCATTTTTACAATTTAATCTTGACTTGTATTTCATTATAGTTCTTTAACAAGATTTATCTCATGTCTTCACCTAAATAAATTTGATTGAAAAGAATTTCCATCAACCTTTGTACGGCATTGTGAAACGTTTAGTGCAGTATTTAATACGTTAAATGTAGCGGTTATTGTGAGTCACGGCTAGACTGTCGCGCGCATTAATGACATTGTCCGCTGAAATCTCATTAGTTCTGTGCGTGCAATGTTAAGTGATTACATTTTAATGTCCGCGACCCGGCTGTTGTCAGTGGGTGAATTGTTTTATTTACTGTGCTCTGGACGTGAGTTTACTATCTGAGGTTATTTGAAAGTAGACCAGTGTGTGAATATTAAGGTTGAGTTTGAGTATCGTTACGGTTCATGTGATTTTATATTCATCTAAATGTCGAACGTTGTGCGATCACCCGTTGGATTTTGGATAAACAAGCGTACAAATAAACTGCATCGACGCCTAATCTACAATGGAAAGCGGTAATTGTTAACATAATTTTTAAGGCTATTGAAATTATTCACGTTATTTACGTTAAACTAATCGCTTTAAATAAAATCTTTTGCACTGAAGTCCAATTTGTACTACTTCTTTTTTTTGCTAAATGCCTAAAGGCCTTTGTATTAACGAGTTCAGTTTAGCTCCTTAGAATGTGCAGCTTAATATTAACGAGTATAGTATTTGTTATGAGGCTGTCACTTAACAAAAGTTGATATAATTGATCGTTAAGTAACAATTATTATAATGATAAGAACTAAAAATTCATAAGCATACTAACCATTAAAGTTAATGCTATATAAATATGTATGTTTATTATTCACTCATACGTTATTTAAACATGCGTATAGTAAAGTGAACCGGGACTTTGAATATCAAATATAGCTTAGCTTTGTTATTTGCGCCGAGCTGGCTCGCATATAAAGTAGATTCTTTCGCAACGCTAGGCATTCCAGTCATTGGCATATTTCGGTGATATTTTGTTTAATTGTTTGACTGTTTGTGATGATAAATTATTATGACTTTTATTTTACTATTGGAACTCGACGCCTCGCTTTATCTTATGGGCGGAATGTGGAAAATAGTGTGATGTATCTTGATGTCTGCCGCACATTATGTAGAAATCAGTATCATCATTATGTAATAATATTTTTGGAAATTAATATTAATTATTAAAGTTAAAAACATGTAGATTATTTACAATATCGTTTAAGGTAGAGGTTTAAGCAAAACGTATTTTAATTATTAATATGATTTGTTATTGCGACAACTGCAATAATACTTTATTTTAGTCTGTTACATATTATAAACAAGTTACTAAATATGTTATTAACAAATTCAAAGGATAAATTAATAAATTTGTTATTATAAACTATATATTTTTTTGTTTTTCCATGTGTTTGATAAATAACAATTTCACTTTTAAAATACAGTATAGTAGGTACAGTAAAATGTGAAAATTGTAATCGTTTATTTTCAGATCTCACTCCCCACTCAGTCCGAAACCTCGAAACATGGGCGCAAAAACGGTCACGGAGGAAGGTGAAATCACGCCTGCCAAAGAACTCGAACGGCTAGTCAAAGAGGTTTGTTTTTACCTACACTACTATACTTATAAATGACCAATTGCCGGTTCATAAAAAGTTAGAAAATCAAACTAGAAAACCGACATAATTGTTTTTAAATATTTACTGATGAACGTTTTTTAGAATTAATATATAAAATAAAGATAGTTTATATAATACTTTAATATTTCAGGTAACATTTGGTCTAAAACATTTCTCTGATGTTATAACAAAAAGGAAGCTGGAAATGTTGCCCGACAACGGCACTATTGTTTTCGAATCGATCGCAAATATACACAAAGGTACAAACAAGCATTATGCAATTTTTTTCAACTCACGATCTTTTTTGTATTTTTCTTTTTAAAACAAAAACATTGCATTGTTCGCGTCTGTATTTAAATCGGTACCTCGAATACGTGGTTTGTAATTAATTTATAATTCAGTTGCAATACCTATTGTTATTAATATTGTAATTTGTTTTTCAGCAATTAAGCCATATTGCAATCGATCACCACAACTAACTAGCGCTGTGAAACGCCTATGTTCATCATTGGCGATGTTAATACGGCTCTGCGACGAGGTAACGGTGGTGAGTTTGCGAGCTGATGCAGACGACACGGAGACTGACGTGTCGACGGCCGCACTGTCGCCGGAGCACGTGAGCTCAGTGGTCAAGGGGGTGACGTCGGCGGTGGAAGAGGTCGCCGGTTTAGCTCAACAGCATATGACCAGACCGGCCTTGTCTCCACGACCAGCTCTAGTCTCACCGAGATCAACACAAAGAAACTCTTTGCCAGGTATCTACGTTATATCCTACGTTCCGCCTATAACATACTCATCCACTTCCACAGGTCGACTGGAAGAGATCTCTTTCAGGGATAAGTCCGTCTTTGTAAACTAAAAATGTATTTACTTTTTCTCATGTATTTTAAGTACAATAAAGAATATATATATATACGTTTTATTGACATAATTCCAATCTGTTTTGATGTGTTGTTATTGCTTATAGTAAGCTATTACAATGTAAGACTGGATTGCAAACGTCACGTTATTTACCATTTCGGGTAAAACGTTTGTAATTGTCTGACAAAGAATTTCCTTATGTAATGCATATCGCAATACATCGTGCAGTTCTCACTCTTGGCTTCACTATAAATTACGTTAGTATTCACAATAAGGTGGATTTATTTTGTTTTGGTAACCTTTAAACTATATCGTAATTACAAAATAAAAATTATAGTTATTTTTTTTAAATGTGCGTAGGAAAAGTACTCGTTTGTAATGAAAATGTCTATATAATTGGTTTAAATATATTATAGATATTCCCCTAACACCCAAAGAATTGTCATTGCTGATGGGCGAGCCCGGCAGCGAGGCCGGCGGCGTGCGCGCGTCGCACTCCTCAGAATCCGTACTGGACGCGCCGGACACGCCGCCGCCCAAACCCGCCAGGCCCAACCAGTGAGTAATGAAACATATATATATATTCCAATCTCGTTGTTGTGTTTGCGTGAGCCATAATACCTAAAATCTAGTCTTTTCCCGTTTTCGGAGGGATTTCAAGAGGGAGGAGCCGTTACTGCTCCCCGAGAACCAATAATTTCTGTCAATCGTTTAGTAACAAAAGCGTGTTATATATAAAGAATGAAATAAATTGTTATTGTAACCAATAATTTTTTAAATATCGAATCTATAATAATCCGATTAAAACTATCACGGGTCCATTTATCTTCATTTTTCTACGGACAAACATACTGTTTTACTTGTTTCCTACTTGTGCCATATTAATATTATATAATATATTGTGGAGGTGATTTTTATTTTGCAGGGTTAAAGCTTGCACATGCTTATGCAATCATTTTAACCACCATCATAATTTAATGAACAATAGATTTACGTAATTTTACAAAAGTATACTTAATAATAGTATTCCGCGATTGTAAAAACTAGTTAGTCCTCTAATACAAATTATTGTTTAACTAATTTAGGTATTACAATAACATGAGGTGCTTATCTGAGTATAATATAGTGGTAATAAAGGAAATCGTTATAAATATATTAGGCATAACGGTAAATATGAAATAAGAATATGTTATATATGGAATTTGTTTTAAGTAATACTCATTAAAATCCATCCAGAATTTTACTTAAATGGAATTCTTACATTTGCGCGATATTATTTTATATGTGGTATTTTTAATTGACTAAGAATGCGTTTCGAAATTCATATATTTATATTTTACATGATAAAGCAAATTTATAATTTAGCGTTAATTTCTAAACTTTCTTTAACACCGACGCTGCAAAATGTGTCGATTGTGTTTAATCTTAATAAATAATTTCTCTAATAAATTAATTTATTAGAATTTATATTAAATATAATGTATAGCTTATTTTATATTACATCATAAATTAACATAAGCATTTCTCTAATCGACCTTGAGTCGGTTTTCACTTTCTTTATACTTTGATATCGAGTATGTTTGGTAAAAGTGAAAGTTTATTGCAGGAAAATCGAGTTGGCCCCCCCATTGCCGCCCAAGCGCAAGACCAACGACACTTCCCTACAAGGGCTCTCCATAGACAGGTATAATTACAAATTAATAGCGCGTTTAATATCTTTATGACTACTTTCTCTCTTTCATCGAAAGTAGCTATTATTTATGTGTGCCTTAGTAGATGAAACTATTTGTACGTCTAATAATATTGTAAAATATGAAAATGGAATGTTTATTTTCTTATTGTTGTCTTCATGTTTATGACTTGACAGCAATAATTATGAACATATTATGACATTTCAAAACATTTTATCTCTTCTATTTTATATTATTTATTTGACAATTATTTTATGAGTTTTATATATATTTAAAAGGTATTGCTGCACAGTGATCGGTTGTGGGTTCGATTCCAACTCGGGGGAAACATTATATGTAAACTATTTTTATTTCTCGGTTATGGTAAGACAATACGCGGCGCTGACGTATGCTACTTAATATGCAATGTCTTAAATTCAAGAATGTCTTGACACTTATACCGTTTACTCTGACTACCCGCTATGCGAGATAAAGCGTGAAGCTGCTTTTTTGTAGAAATTTTCTTTATTACGATATTGTATAAAATATTATTTTAAAACAATAATTTTTCTAAATGTAAAATATATTTCAGGTTATCTCTTCAGTCTCACAGTAGCGGCTCTCTAGACTCAATGCTCAATGTATCAAACGATGAAGACAGAAATACACATGATTCGATGAATCACGACGTGTTCGTGACGGCGCCTAACTCTGATTTAGGTATTTATATATAAGGAAAATAATGAAATCTATTGTATATAATACTAATTTACATTTTATAGGCATACAATGCTAATTTTAATAATTGTAATGAATCTATATGGTTATTTCAATGTTTGTAAAATAGCTATAGTTTTTCCTAAAGTTTGTCCTAAAAATGAGTCATTTTTTATAATTAAAATTATAAAGCAATGTATTAGCATTGTTAACTTAATTAGCAGTAAAAATGTTTTAACAATAGTGTGATAAGTATAAAATATTTGTGAAAACAAATTGATATTAAATTCAGCGTAACATTTAAATTATACACTTTGATATATTTTCAGGTATATGCAGTTGTAATAATATGAGCGAAATGCGAACGTCGGTGGAGTCTCACGAGTCTCACATGAACAATGTTCATGGTCACTCCAACCACAATCGGTGAGTACTCGAATTACCCGATGTATCATTCGACCTTAGAATTTATTAACTGACCTATTTCTCTCCTATCTTTGATTTGATCTATTTATTGTTTTTTTTTATTTCAAGCTTCTCCAACGAGTCCGGTTTTGTGTCGGTCGGTCACTCGGAGATATCTACAGAACACAGTTTCACATCGACATTCTCCTCGCATCACTACTCTAGTCATACGGACAGGTGACAAAATTAAACTCGTCACGTATTCACCACACTACACTATGTTTTGTTTTGTTTTTTGTACCTTCACTGTTTGTTTGCATTTTTTCTGAGCACTATGGTTGTTTGATTTGGCATGTTTTTGTTTACTTTTATTTCGATAATGTTCCTCTTCTAGCACTATTTTTAATACATGTTATATTTTTTATATATCACACACTAAACTCAGTTCCTTTACACGCAATATGTCCAAAAGGTAGGCTTTTGGAACAAATCAAAATCCATAGTCACACACAAGTCGATCACAATAATCCTGTCATCCATTAATTTGTATGGTCGATGTCATGCTTCGTGTTATTGTTTGCAGTACTTTTGAAAGTACAGAGTATGTGAGCGAAACGAAGTGCACTCTGCAGAGCGTTGAGAGCCGCATGAATATGTTCAGTTTGAGCGCGGCGGCGGCGCACAGCTCCAAGTGAGTCCTCCGTGCCTTTGTTACGGGTTGCGTTTTGTCTACTGTTACGGGTTTAAAAATATTTGTTAGTTCCATTCTGTTGGCCCTGCTAAGAAAATCTGTAAATAAATCCACCGTCTTCCATTCTGACGGATTTTAAACCATTTCTATATAGAAAATGTAATATATAAAAGTTTTGTAGAATAATAATTTAGAAAATGTAATTAATGCACATTTTGCATGTTGCAATTTGTATATTTTTATTGTTACCTTACAGTTTTTAACTACGAGCTAATTATATGTCGAGTGTGACATGTATGTAATTTTTTAAAATGTATCATTATTATTAAATAAATATTTGTGAAAACAAATTGATATTAAATTCAGCGTAACATTTAAATTATATACTTTGAAATATTTTCAGGTATATGCAGTTGTCAAAATTGTCTTTTTACATTTTCGCCTTATTTTTATTCTAGTCATCAAAAGTTTTTTAGCAGTAAATAGTGTTAACAGAAAGCATGAATGCATAGATTTACAATGTGTCGGCTCACAACAGTCCGTGCGCAGGTTGGCGAGCATCACGTCGGACGAGAGCGAGACGCCGCCGGAGCTGCCGCTGAAGACGCGCCGCAACATCCGCGCCGATATGCACCAATATTTCCCCAACGTTGAAATTAGGTTCGTTGCTTTATGTGGCTGGTTGGTTTCTTATTATTTTTTTTAAGGTTATTATAGTGCATGGTGTTCTACGTCTTCATTGAGTAGTTATAATAAATTTTGAATAATATACTACGGCAGTATATGTACTATATAGATTTTTTCTAAAGATTTCTTTAGATTTTCTAGAGACTTTACGTGTATTGTATTTACGATATTAAATTGTTTATTAAAAATATTTGAAGAGTTTTACCTATGAGAAGGAAGACTGTTTTAAAATGTTAAATGCATATAATGAATGATAAATTTGAAATCCTCTAAGTAGATTTTAAAAGGAAAATTTAAGTTTGTCAAGTTTTAACTTTGATTAAAATTTGACAGAAAGTATAATTTAGTTAGAACGTTTGGACTTGTATATTTATTCGTTGTATTATCTAAGAAGTGTTCAAAAACCAAATTAATACGAGAAATATGTAAAATTTAAATTTATTTTTATCGTTTCTTTATAAATTAATATACAATTAATATATAATAATAACGAATTATTTATAGGAAAACGCCGCCATTCTCCCTGCATGAGGCGCGTCCGCATACTCTCGCTGAGCACAATCACCAACGACCGCCGCCTTTGCCGCTCAAAAAGAAACACAGTCAGTATTATATAATTTTTTAGTTTCCCGTTCTTATCATACCTCTCCGCTAACTATGCATTGACAGCACATTAAGTAATAATTAACTAAAGAAGTGAAACTTACAAAAATCGATAGGATTACAAATGTTTCTGTGTATTTTATCTATATATATTTTAATTTATTTGTTTCCTCGGATGGGTTAAACAAAGCGCATTTGGATCAGACACTGAGCTAACAACGCCTTTAAGTATGGAGTTACTTAACATTAGGTTCTCTCTACACATCCCACAAAAATGCGAGTGTTTGTGTAGACAAAAAACTATTTCCTTTTAATTTCACTAATATATTGTATCAATAAAATCATTATTAATTACCATAATTTCCTTTATATTAACAACTTATTGGCTTTTGGTGGAAATATTTATAAAACCCTAATAACCTTTTTTAAGGAGTCCCTAGGGCTAATGTAGGTTCCCAAATTAATTTTTAAAATTTACTGAATGGCCTTCATCGAATAACCTGTATATGATATAGAAAGACAATTTGTATATGTAGTGGAATGGACTTTGTATGAATGTCACGTGCTCCATGGATCCTTGTTGCATGTAGCATTTTTACTCAGAATATGTATGTAAAGAATTCTGCATCGTCTACACGATAGATATTCTATTTACCCAGTGTGCACTAGTAATATAAACATTCAATATACCGCTCCCACGTGTCACATGAATATGTGAAATTATAATTAGTCTGTGATGTTTGTCTGTTGATGCTCTTTATACGAATATTCCTACTGTATGGTTGAATGGTGATAAAATTATTAAATTATATGTAGATAGAGTTGATTTTGATTAAGTTTCGATTTAGCTGTTTTAACATATGCAATAGTCAAAATAGAAATAATTAACAAGAAGAAATCAACTCTGTCTATATGTAATGTGGTCAGGTTAATATAATATAATATGTATAATGGGGGGTTATAACGGCATGTTTGTTTGTGTCGGTGCGGCGCCGCAGTGTTTCAAAGCGTCGCGTACAGCGGTGAGTGGATTGCATGATAACGCCACGCCTCGCTATCTACGATTTAAATCTAGCTGTTTTGCATTAGGATATTAGTTTGTTTTATTACCAATATATTTTAAATACAATATAATAAAACAGCCATATATAGCATTTTAATTAAATTGGCCAGATCTGAAATGGTTCTACTTTTTCTTCTGCTAGAACTAAGCTCTACAATTATCCCTTTTTTCCTATCATAGTTTTTTCACTGCGTTTTTTTTACATAATTTTACTATAAAAAACTATTTTTTGCTTTAATTTTTGCTAAAAGTTCATCATGTTAACTTTTAATTAATAATAACATTTCTTTTTTTTTTTTTTGTAAAAACGGCGCCATTATTTTCATCACAGTTAACATTTTTGTTTCTCGTATTAAATGCAATGCAAAATGAAGTTATTGACTCCAAAGATTAGGACAGATTGGAGATCTCTAAACCAGCCTTTAGCTTTCACAGAAAATTTTCATATAAAACACAGCTTGCTTGCCACTTATGGCTTACGTCGCTTAATTTCTTGTCAGTTATTAACAAACGGAATTTCGCATAGTTCATTATCACTTCAGATGATGAGTGTACTTAGCGCTTCATTACGGCGCCTTGGCTGTTTTATTTGGCGGCATAAGTACATGTTACGCCTTTTAGATAACATATTTTTAACAAATGTGATTGAAAGTGACTACTACTATAGTGAGTTTGTGGGAATTTTTCAGTTATGGCATACATGGAGATGTTCGGTAACTGTAGTCATACATTGAATGCTCATCCACCGATAAATCCTGAGGCCCCCGCAGATATGTTCCGGCATTCTATACACACGTATAATTTGACCAGGTAAAGCCTTAAAATTAATATTTTCATACTTTGTATTTAATGTACTAGGTTATTTTAAATAGTAATTATATGAGTAATAATTCATGGTATAAAATATTTTTTCTAATAAATAATCATCAATCACAATTTTCATTTTACTGTAAACAGTAAAATGAAAATTGTGAATTGTGGTGTATATTTTGTCATTTAAATAAATTTAAATGACAAAATATACACCAACACACAATAAGATACAAAATAATCTAGAAACGATAACGTCCATTAATACATTTGTTAGTTTATAACCATATCCATTAACACACAAACCTATTTCTAGGTCACCGTTTAGTTTTATCCATGAATAAATTTTAAATCAAAACAATTCCGAATCAAAGATATGTAGTTATTGTTATAATTTTAGATATTTTTTGCAGTGCTCAGCATTCTAGCGCGGGTACGATAAGTGTGGGCCACCATCAGGTGCAAAGGACGATGGCGTCGTCGCTCACTGTACAACACTTAAGCACACCGCCTTTAAGGTACGAATGTTTTACTTATTACATTACGTTTGTAAAAATCATTTTAAGCAATTTGCAATGAAAGGCACAAGTCTATACTATTACTTTATAATATTACTTTTCTGAGCTTTATTCGAAATTGTAACTATAGTTTTGGTACCAAACATTACAATTGACTTTAGGATACTCGAATTAAAGACAATTTCTCACAAAATGATAAGTCAGCTATACGTGTACTTATATATTTTTGCAGTGGTTCTGAAGACAGCGTAAGTATGAAGACGTCGAGTAGAACTAGTCCTGTGCCTCCCGAGCCACCAGCGCTACCACCAAAGATGAATAAAACCAAACAGGTAAATCCCATTCAAAAATATAAAAGCTGACATTATGTATTCTTAAAATATGTTAAAGGTTTTGCCTTTGATTCGACAAATAAAAAAAATGTTAAAGCAATGCTATCATAACGTAATTTAAAGAATTTTATACCAAACACAAGCAGGTCTGCACTTCGGGCATCATTATTTATATTTAAAAAAAAAATGATATAATTTGAAAAAGAAACATGCTTCATTGTGTATCCTTTTAAGTTGTATTTAATATATAGATGCAGGTTAAGTTAATAAAAACTTGTTATGTTCCGTCGCCTATCATGCAATGTCACTAAAGTGGATAGAAGGTGGAAAGCTGATTTAAGTCTGAACGTAAAGCAAGTTTGACTACTAGAATACTACTTGTATGTACTAGTTATTGTGTTACATTAGAAATCTAGTTACGTTTACAGTCTTCATTATCATATTACATAGTTCTCATTTAAACACTTATATTCTAGTAATTAAATATTTAAAATTACACGATTTAATTACCAATTAATTATTCATTTTCAGAATTTATCAATGAATTCGAGTAATGAGTTGTTGCCTCCGCCGTCACCGCGGCCGTCTTCTCATAACAGTTCAGCCGATGAGTCTATTATGAATAATGTGGTGAGCTAAAATGATTATAAAATTATACAGTATAACAATGAAAAAAATACATATAAAATGAAGTTACAATTGTTAAATGCTAAATAATTTTGTTTACAGAGTTCAGATGACCTATATGTAAGCTTGTCATCGCCTGGCAAGTTCCCGGTGGATGAAGAGGAGCTAGCTAGGTTGGTGCAGCCCGTGCCATCCCCGGTGCCCTCTCAGGTACGTGTCATATTTTTATTGGAAAAATAAAAAAAGTTCATCTATATTAGCTATTCATTTGTAAATTTTATTTGGAGTAGCTTATATTAATATAAAATAATAGACATTCAGTAGTGATAATGTTAATAAGAATAAAATATTAAATTAATTTTGTTAAAAATATTCTCTTTAGTAGATACTTACATAACTTAGAATTGAAATATGAAAGGTTACACTTGTTTACAAGGCTTATACAATTTTAATTTCTCAGAGTACTTGCCATACTTGCATGGCGAGACAATGTTATTAGAAATTATGTGTATGTATGTATTAAATTATTTTAACTAAATAGTATTATATCGTTTATACCTTAAATTAAACGTAACTTTATTCGTAACATACAACAATTTCAGAGGAGTGAGAGTAGCACAGAGCCGGCGCCAGCAATCAACGACACAAACTCAACTGTCACTTCCGACTCGGAGGACATTATTCTACATACTGAAGTTAATAGTTGGCTTATATTAAAGTCTACTACTAAAGAGGGCACGGAAATAAAGGAAGTCCGCGGCGGACATCCCGATGCCCTTATCGTACTAGCCACTAAAGCTACCAAAGGTAAATAATAAATAATATTCATATAAATATATATTTGGGTCAAGGTTAAACATCATTAATTATTAATTTTAACAAATATGGAGAAGGTTTCTAAACCATTTTTGCCATGAGCATGTCATCTTTTTATCTGAAGGTCATTTTTCTATTTAAAAACAGATTTATGTAAATGGTTCAATTCATTAAAATTTTCAAAGTAAATCATTTGGTATATACTAGAATATTAAAAGCATGCATTTATATTTTTTTTATAATTTTATTATGATGGGAATGTAGGAATTCATTTAATTATTATTATTATAAAGTAAAAAAAGCAAATAGCGTCAAACAACGCTTCTAACATTTAACTTTCATGCTTTCACTTTACAGAAACGGACGAGTGTAAGTGAATCATAATATAAGTTGGGGCTCACAGACACTAGCTGGTTGAATACTAATATTTATTAAAGCTTAGCTGATTTCGCTTCATATGTTTTTGACACTGTTATATTACTATATAATATATTTACTATATTATGCATTGTAAAGGATATACTAAATCAATACTTCTTGCAAAATTAATTCACGCCATAAGTTAGCACTGGAACACTGACACGATTAATAAATGAGCATGACAAATAACGTAATTGTATACAAATAATTTAATTACATACAATATAGAATATATAGAATAGAATATTATATACGATATTGCAATAAATACACAGCTTTACAGCCTAGTATACGTAGTACACGTTTTGTTTGGTATTGTGCTTAGAATATTAGCTGCGAACAAAAAAAAACTAATGTGTTATATAAATAGCTTACAATAAATTGTTGTGTGAACTCTAATTCAATATAAAATTAGTTATAGAAAATCCTGCTTAAGTTAACGATTTTTTTGAAAATAAAATGAGAAGGTTAAATCGAAAAAATACGAGCTTTAATAATTGCTTATTCACTTAACTACTTTATATCATATTCTTACATAATTAATATTGTATCATGAGTTCACACAACGCGCTTACAACTACATAATTATTATGATATACAAATAATATGCATACGCATATATACAGATTTTGCATACCAAGAAGCGTTCCTGTCGACGTACCGCACGTGGGTGTCGCCCAGCGACCTCGTGCAGAAGCTGGTGCGACGCGCGCACCACTTCAGGCCGCGCCCGCACGACCTCAGATCCACTTTGAGTCTGCTCACGAGAGTCGTTGCTGATCTTACGTGAGATAGTTTTTAATTATTATAAATTTCCATTTATACTTTTTTATACCTTCACGCGCTATCGTGCAAGAAAGACCCTAGTGTCCGTTATCCAATTTCCGCCCAAATTCGAGACATTACGTATTGATTGTTGATCCTTAACGCCGCGCTTTATCTTACCAGAAAAGCGTAGAATATATTCATTCTCCCTAACTGAAATCAAACTCATAACCACACGCGCTTACAGTCACACTTCCCACTGCACCACGATAGCCTCATTTAATTTATATGGTATTTTAATTCTTTGTAAACATCATCACGATACAATTCAGATTTGTTTAAGATGATTCAAAATATCCGGAGCGTGGTTATATTAATAAATGATTTTTTTTTTATATCGATAGGATGGCAGACTTAGACCGACAACTAATGCAGGAAATAATGGAATTCATCTACTGGCTAGTTGAAGCAGAAGAACTGCCTATTTCAAAAGCTTTGAGACAAATACTCGTAGACAAGCAAAAACAATTACATTTCCAAAACGTAAGTTGTCTAAAATAATTTAATGCATTGTCTCATCACATTTTTTTTTCTAATTATCTTATTACTTTTTTGTGAGAGAAAGAAAATATTTTTTATTTAAATTAAGTAATTTTCTATTTAATAATGGACTTCAAAGGGACAGAGAGTTCCGATTTTCAATTTATCATACAATTAATTAAACTAGTAGACCTATTAATGTGTAGACTTAAAAAAAATATTTAATTATATTATTTACACGTTTCTTTAACAATGTGTATGTGTATGTCACGTTATCGAAAGATGTATGTTATGCAAAAAGGGTTTCTAAGTTTTACCTTCCCGTATTAATATAAGACGGCATCAACAGACAAACAACAGATACGAATACGACACGCCGTGCTACGGAACAGTATCGCTACGACGCGACACGCTGCTCGACTTCAAGGCGAGCGAGCTGGCGGAACAGATGACGCTGCTGGACTCGGCGCTGTTCGTGCGCATCACCAGCGCGGAGGTGCTGTCGTGGCCGCGCGACCAGTCCGAGGAGAGCTCCCCCAACCTGACGAGGTTCACCGAACACTTTAATAAGATGAGCTATTGGGCGCGCTCCAGGATATTGGAACAGGTGGGCTTATGTTATTATTTTCAGTATCTAATTGGTCTCTCTATTCGTAGTTTATTTGTGGTGGAGATTTTTTCTTTCATTTTTTGTAATTATAGTATTTATTAATCGAATTATTCTTATTTCAAAACATATATTTTTTTAACTAGTTAAAATTTATATTTATTTTTATACTACGCAATAAACGCTTCTAATGCACAATATTAATTCGGTATCAATAGATAACATACAAATAATTTAAACGATACACACGTACAGTACGAGGCGCGGGAACGCGAGAAGTACGCGAGCAAAGTGCTAAAAGTGATGAAGGCGCTCCGCAAGCTGAACAACTTCAACTCGTACCTGGCGCTGGTGTCGGCGCTGGACTGCCCGCCGGTGCGGCGCCTGGGCTGGCCGCGCGCCGTCGCCGACGCGCTGCGCTCGCACTGCGCGCTCATAGACTCCTCGCACTCGTTCCGCGCCTACCGCGGCGCGCTCGCCGACACGCAGCCGCCGTGCATACCTTACATGTAATTGTACACTCTCTGACCTACTCTACCTAAGCGTGCGATTATTTGTGAAGGCCGGCGTCGCACTGTGAGACAGTATATGACGCTAAATGCGATCGGTCGTGGGTTCCGCTCCCGATTTGTGGAATTATTATATTTAAAGTATTTTCATTTTTTCTCTCGGGTAAGACGAAGCGTGGCTTTAATTTCCGACACTTATTACGGGGAATGCTGTGTTTTGACAGTGGGTTCTGTCTGACTATGCTATGCGTGAAGCCGCTTTTATTGGTAATTATTATTAAATAACTTATTCGAATATTCTGCGTTTAAAACGATGAGATGAAAATGGAAGAGAGTAAAATGTATACATAATCATAAATAAATACTATTTGTTGAACATCAAAATATTCACATGAGTAATTTTATCTAATTTTTCGCAGTGGTCTATTTCTTCAAGATCTAACGTTCGTGCACGTCGGCAACCCAGATCTATTACCCGACGGTAGCATCAACTTCACAAAACGGTGGCAACAATATAATATAATGGAAAATATGAAACGATTCCACAAAGAGTGAGTCTATGAAAATTATACTGCCCTCATACCGTCGTGAAGTTTCAGTGAGTTCTGATAATTTAACAAATAATGACTTTAATAATTTTAGACAATACAAATTCAAAAAGAACGAGCGCATCCAGGCGATGTTCAACGAGTTCGACGACGTGCTCAGCGAGGAGACCATGTGGCAGATATCGGAGACGATCAAGCCGCGCGGGGGACGCTCGCGCAACCCCTCCGCGCCCTCGCCCCCCGCGCCGCCGCCCGCGCCCGCGCCCGCCCCCGCGCCCGCCCCCGCCGCCATACGAGGGTAGGCACAGAAAATATAACGTCAACCAGTGTCTCAACACGCTCAATCAAGCGGGGAACGAAGTGCCGTTGCCTTCTTTCCACCTAAATTCAAGTGGCGGTACTTACGAGCCACGCTTTCTATAACGTAGAAATGAAAATTATTTAAATATAATCATTCCCCCAAGCAAGTATTGAACCCACAACTAACCGCGTATATACAGAAGCTGTCCCATTGCGCCACGATGGCCTTATATTATCATGAATGTGTTTCAGTAATCTTTCGATTAGATAATAAATTCAATATTTCGCTTTTATTTATAGGTAATACGTCTCTATCCAAAGAAAAGAAGCAAAAGGGTCTAGAGGAAAGGATTCGACATAAATGTGAGATTTTATCGACGAGGAATTGTTTAAATTAGATAAAAATATTGTGATTATCTGTCCTAAAATGGCCTAATTATATTTAGTGTATTTATTGGTAATGCGATTTCAACTGTGATCGGTCCGATTGTGAATAAACGCTTCACAGATCTGCTACGTTAGCTTGCTTGCGCTCGATTTTAGACCTATCTTTATACTGTTTAACGTGATATACTACAACCCGGACACTTTAATTATATCGTCAACGACACTATAATGTGATAGGTCAATAAACAGGCAAACGAGCTTTACGTGTAAACTATAAATGAAAGCCAAATAACTCTTATCAGTATTCTTACCGTACTGTCATACATATCAGCACGTGACTTGCATAGATTACAATAAAACGGGCGACGCTTAGATGTACTATTCTTCTAGTTGTTGTGGTTCGTCGATGTCGTATAGCATTATAATGTAATAAGCTTAACATTTACTCCGATAAACTTTATGATCGGTGCACTTGGCGAAGATCACGGCGGTCATAAAGTTTGTCGGATATCTCAATACATCGAATTAGAAAACTTCAAATTGTATATGTAGTGCGAGTTGCGATAGGTAGAGCTAGATCTATGAAATCGTAAGTAATGTATGGTGAATCAATTCACAAACACCATGAACTATACGTTATTCAATTTGCGAAACATTTACGATTTGGTGTTGGGATTTGAGCCCTTTTAGGTAAATTTTGAATAAATGACATGTTAGCGATCGCAATTTTTGATATATTTACTTTTGATAAATATAACTCGTACATGAACAATTTGACATTTAGAAGAAAAATGTTCGTAATAAATAGATTGCTTTATTTTGACTTTTTGCCGTTTGACATTACGTAGACCTTTCGACCGTGACTGCATGATGATGTTCTCATATAAATTACTGTTGTATTTATTTATCTTGGGTAAAAAGAAGGGAAAATTTCTTAATATTTCTACATATCTGGAATTGATGTTACATACAACACCAAATAGTTTTAATGTTAAATAATTATTTTTAGTGACGTGTGTTTTTTGAAAATTTTATTAGGTAGTTAGTATCACAATAATGAACGATTATTAAGACTATAGCAACAACGAATAACAAAACGTTTTATAGTATGTAAAATTAGATGTAAATTTTTATTTTAAATGAATTTGAAATATTAAGAAATTTTACTTTACATTTTTACTGTATGGAATTGCTTTTATAACAATATTTATTCAAAATTCTAATGTTTTTTTTCGTTAATGAAATTAAAAAAAATACAGCAACTTCTGTAGATTGGAATTAGCAGTTTGTCAACATAAGCTGCAGTGTAGTGTACGATAAATATATTAGAAAAATGCGCACACTTGTTATATTACTATATTCAGTAATATAAAAAGTTTCGTAAAGAATAAAAAACAAATGACTTTAGGTTCATTAATTGTGGCAGGATACATTTGCGTATTGAGTCATGGAAAGTGCTAAGCATAAGAAGTGTTTCTAATGCTTTGTAAGGTTGCTCTTTGCTATTAACAAGGGTGCGTTCGGTTCTAGTACGATAGCACACATAATATGATTTACCCAATTAAATATTATCGACGCAGTGTTTTGCGCATATTCTTAAATAAAATTTGATACATATTTTTATTTTTGATATATCAGAAATTATATTTTTCCTATAAATTGTCGTCTACAAGGCGGCATTTGTTTACTGAAGTGTATGAATACTTTTGAGATCTTAAATCGTTTATAATGTCGTCTTCACTAATTTCGTCATTTAACTATTTATAAAATAAAGGCTTAAGATACAGCAAATGTCTATAATTGCATATTATATGGTAATTAGACGTAGCGTATTAGAGTCGCATTCTTACAGTAATTTACTTGTAACTGTAAATATGAGGAATGCCATTAAAGTAACACGGTTTAGTTAATTTGCCTTAATACGATCGAGTTTTAAAATAGCAATAATTTTTTGATCGTAGATTTGCTGCACATTTGTGATAATCACTCATTAGAGTGCCGCTTACTACTCTGTTGACGTCCTCTATACGTAGACAAATTATTATATTAGGCAAATATTAGCATTAAGCGTATATAAACCCCATATTATATCTGCTGAGTGAGAGAGCAGGTGTACAAGTGTTATACATTATTGACTATGTTTTTGTCGCTGTTTTTTTATATAGAAACATTGAAAATTACAAGCTGGTCTTCATTGTGGCAAACCTTGTGTTTACGTAAATTAAAAAAATATATACTAAAACAATAATTATTTTAATTTTAAATCTTATTATTAAATGAATGTATTTGTAATCCAAATTATGAAATAAAAACAAATGACTACACTTATTTCCTTAACAAATTTAAAGAGTAGATTATGTGAAACAAGGTTTGTCACTATACTTTGAAATATTTAGAATTAATTAATATTATAATTATATTGTATTTCGCATTTTAGATTATTGAAATGTATTTGCGACGATCTGGTAGTTCGTGTATGTCTATGGCTCTATGGGGCACAGTAATCCCGCGCAATAATTAACTAGACCAATATTATAAACGTTTTACAGTGCTTTATTGATACGATGTGCTGATATTGTAATTTGTAAAATAATTTGTATCGTAGTTTAGTTAAAGTTTATAGGTGTGTTACCATTTTTTGTTGTCCGAAGGCCTGATTCGTACATTGGTTTGCTTCGAACCATCGGTATTGTTACCGCTGGGCTCATCCGCTATACATCAACATGATTACAATTAGTTAATTTATAGCCAATTAATACGATTAGTTGTCAAGTGGTACGCAATCAGGCCGCCGATATCGTTTGTATTTATTTAGTGTTCCATATATTTGTGTAACGTTTTGGTATATAAATAATTGAAATATATTAAAGACTGCCTAAATTAGTTACTCAGTAAATTAATATGTATACTAGCTATGTTTTAAAACGTCTTCATCGTGTCACAGTGTAGTGGTGCAACTACATTATATAGTGGAAATCGCCTGTTGCAATTCGTATTGTAGGTACTGTGGTGGTTTATTTGGTAGCAATGTCGATATTTATTGAATTTTATATAAATATTTCACTGTAGAACAGCGTACACTGTTGTATTAGCGATTTCAGTATTATGTTGTAAGAAATGCCATACTGTATCAAATGGATTTTATTATTTCGTTTTATATGCGATTGTTTACTTATACAGTTTACTTTAGTATTTTTTTTATACATTAAAATCGTTTATTTGTACATTTTTTTAATTATTTTAATTAAACATTATATCTGAATTGCATGCGTATTGTACAGTTATATTTTGTGTGTCAAATTTTCTTTGTAATTATTTTATAATATAAATATAGCACGTTATTTACAATCTGAAAAATGTGTTGTGTTGTTTTATTTTATCCTTTATAATTTTAATGCTATTATCTGATACGTTAGTAAAAAGCTTTTTACAATGTACAAGACTATACAAATCTTTTCCATTTATGAATGTATATATTTTAAAACTAAACTAAATAAACTAAATAAAGTCAATTTATTTAGTTTGGTTTAAAATAAATAAAATTTATTTATATTATATTTAGACGACGCTACAGTGGTGTAGTCGGATAGCTCCTGACTGTAATCGAGATTGGTTGGGGGGTTTGATTTCCACTCGGAAATGGTGATGCAAAGCGCAGCGTTGATTTTCGGACATGCAATGCCTGCATGGTGTCTTAACGCTAAGTTTTAAGCTATCGTAAATAGGTACATTACAGCTATGAAACGATGAAGAGAACCACGTTATCATGAAATTTATTTGATACAAATTTATAAAAAATTAAATTTTTAAAATAATAAAATTCGACATCTATCAATGTTCTGTTATAAAGAAAGTCAATAAAATGTATAAATATACGATTTTTATATTTTAAAAGTAAATTTGTCAAAAATGTTTGAAATATTTAACTTGCGGAGCACGCAAGTACTGTTTAAGCTCATATGCTGCAACATTTACATGAGCAATAACAATTAAAAAAACACGTATAGGTTTGTGTTGCATTTGATAAAAGCGAAGTTATCTATTGTGTATAAGGACATCCTCTTGTTACACGACAGGGTTCTTGTGGTAGATAACCACTGTGGTGAAACAGAAGTAAGTAATTACGATAATACAACGTTATCATTAATAGTACTTGGTTCTGTTTCGCCAGATTAGTTATCTAATTAGGTGATGTATAGATTTCATGATTGTTTGGTATTTAAAAGCAGTAACAATGTTGCGTGTCTAACTTGGTTTGTTAAGAAGCGAGCTTTGTTAATGTATGCCGGCGTTATGATGTTTTTAGAAGTGTGTATATTTATTGTTTTATTAGTTCCGATGAACACTGCTCCTATCGAATATGCAGGAGGTATTTTTGAGAATGAATGGATTAATGATGATATACAAGGTATGTTCACTTTATAGTTTATTATGCATGTACTTTCCACTTTTATCACCTATTGTCATCGAAGATTGTTCCCGAAACTATACCGCCGCTACCACAAGATAGTGGTTACTCCTTGCTTATGCTATTCTAAAAACTTCATAAACAACACTGCTAAAGTGTTGATGTATGTTATGATTCTGATCTCTTAATTACACATTAGAATCTTTGATTTTTTTGCGGCGATAGAAAATGCTTATCAGAGTCAGCAAACATTTTTTTTTTTTAATTAACCATGAGGGTAGATGGACGAGACGATGATGATTTATAAGTTTTTCAGACAAGGAGATAAACTGAAAAGATTTCTATGATTTTATCATGACGACGCGAGTACCGGCCGCTATTGAGTAGTACCCTACATCCTACCTATAAGTGCTTAGTCATTTCTATTGTCGTCTAGATACACCAAGACTTTTCGGTTGTTTTACCCCATTTTACCAAATTACTTTGATCTGAGAGAATCAATTATGAATTAGCTAAGAAACGCAAAACGAGTGACTTCGTTTTGCTTTTCTAAGCTCATTGCATGCATTTTATATTTTATCGTGTTCGTCTTTCTGAATATATAAAGAAAGACGAACACGATAAAATGAAGACGTCATAAAAATCTTTTATAAAAGATTTTTATGACGTCTTCATTTTACATTTTCCCATGCGATCCTATTTCTGCTCTATATGATTGTATAATGTAATTTTTTTATGAATATTGAAGTCTATTCAAGTTCTGGGGCACTTCTGTCGTTTGAAACTTTGTCAGTATCATCCTGTTATCTTCAGTCAATATCTGTATTTGGCGACTATTAGGTGTTTATAAAGCTCCGATGATTCTTTTATCTCTACCCAAAAACTAATAATCTAAATACGATTGCAATACGCAATTATCCATATGCATATCTCAGTTTTCACGGCTTTTTCGAAATTTTGCGTAACTGGCTCTTAGTAGTATTCCACAAAATAGAAATCTATGAAAGATCATAAAATAAAGTATCTTACTCTTTAAATTGCGAAAGCGGCAGAGTTGCTGCTGTGTTTATCTGTAAATGTTTCAAGGTGAGTAGGGAGTTCCACTGATGGCAAGAAAACGTCCGTCACGTTGAGAGTTTCTCCTTTTATTTATAGACTATCATCATTCCATCTTCTGATATCAGGCAATGTTAATTCAGAACATTTTTTGGAATTTAACGTACCTTATATAGCAAACATGGCCATACAAAAAAAGTTTGATTCATATAGGTACGTACCGTAGTTCCTGAGATTCGCGAGACGAACAGACAAATGCTCATATTTCATTTCTTGTTTCATATTTTGTTTCTATTTTTCATTTTATTGAATTACTTTTTGGTAAATATGTGTAATGTACAGATACACCGTTTTTACCACATGTATATAATTAGGTAGGGAAAGGGAGGTAGCCTCGGACACTTAAATGAAACGCAAATAAAAATAACGAATTTTCTGTCTTATTTCATATTTAATATTAAATTAGGAAGTTCTTCATTTATATTAATCAAACCCTGAACTGTTATATCATATTTTTCCATGAAAATATATGGTCTAGTTTTTTGGCGTCAAAAATATGGCGGGTAGCCCCGGACACTTTATTAAATGATGGCCCAACCGTTTTATAGCCTTGCAAACATCACAGTTATAATAAATATTCGATGAACACAGTCCTCATAGACACAGTCTTGGCAATCCTGGCAAGACATTAAGAGTTTCATATACGTTTTTTCCTGAACAATTCATTCCGTCTCTTTTTTCCACGAAAGATTTTGGATATTTTCCTTTAATTTTATTTTTTTTTTAATTACTTTTGTTGTTGTTACTTCATCTTTTTTAGTGACTCAACTCTCCGCTTGCTTAGTGAGTTAACTCTCCGCTTGCGGAGGGGTACATGTCTTCGCGTTCTTAGTGACTCAACTCTCCGCCTGCTTAGTGACTCAGCTCTCTGCTTGCTTCATGACTCATCTCTCCGCTGGGGTAGT
This sequence comes from Philaethria dido, assembly GCA_033558755.1. Lineage (NCBI taxonomy): Eukaryota > Metazoa > Arthropoda > Insecta > Lepidoptera > Nymphalidae > Philaethria > Philaethria dido. Next base: position 161,179 of record JAKGSA010000071.1, on the reverse strand, counting down.
GATTCAGGTATCCGCGTTCTTAGTGACGCAAGTCTCCGCTTGCTTAGTGACTCAACTCTCCGCTTGCTTAGTGACTCAACTCTCCGCCTGCGTAGTGACTCAAATCTCCGAAAGAAAAGCGAGATTATAAAATCTTCTCCATATACAATGGAGTCCAAGAAAATTGAACTTTCGCGGCCGAGTCAATCGTGAAATAAGCTTGGTGGTACATCATATCTTTCTGCCACTCGTCTCGCTGAAAGTTGCATTCAAGCATACTAATTTTGCTTGTAAATGTTTCTGTCATTTCATTTTCGTCTTATTTTGCTCTTTTACTGGCTCTCCCATAAATTTTGGCATAATATCTTAGTATTTCTGCAATAATAATAACAGCATAGGTACTTCACCTATGTTATTATTATAGTTGCAGAAATACTTGACATTCTTAAGATACTGTGTTACCAATTGAAATATTTTCAATAAATAAGCAAAATGACATTAAATTGTAGTTCGAAAAAGAGTAAAAACCGAGTCCAGGAGTACGCGACACCATAGTGTCCGGGGCTACCCGACCGTTATCGTGCAACATTTTTAAACAAAGCACTCCAAATGTACAAGAATTGTTATCATCTTTAAATATATAAAATTTACTAAATGTTACAATCTTTATATATATAAAATTTACTAAAACCCTGAATAGCAGACAAGTATAAAAAAATACGTATTCTACTTAATATTCTCTCACAACTTATTTACTCAACGTCCGCACCCCGACCAAACTACATTTGTTTCTACTCTAGAAAAGGTATCTTTATAATAAGTCCTGGTCTAAGAGATGCGTTTAGTTCCTTAGAAATAGAAGAGCCCGGGGCTACCCGACGTCCAGGGTTACCTGCCGTTCCCCTATATGTATTATTATAATTATCTACATGTATTAAAATCGTGATAAAGTTGAGAGATGGCTGATTGAAGAAACGAATCCAATATCCTCTATATTGAATTCCCTTTTGGAGGATTGTTAGAGAATTGAAAGAAGTCTTTTTTAATTTATCTATAAAGACAAATAGAGAAAATTGTTTTTTACAGCTATTTATGTTCTGCTATAATATGCTAGTTATGGAATGTGTGGACACAAAAAGAAAGTTCACAGAAAATATACTAATAATAACACTGATAAGTGAATTAAGTTCAATGGACATTCTAATGTATATTTACTTAATATTATATCATATTGTACATAGTTTTGTTTTTTACTGTTTTGTATTTCTTTTGTTGTCACACGTATGAGGTTGGCATGCTATGCACATTTTATGTTTCTAAGCACCATTACAGAGCTAGGCGAGCATTTCGAAGGTGACATTGTGTTAACTTCAGCACAAAAAAAAGCTATGGAAGATTCAGAACTTATACGTAATGGCCTGATAAGCAGTACTTCACGTTGGCCCAATCAAACTGTTGTGTACCATATTGTTGAAGAAGATTTTGGTAATTATTTATTTTTTCTTTCCTTCTTTCTTTCGGTATTTTGAAACTGAAACTTAATTAAATACAATTTATCTGCAATACTTTCGATTTTAGTATAAAAAAATTACGGTCAATATTAAAAAAACTAAACTAAGGATTTTTTAAATTTCATTATATATATATATATATAAATATAAAAAAATTTATATATATAAGCTGTACATAAATTATAAAATTAAAAGAAACAAACTTATATTAACTTTCAGATGAGGAACAGCTGAAGATGATTGAGGATGGTATGAGTGATATAGCTAATAAATCGTGTATTAAATTTCGTAAAAGTGAAAACAAGGATGAGCAATTTGTTAGAATACAGGTTTGCTTAATATCTTAATGCCATACTACGCTATTATTAACTTTATCTAGGTATATGTATCTAAGAAGCCATCGTGGCGTAGCCGGTAAATTTGATTGAGATTGTGGTTCGATTCTTACTCATTAGAAGATTATATTTGAATTACTTTCATTTTCTCGCTCTGGTATAAACAAAGATAAAGGGTGCCTTAAGCCTGGGCCGCCATTCAATGTGCGATGTCACAAATTCGGGTGGAAACAACAGAGCCTTTTGAAAGTAGGTTACCTCTGTCTATTCTGCTATGCATAATAAAGCGTAAAGCTGAAAAAGAAATTGATATATATCTACGAGCATTTATGAAATCAGCCATCAGCCAGCCATCGTGCAGAGGACAATGTCTGACTGTGACACGATTGCATGTGAGAATATGCAATTTTCGGGAGAAAAGTGGAGATCAGCGCAACTCAAGTCTACGCTTTGCCTCCCCACAGCAGATGAGTGATAATAATTCAAGTAAACCTACATTGTAGGGTTTGAACCCACATACGAGTATGCTGGTCCACCTGGTCATGATGACCTCTATATCTATTACAAAATATTTAAAATTTTAACCAAAAATAAGTCGACTTCAAGTAAAATGCACTAAAAAGTAAAATTATTACGAATAACTCAAAATCTATTATCATCGAATAACTCGAAAACTAATATCAGTCCTTAACTAAATTTACATGGGACTAGGACTAATATGTATACGGTCGAATTGAGAACCTCCTTGGTTTTTGAATTTGTGTCAATAAATATTGATACTCTCTAAATACTGAAAGATATTTGATACCTTAATCATCGTGTGGAGCCCTATATAATTATATAATCAAATCATTATTGTGGAAAAGATAAATTAAATACTTACGAGAGAAGTATAATATTACTAGAAATATGAATATTGAGGTTTCGTCACTGGGATAATACTTTTACCATGTTGAAAGTCAACAAACTACTTTCCCGCGAGTTGATAGAGAGTCCGTAATTAATTAAATATTTTCTAAAAAAAATAAATCATTAAAAAGATTAACATTAAAAACGAGATATATATTACTGTTAACGTAATGCACAAATGGGGTCAAAAAATATTACAGGTTTTGTAATAAAAGTAACTAACACTGTAAATTAAGATGTCGAGTATTCATGTTTAAAATTTTCCAAATACTTGTCGACCAGTGGTTCTAGGATTAGTACGTACAAACAATCTAAATTGAATATATATAAAAAAGCAAGTTCACGCTTTATTATTCATAGTAGGGTAGTCAAAGTGAGCCTAGCGTCAAGACACTCCGTTTGGTGCTTTCCATTCAAATTCGAGACATAGCGTGTTAAGTGGCGGAATCAACACCGCGCTTTGGTTTACAAGAGCGGAGAAATGAAAATAGTTTAAATACAATCATTCCACTGAGTTAGAATCGAATGCACAGCCAATTGCATTAACAGTCAGATGTTGTTACCACGTTGGTTAACGTGAAATATTAATAGCCACGTCGACTTCACTGTCCACTATACTTAGTATAAATCATTTTAATATCATAATTATAACAGGGATCAGGAGAAGGGTGTTACTCAAATGTGGGATTCATAAATAAAGAAAACGAAGATGAAGATGAAGAAAAAGACCAGCAACAAGTACTTAACCTTTTTAAAGGTTGTTTTAGGCACGGCACTATTGTACATGAGATGCTTCACACCCTTGGTTTCTACCACATGCAAAGTACTTTTGATAGAGATAATTTTGTTGAAATTCTTTGGGAAAATATAAAATCAGGTAAGACATTATTTTATATAATGATAGGTGAGACTTGTGTAAAATATATGGTGCGCGTTTTTTTAAATTCTAACCGGTGTTTTATATCTACATAAATAATATGCCATCTGCATCTGCAGTTTTTAAATAGCGCTAATAATCGTCATAATAATTAGCAGCTTCACTATTTATCCTGCAAAAAAGGATAGTCACATTCAGGTCTCCATAATATTTACATAAAGTTATTAACATAAATATTATATACACTAAGATGTTTTTCTCTCACTTTTGTATTAATTGCCATGACAACGCGTATTTTACGTGTCTACGGTAAAAAATTATAGTAACTTGATAGCGCAGTGGGGTCGGCTTTTGTTATTCTTTTTTTATCCCACATTACATGTAAGTAACGTTTTATTCGAAGGCAATAAAAATACAGAGATATATTGTTAACGCGGAATAAGATTTTTTTAAAATTTTCACAGGCAAGGAAAATAATTTTGAAAAATATACAGCGGATACTGTTACCGATTTTGGGGTGCCGTACGATTATGGCAGTGTAATGCATTATCCAGACAAGGCGTTTTCCAAAAATGGAAATAAAACTATTATCCCTTTACAGGTAAATACATATAAGAATCATAGTCATAAGCTCGGAGTAACTCCTCTTGAGGCTTGTTACAAGCTGCAAAAAGGCTTTATATTAGTATACTTGTTAAAAAACCTATACTGAAGATTATGAAAATTTAACTTATGTTTTAATTTTTGTTATTCAGGGCAGTTAAATTAAATGTTCTTCTCCTTAACGTTTTTGTTTGATACATTTGTAAGTACTTATAAACAATATATATATATATATATGTATTTTAATGGCAATGGTAATAATATAATGTAATGCGTGCCAATATTTTTAATTGCACAGTCTTTTGAAACTTAGATTACGCTAGACGACTATAATGAAAAGGTACATCTATCTTTTACAATCACTTTTAATATAGCGTGCTCATAATGAATATCTCTTAACGGCTATTTGTTACAATTTAATTATCCATAACGTGGTTAACAAAACACATCAAGTGGCTCTCTGTATATCTGTGTAGTACACTATTGTCCACTCTTAAAAAAATATATTTGTATAATACAACTTTAATTTTGTTAATAACTTTTTTACGATGTTTCTTTTTCATAGTATTTTTTTATGTGAATATATTTTTATTGGTAAAATCTGGCGTCAAATCACTCTGAAATTAGCGTATAATAGCGTCAAATTAAACTGTTTTTTGGCAAATTAACTGGTAGTCAACCAGTACTAATCAACTACACTTGAAGCTTCTGTAATAACTTACCGCAGTTATGGCACAAGAAAAATATTGCATATTTCACGCAGCATATTTAAAGGAAAGAGTAAAGTTATTTATTTTGAATGATAGTATAAAGATTAAAGACTGATCTAATTAATATTATCTTTTTTAAGTTAGGTACATAATTAGACGGTAGAGAGGTTATAAAGAATAAAAAATATTTTAGATATAATATTCTTTTTACAGGAAAATATTACGATAGGACAAAGGAGTGGCTTGTCAGAAAGCGATATACTAAAGCTAAATAGAATGTATTGTGAGTAAACGTAATTGGAAATATATTGGTAAAGCTAAGCGTAGAAATTATATGGGCAAAGTGTAAGAAGTATGCAATTGATTTACTTGTAATATTTAGACATAATTTACCGTGTAACGATTTGCAATAAAAGAATTGCACCACTGCTATTGTGTTTTATTTTCGTTCTACTTTCATGCGTTTATTTCATCTAAACTATTATAAGCTGTTCAAAGTAAGTATATCTTTTTATTATATACGTGTCTATTAAAAATTAATCACCCAAAAAGGCTGTATTCAAAAAGAAACTATACTCATATTTTCTTATACGTATAGGTCTTATCAATTACTTATCTTGAATGGAGGTTCAAAAAGGAGGTTCAAAAAAAAATGATTTAGGACAATTTAAAAAGAAAATATGAAATGACTGCTATATTTATATTTTACAGCGTTTATAATGGTTTTAAGGTGACAGAAAATGAAGCGAGCTCTCCTTGTTGCTTTATATCATGCCAGCGTAGCGTTACACGTTCCTCTTCCAATAAATGAATTTAAAGAGTCCAACACACTTCTTAAACAAATGCCAATATATAAAGAGAACAAGATAAGTATTTTTTTTATGCCTGCTTGTCAACAATAATATATTTATTGCGTTTACTCATTTAAAAAAGATCATTTTTTATTTAAACGCAATACTTTTTTATTAAATACACTGGCACACAAGAGGCACTTGGTACAAGGAACGATTTTTCCTCGTTATTATTTGTTCTTTTTTTCCTTTTTTTGATAGTTAAATTATGTAAATGTTTACTTAGAACTAGTGTAGTGTTTAAGCTGATTTTTTTACTCATCGTTACAATAATGTTACACATACAAATACATATGTAGTTATTTTTTACTTACTGAACAAAATACTCACATTTAATACTTATTATTATTATTTTTCTTTTGTTATTACGATATAGTAAGAAAATAATAAAAAATATATACACAGGTAGCACTATAGAAAATAGAGGCATTTTCGAAGAGGAGACTATCCTTGGTGATCCAAAAGAGCAAGATTATATTGATTATAATATTAATGCAGACCCATTCTTGGTATCACCTTGGCCTAGCAAAGAAATCCCATATATTATCTTAACTGGGCATTTTAGTACGTAATTTTTTATTACTGTGCTTTTACAATTGAATTTATTCAAAAAGTTTTAAACCTGTATATTTTAGTGTTGATGTATACGCTTTATATTTAAAATCTAAACTTAGGGCTCTTTTTGTTATTTATTACTAAAAAAAAAAACTTAAATTTAATAATAAATTTTAATGCGATTGCATAAAAACCTATTGATAATTTTAAAATAACTTTCTTTACAAAATGAAAATTATTTTAAAATTACTAACAAAAATATTAAGAGAAAAGTATTTGAATTATAAGGTTAAAGAAAATGAATACTACTCATTGTGATCATTATTTTTCAGATTATTTTCAAGTGCGAGCCATCGAAGATGCTATTCAAGAGATAAATCGTATTTCTTGTCTTTATTTTCAAAGAATTTCAGAAGATAGTACAATAAATGCAATTGTTATAACGGTATATGCTATTTCCATGTGTACATAGGTTTATATTTTTTATACAGCTTCATACTTTATCGCGCATGTCAGGGTAGTCAGAGAGACCCACGTTTCGAGAAACTTTGTGAATTTCAGACATTTCGTGTCTTACCAGAAGAAAGAAATGAAGCTAATTGAAATGTAATCATTGTTCGGGCAATAATTGAAGCGTTTGCGTGCGTTGCGTTTAGAGTCAGACACTGCTCCACTATGGCCACGATGGCCACGATGGCCGCTTAGTTTATATATAATATATACTAAATTATTGAACATATTTATTTTAGTAAAGACTTCATAGAACATTGTTAAGTAATTCGGGACGTAGAAAAAACACGATTTATAACTATTTTTTGGGTTAACTTAGTAGAAGTAAACAAATTGCATGAAAATAAATGAAATGGCAATGACATTAATTTGCAGGGAGACGGTGATGGATGCTATTCAAGCGTTGGATATCAAAATGCAATGCATATTATAAATTTATCTAATTTATATGACATTGGATTCGGTTGTTTTCGCCATGGATCGATTTTGCACGAAATTCTTCATGCACTTGGTTTTCATCATACTCATTCTAGAGTTGATAGAGATAAATATGTTGATATTATATGGAATAATATACAACAAGGTACTATGTACATGCATAATGGGAATGAAATACTTTTTATATTTAAAAAAAACTATTATAAATAATTTATTATAATTAAATACCTATTGCCTGAAGTAAAAAAATTAAAAGTGTATTTTTTAATTGACAGATAATTTGTATGGTTTCCTAATGCAAGTTACTCCAAGAGGTATAGATCTTGTAACAAGCTACGACTATAACAGTTGCATGCACTACGGCCGTAAAGCTTTTAGTAGAACTGGTGAAGACACGATCGTGCCCAAACAGGTTAGTCATTTAATTAATTGATTACAAAATAATTTCTGTGATCTTATTTTAACAAATATTTATTTGTCAATAATCTCTCCACTCTGTTAAAACAATGGGTGGCGTTGGATTCCGCAATTCAACGAGCAGTCCCTGAAGTTGGGAGTGTCTTAATATTAGGCTCATTCCACACGTTTCCTGATATATGCGGCCGATGAGCATCTTCCGAAGCTATATATTAAATATTTAAAAAAAACTGTAATAATACATGATAATAATTATGTTATATATTGTGATATAAAAAAGAGTTCCGTCACTCAGCACGTAATGCCTCAATCCGGTGGAAAGTGGGGAACGGAATTGCTAAAAGAGAACGGAGTGTCTTAACAGTAGGTTCTCAGGTTCCCTCTGCCTACCCTGCTACATGCGGGATACAGCGTGAAACAAGTGAAAAGTTAAATAAATATATTTCTTTCTTTTTCTTTTAGGTTGGCGTTAGAATTGGACAAAGAGAGGGGTTATCCCAAGGAGATATAGAAAGGCTAAATCTAATGTACTGCACATAAACTTAAGTTAATAATTTCTATCTTAATCTAATCTTTGTACGCGTTATTGAAACTGAAAAGAACTTAAAATTATGTATTATTTTTATATTTATACGTTGTGTGTTGAAAAAGAAAGTTAGTAGTTATAAACTAATATAAATCTTACAAAATTATGGATGCGATTTTTTATAACAAGCAAAATTGTAATCTAATATTCAGGATTATTAGACAGAAAACATCGCTAAAAACAACCTGTAAAATAAGATCAAATCATTTCAATTTAATCAAGGTGAATTTTAACAATATACTTAGCAATATTTTGCAATCTTCTGTTAGTTTCGAAGATATTGAGAACTTGTGTTCAATTTTTTCATTGCCAATTTCGGTGAAAGCGTAACGAAGTTAAACAAAATTTCATCTTGCTCACCTACAAGTATACTTACAGTATGAGTTAAATATAATACATATACTCGTATACTATATTATTAAAGAGCTCTATAAGTTCTCTAAATAAAAGTTCATAAATATGTGAATATCATATATCATATATTTTTTCGAAATTTTCAATAAACGATATATTAAAATATATACATAATATTTAATTTAAAAAATAAAGCCTTTTCTTTAGATTGAAAACCGGACTGATATATCCAATCTTCAATTTAATTAAATGTTAAAAAAGATATCCAGTAATTATTAAGCTAATTAAAAATGTGTTGTAAAGATAAATTTATTTTCAAAGTTATTTATTGTAAAAGAAGGGTTTAAATAATACAAGTACTATAACCAAGGTTTTGTTCAATGGTAAAATAATTCGAGCAGTAAATTTAGCAATTGATTGTTGCACGGGTGGCGCTTGCCGGACCGGGCGCTGTCGCAACACGCAGCACCAGTAGCGCGCCAACACCTTGTGAAATGGTCGTATCTAACACTATATTAATTCCCGACCCGCCTCGGTGGGTTTTGTTTAATAAAAACTTTGTAGTGTGCCACAAAAAATCTAAATTCGCAAGGTTTCTTTCTACTAGCAAACTATGTGGTTGGACCGTTAATGTGACATACTTTTCGCCAAGTGATCGAGCCATCGCCTATGAGAGGACAATACTAATGTGTTTATTTTCCAATTTCACCTTTTAACATATCGAGGTTTTAATTATGAAGTGGGTCGTTTTTGTTTGTTTGTATCAAATGTGTGTTGTTATGTGTTCGGCAATGTCACAAACGGAATTGGAAGATTTTAGCAATTTCTTGCATGAAACCTCGCAGTTGGATCAGAACGTCAAAAGTGAGGAATTTACTTAATTTTGATTTTCACCTAATATTAGAATCTAACTTTGTTCCTTTCTTCATTTTTAAAGACATGCTAGGTATATTGCAAATATTATATTTCTGTGTCTTTCCTTGTTAATATCTTATGTTCTAATTTAATGACCTAATTTTGAAATTTTAATCCTATATTATTTTTTAATGGAACTTAGTTTTCCCAAAAGGTAACATTCCCAATGATTACGACGATGATACGCCAATATCTGACCACGCCTGGGAAGAAAGCGGTAAATTTGAGGGCGATCTAGTTCTAAATGAACGACAACGACGAATGATAGTAGCAAGCGTAGCTGAAGGACTCGCTCGTAATGGAATATCAGATACAACAAAACGTTGGCCAAATAACGAAGTTATCTACTTTATACAAGCAGAACATTTCTGTGAGTAATTTCTACAAATGATTCTGATTTCTGTACAAAAATAAGATGTTTTAGTAATCAGTTTTAATTAATTTGTAATTGTATTTCGTTACCCATGTCGATATATTTTATGTCGCGAACTAAAGATTGTTTCATAATAGTAACGCTTTACCGCACAAGTGTCGTCAATACGACTGTGTTGTCAAATAGAGCTATTGTTATAATACTATTATAAAAAACAAAACGCCTTATTTTAATTTCCACACCCATTTTCAGCAAGTGATCAAATGCAGGCAATACAGAATGGTATAGATGATTTATCTCGTGCCTCTTGTGTGAAGTTTACGCCATATAAAAAGGGAGATCGCGATGCGGTCGTTATACAGGTGACTTTATAAATTTTAATTATGTAAATTAAAATCGAAAGTTTTCAACAACTTTTGTTTTTATTTTCAATATGAATTTATTATATAATCTTAATTTTATTTTGACAATTGTTTTAGGGAAGCAGAAGAGGATGTTTTTCACAAGTCGGATACCAAGGAGGTTATCAGATTTTGAATTTATCGAGCCGCCATCCAGCCGGTCGTGGTTGCTTTCGCCATGGAACTGTCGTACACGAAATGTTACACACACTAGGATTCTATCATATGCAAAGTAGTCCTGACCGAGACGATTATATAGATGTTTTGTGGCCCAATATTGTCAAAAGTAAGTCAGAGTGTATTGTTTGTAATTGTTCAAATTATAAAAAATTTAACAAATTCGAATATTTTTTATCCAAGGCATGAATTATTATTTGTTTTTATATAAATCTATTTAATATCACTGGAAAAATTAATTAATAAACGTCATTTACAGATGCTAGACATAATTTTCGAAAATACAATTCATTTTCGGTTTCTGACTTTGGCGTTGGTTACGATTATGACAGTGTTCTTCATTATAGTCGCAGAGCTTTCTCTATAAACGGGCAAGATACTCTAGTTCCTAAGCAGGTAAATACCTATAATTATCTTTTTTTTTGAAACTCCTTTATTAGATAGTCCTCTTAGATAGTCTATTATAATCCATTATAGTTTTTTAAAAAATATTATAATTGTTTTACTACTTTTCAGCTCGGTGCCCAAATTGGTCAAAGAATAGGTATGTCAGATAAAGACATTGAAAAGCTTAACAAAATGTACTGTGATGTAGATTCAGATCTCCCCGCAGACAGTAATGAAGTTCAAAAGGTATCTAAGAAAAAAGAGAAAAATAAGCCTTTTGAAGGTCATGGCTTAGGTTACCAAAAAGGTAAAACTGTGATCATAAAATTGCCAAAAGCTGAAGCGAGTCAATTCCAAGATTTACCTCAATTTACTGTGTTTGATTATTTTAGTAAAGCGAGACCGAGACCTCATCAAACGCTTATTCAGGGAACTGGAATTGGAGAAGAAGTAGTTATGAACAATGATGAAATACTTGATAGAAGAAATATAAAAGAATATATTCCCTTTACTTTACCAAGATTACCTCATAAACTAGAAAATAAGAAGCAGGCTTTAGTAGTTATACATAATAAGAAACAAAACTTAGAAGAAGCTATTTCGGACAATTCAGATGATAATTCTAATAAAGGTTTTTATGAACCTCCTCTTATAAAAGAAACTCAAAACGCGGCTCAGCAATCACAGACAGATGATCATAATAGAGAATTATATAATTTCAAGGCTCATTCGGCTGAAGACGCGGAACGTTCTTTGAGTTACAAAGATTTTCTCAACAATTACTATCCTAAGTATTCTTCATTTTTCGATGACCACATACCAAGAAATGAAAAATGGTACAATAGCAATTTATTTAAACAAAATTATAGAGATGGAAGCTCCGCGCCGTTTAATTATAGATAAACTGAATTACTTTCTTAGATTTATACTGTGACTTAGCTTTATTAACAAAGCTTTTAATCTCAAAACTTTATTAGTATTATTAATTTTATAATAAAGACACATTACCATTTAAAAAGCACTGTATTAATTGAAGATATCTTGTCGGCCTCAGCAAAGCACATCACTGAGTATACAGTATGCAGTAGTAGTGTAAAAACATTTAAATATATCACTAAGTTCTCTCCGCAAAATGCGGATATTTATTAAGATAAGTGAATTAGTCTATAATTTATCTGTTGTATAGTTTTTGTTAATCTATGAACAATTTATTGTTTTAATTATATTTTTTAAATAAAAAAGAAATATGAAATGAACTTTTTGTTTCTTTAGTTTTGATTAATCAATTTCAAAAAGAAAAAGTGTTATATTAATCAATTTACTAATGATATTAATAAAGTGATTATATTTTATACCCCATTTTATAAATGAACTTGGCTTAATGATTAAGATGCGTAGTCATCTGTTGTCATTACGTAGTAAATATCTGCTACATAGGTATAATTTTTGTTAAGCAATGTACTATATTTTTTTGTGGAATTACCACAATTTTTTTTGACAAATATGATAGTCTCAATTAATCTTACCGTACATGTTCTTTTAATTTAGTCTTATTGTTAAAAACTGAAGATAGAATGATAATATCTTTTTTTTGGCAAGTGAATTTTACTCTTTTATGTGGAATTATGATTTTTTATATTAGTAACTGTAAGCCGTAAGCAAAACTATGAAAGTTATCATAATAATATTGTCTTCAAACGAACAGGGGCTTTACTCTACTAATCAATATATCACATTAGTTACTTGAATTGTTCGGTATGTCTGACAGTGCGCAATAGTAAGTCGCAATAATATAGTATTTATAGTACTCTTGTTTTGAATTTATTGTGGAAAATTAAACATAGTTTTTAATTAAATATAATTGTGATAGAAATATTATAATAACATTTTTCTGTCCCAGTAAAGTAAAACATGCAACCATAAATTAAGTAAACCATACTAAACACTTATTTAGGTTTAGATATATACGTAATAATGTCATGTCCGTACACGAACCAAATAAATAAAATAAATTGAATTTATTTGTAACCTTTTTGTAGTATTTCTAATCTGTTGAAAGTATAAATAATATTTTTTGACATTGACTTTGACATAATATCGTAAGTAGATAGATATGTAGATGTGCATCATTGGCCATTGTTGTTTATAAATTGAAGTAGCGATTATGTGATTAATATAAATTTCAAATGGCTTATGATGATAAAAAGATAACATTAAAATAATTCGCAATGTCCACTTTAAGGCGGTGACATCTAGATTGAAATTGAGGTAACGTGAAAACAATACAATTATTTTTTACTCAATATTTCATGGGTTGTGCAGTATCAGGATTGCAACGCACAATGTCTCTATTCGGCAGACATTCTAATAATTCACAGGATGTGCGAGTAAAATTAGAAAGAAAAATGTACCTTGCTCGAGAATCTCCGGAACCAGATTTTGATTTGTCAGACTGCCAACTTCGGCGAGTGCCTTCTGGGATATATTCTATCTGTAAAGTATTTAGAAAGGATAATTTATATCTACACGATAACTGTCTACAATCACTGGAAGAGGGAGGACAGTTGTCAGATCTTAGACTTATTAAAATATTCAATTTAAGTAATAATAAGTTTTATCGAATTCCTAATACTATTAAATACTTAGTAAACTTGACAGAACTCTATCTGCACAATAACTGTCTGGAAGTTCTACCAGATGAAATTAAATTTTTGGAATCATTACAAATTTTAGATGTATCAAAAAACAAAATAAGATTCTTAAATCCAGCTTTAGGTAGATTAAAATCATTAAATTGTTTAAAAATTAATGATAATAAAGATTTAAATAAACTTTGCTTAGAACTATGTCTAGCGACCAATTTGACTTCATTGGAATTGGATGAAGAAAATTTTATTTTTCCACCATCAGAAGTCACTTCTAAAGGAACTCAAGAAATTATGAAATACTTATGTTCTAAAATGAATATTGATTATAAACAACCAACTTCTGTCACCTCTCATATTTCACTTTCACAAGCTCCCAACACAAATTACAATGTATTTGGAAGACATGTAGGTATTACATGGGAGGAACAAGAGGCTTCAATAGTAGAACAGGAAAATAAAATACATAAAGCTAATCAAAAACAAAGGGAAAAATTTCTGTCTAAATTCATACAAGAGCAACAAACACTTGACAGTGAAATAGCTAAGTTACAAGAAAACCGTGACATTGAAAGACAAAAAATGATGAAATTAATACAACAAGAGGAAGAAGAAATTGAATGTTTAATTAAAAATTTTATTCAAAATGACAGATTAAAACCAGAAGTTATTCAACAACAGCTTGCCTATGAACAGGCAGAACACAATCGTTTACTTGAAATTACCAGACAAAATTATGATAATGTGAAAAAGGCTGATATATTGTATGCTATGGAAAAGATAATAGAAAATAATTATTCTATGCAGCTACATAAGAATAATTATAAAGATGACTTGAATAATATTAAACAAACTCTTCTCTCACAAGACCTAGATGGAGAATTAAAATTAGCTAAACATTTAAATGCTAAAGATGAATCTCGATCAGCTCTTGTCCAACAACTTGTAGAAGACCAAGATATCCAAAAAGCTATTGTTTCATCATTACTTGATCAAGTTGATGCAAAAAGTTGGAGTCTTAATCAAGAAATATCATTAATTTCTACACATTTAGCAAGGCTCAGTATTATAGAGCAGGAAAAGAAAAAGATGCAAATTACTTTCAATTTTAATGAGCTTCTACATCAAAGGTTAAAGTTAGTGGATTTACTAAATGACCTCTTGGATCAACAATCTAAGAGACGAAAGCAGTTGATTGACACCTTAAAAGAAGCAGAAGATGAAGCGAATAAATCTAGTGATTTTTGGATAAAAAGCTACCAAAAACTTCTTGATTCTGTTCCAAAATCTCTATTCAGTATAAGAAAACTTGACCCTATATTTGCTAATTATCTTTTACAAGAAGAAGTAATACATTGTCTACCCTTTTTAGTGAAATATTTGTTCTCAGGACAGTCATTATTAAGCATTACTCAAGAAAACTTAAAAGAGGCCGGTGTATCTTTGAGCTCAGACAGAGAGAGTATTTTAAGAGCATTAAAACTATATGTTAATACAAAGAGTGAAAATTTGGAGACTGATGAGCTTGAAAATATAAAAGTTTCAGCACCTACAGACCCATCTTTAGAATATAATCATAAAAAGTATTCTGGTGTTCTAAATATTGACGAAAAAGAGGAATCAAATGCAGAGGGTGAATGTGTAATTTGCATGGAAACCAAGTCTGAAGTAGTTTTTGTACCTTGTGGACATATGTGTTGCTGCCAATCTTGTTCTAGAAGAGATTTGGACGATTGCCCCATGTGTAGAACAAATATAGAAAAAACAATTAAAGTTATACTATCATAAATCAATGACGTATTGGAAGCTTTAAAATATTGTTTAATTAGAAAATCAATGATGAAAGTCATTGGTTTTTTTTCTTTGTTACATTTTTAATTATCACTTTTGTTATGATCTTAAATTTCTACCTGATGTTGTTATATTTTATATTATTGAATTTTAATTTTTTAAATATTAAAAGACTTATAATAACTTTTTAATATTTAAAAAATATTACATGTAAATCTTTACATCATTTACTCTTAAGATTTGCACCTATGGTGTATGACTGGCCATAAGTTAATTGTTATATTTACAAGGTAAAATATGTCAAATATGTTACATTAACTAATCATAGTCTATATATATATATATATATATATAACTTTGTATATATATATATATATTTTTTTTTTTATATATATATATATATATATATATATATATATATATATATATATATAACTTTGTATGAAACATAAGTAAATAATATTGTGCAATAACTATTAACATTAGATTTTATATAGAAATAGGAAGAATGTTTTACTTTTATTTATTGGTTATTGATTGTGATTGGATTGAATTGATTATTTGTTTTTTATTATTCATATAATTGTATGTAGCAAGGGACATGTCAATGTAATATTATAATGTTATAACAAAGCATGCACTGTCATGTAGTGATGATGAAGAGGACTGCCAATTAACTGTGTTAGCTCTATAGCTGTATTGTCAATAGGGAAGTTGATTGAATTTCATATGTAATTTTAGTAGTAAGCAACTCTTGTCATTCATATTAGTATAAAGTCTAGTCTGAGACTGTTTCTAAGATTTTCAAGTGTCATAATTTTATAAGTGCCTTCTCTACCTTTGTTTTGTAGATTAACCTCTGTCAAGTAATAATATACATATAATTGATAAAATATTTATTACATTAAATCGTAATTAATGATTGTGATAATATGTGTGGTATTTATTTTTATTTATTAAGATAATTATTTTGCTTTATATCCAATCGTATCCTTTTAATTTTTTATTGCACCTTTTGAAGCTTAAATAAGTAGTAGTTTATTTTTCTTTAGATTAATTAAAGGGGCCATTACTACAAATATCTGTTGAACTTATCATTTTGATAGTTTTGAAAAATATTACCTTATTGTTTAAAGATACACTTTGATTTTATATTATAATTAATACAATGTAAGTTACTAATCTATTTTATTTCCTTTAAATATACCCTTTACCACCTGTTTAAAAAAATATATAGCTTGAGCACATGCTGTGGTTTTATTCAGTCAATCTGTCACTACTTATGTTTATTTTTTCACAAGCACGACAATAATATCTACTATATCAAATCATTAAAAAAAATATGCAAGATCTGTAGATATAGATAGGTATATAAAATATTTAAACAAACAATTTTTGTGAGTGGAGGTCCGTATAACGTATAACATGTTCTGGACTTAACAGACTGACAAACAAATCGTTAGTGTCTAGATATGTGTACCTACTGGATATTAAAATAGTATAAATCGGAATTAGATGCTTTTTGAGCATAACCATTGCCATAGTAACAATTAGTAGTCTCAAAAAGCTGTAACAAAACAACTATTTTCAGCGAAGCGCCATCTATGGAATATAAATAAGGCATGTACAGAAGTATAAAAATATTTTCAAAGTTGCTTTTCTCATTCCATAAAGGGTACATAGATGTCCTACCGAGAAGAATTTTAATAGTTTTAATGTAATTAATAATTCAATTGTATAATAATAGTTATTTTTTGTACTTATTGAAGATATTTAGAAAAATAATACAACATCATAAATTTAAAGGTTTCCTTTGTTGATAACAAAAATTATTATTAATGGCAGAGTGCAACGGGTCACTGTTAAATCCATGGGTGACAGCTCTTAGAGCTTCGGGCAGGAAACACCGAGTCGCAATCGCTCAATAGAGTAGAAAGCAAGACCAACTCAACATACATATACTAGACAAAGTCCAAACATAACTCTTGATTCCCCGTTAAGCTGATCCCACCCATACTAAGTCTCATGCATTACACCAATTTGAGGGAGCCCCAGTTTAGCCGAAAGGCAATAATTGTCCGCCAATCATTCAATTAGAAATCGCTAATAATCTTATGATGTTACGTCTCAAGACAGACTCTTGATTGATTCATATTAACTGTTATTGTGATTTTATTGTAGTAGTGTATCTACATGTTGCTAATAATTTTAAGTGGACTTAAACTGCCTCATAATACTTACCTATATTATTTTATTAATAGTTTTTCCAGTGAACGCGAAGTACCGGCTCTCATAATAAAAGAATTGTACAAATTATTCGACATCTGCTATAGATAACATTATTACAATTTCCCAAGGAGTTTTTTATTTTTTTTTCAACGTGTATTACTCACAGAAAAAGTTTTTTTGCTGATCCTTCTTAGAGTACTCAAAGCTTATGTGTACTAGAGCTATTACTAGAGCGCCCCTGGGGGTCAAAATGTGTGTGCACTGTTGCTGCTCCGTCCTTAAGAACCCCATGTGTGATTGGTGCGTCGTCTTAAAGGTATGTACGCGATAGTACTGACGCGTCTTTGAGTACTTTGACGTTCGTTGTTTCAGATATGTGACACCCACTGATGAACATAAGCCTCAGCCAAGAATTTCCATGACAATCGGTCTTGCGCTTCCCACATCCAGTTGTTTGCGGCGACCTTGAACAGATCATCTGTTCACTTGGTAGAGAGTCTCTTACACCAGACTATCGTATATGTGGTTTCAATATTCTTGGATAACCTTTGATTTTTTTGTTTTGAATTTTAAAAAAGCTGCTTTTAATGAAAGAGAACTTTGATATGACTCATGTGTAATTTTTAGTACTACTATGCTGATTGAAAAACATTGATGGAAACCCGAAATTACACCTGAATGATATATCTATACTGATTGAATGATTTTGGTGCAGGTTACCGCTCTAAACTCGTAAGCTGTTCAAATGTTTGCTCTAAAGATTTTCTCTTTTACCTTCCTGAATTGGTTTTTTAACATGAAATAGGTACAAGAAAATTTTGTTCAACATTATAATGAAAACATTATAAAGTTAAATAGACTTTGTCAATATATTTGAACTATTTTTGTGTATGATTATAAATTTTTGATAATTTTTTTTGTTCTAAATAATAATTTTATTTACTTGCTTGTTGCAATTTAAATATGACTTTCTAGAGTAAACATTAATATTTTCAATATCTTGATTGATTATAACAGATTCGATATTGCCGATATTCGATTTTCGCCTGAAGCGAAAAACACAGATAAAACTTATCCTCCTGTATTGCTTTTCCGTCTCATTAAATATTGTTTATAATATGAACCAAACATTTATATTTTTTAAAAATTACTTATCTCTTTTAATAGGATTTATCACTTTACTCATGCAGCTTTCGAGTTTTACAAATCGCAAATTATGACCAGATTGATATTGAAAAGTGAACCCCAAGTGAACCATGGTTGTTGTATATGATCAAAGATGTACCTACAGCGCCGCAGTGGCGTACTTTAACATTATCTTTAAAATAGGGATTTTACTCATAAAATAAAAACAAGGACGAGAACCTATTTTATTTTACGATGTGAAGCGAGGTTTACTATAACTGCCAAATATTTAACTTAGCGTTATTCCGTACCCGGCGTTCATAAGGGTGTTGTAATAAACAATTCGAGTTATAACAGGGAACCTTAATAATATTTGATAAAGAAAATATCGTTATTTATATAAAAATGAAAGAGATTGGAATAATACATATTTTTAACCGACTTCAAATATGAAAGCAGTCGAAATGCGACTGTATTTTTTGTGTGCTACCGCATATTTCTTTTTCTTTTTTTATATGATTTTTTTTATATTGTTTCCAATGTGTCGTTTAAATTTAGTCAATATGTGACGAATAATTTATAAGTCATTTGTATCTAATAATTGTACGTGACGCAGAGGTTGTGGGTTCGATTCCTACTCCAGGAAGTCAAAATAAGAAAAAGTATTTAGTATTTTCGTTTCCTCGCTCTGGTAATAAGGCAAAGCGCGGCGTTGAGTTCTGCCACTTAGCACGCAATGTCTCAATTCTTGTTGAAAATGTTCTAACATTTTCTCTTTGTCGGTTTTCTTCTTTTGTTAAAATAAAAAAATATTATAAATATGTCCTTTTTAATATTTTTGTTTTATTCACTACGGACATATGGTTCGTACCTTTTCTATCTATTTAATTTTTTTTCCGACAAACTTAGACAGACAACTTAGAAAGAACATTTTATAACGTTAAGTTGCCAACTTAATTATAATGACTGATATAAATAAAAAACTATATTAATAATTTTGAATAAATATGTTAAATTTGTCTCTTTACATATCTACAAGAGTTGTAAGTCTAAAAAAGTAACTTTACCTTGTATAAATCATAAAAACTTATGACGCTAAAACTAATGTTTCGAGGAGCGCGATGACAAACATCGCTGTTAATGAAGTGAACCATTATGGCGGTAGTCCGGCTTCACCAGATAATTGGCCTCTTTGATGTAGCGCAGAGTATGAATAAGCTTGCTTAAACACGAACTCGGACGGAATGTAACATAATTTAATTTACTGTTGATATTTTAAAGTAAACAACTGAAAATTAGTATATACTGTGGCATTTTGAATAAGGTACATGTCGATGGTAGAACGCACATTATATAGCTGATTTTGTTTTACTTTGAAAGAATATGCGAACAGTAAAATTGGTAATAATTGCATATTTTATTATTTCCTTGTAAGTTCAAGTATTTTGAAGTAGGATATAGAAAATTCGGAAGTATTGAGGGGACGCCAAGGTTTCATTGCACACGGTCGCTACACGAGCTAGAGCCGTCCCTGAGTATATTGCGTAGGATCAGGTGACGCTTACTACGATACATATATTTTATTAAGAATATACTTAAAGGTAAAATCATATATTTAAAAACATCTTTACAGTTAATTTATAATAATTATTATATTTTCAATGTTCAGAATGTCAATTGAAAAACTTAAGATGATGTAAATATTGATTATAATATTTTTTTAAGTAGAGAAGCTTTTGTAAAAATGTTTCAATGAGCAGTCCTAGTCATATCTTGAACGATATAACAAATGTAAGTAGGTACTTTGCCTTTCTCTGTCAGTCGGAGAATATGTATGATATAATATATATTAGTCCTTATATCGACGGATCAACGGAGACCTACGGGTGGGGCACCTTAATACCTATCCACTAAATCCTCATGTATATTCTACGATTTTCAATGGTTTAGTAAATATTTAAGACTTCGTATTTGTTTAAAAAAAGTCATATTTTCAAAGAAAACACAGGCGACATAGCCTAACTTGGGAGGACAATATGATAACTGGACAATATTTTTTACCTTCTTAAATATTGTCCGACTATGGTTAACCGATAAAAAAAAATGCAAATAATAAGGTAAGTTCACGAACTAATAGCTTTTACAGTAAGCAATTCTAATAATTAGAATAAGATTTTTTCGTTGCTACTTGACTCAAATAGACTTTTTTATATGTTGTCATCAATCTATCCATACAAAAATGTCAGATGTTATTCTACTTAAGTGTTTGTATTTTTGCAATAGCTCCTAAAAGATTTTGTTAGTGTTACATTTCTTAAAAAAGTATTTTCATTTCAATGTTATTTCAATTGTTAAAAATCATTAAAATAAACCAATAGCCAGGCTATATTGTCCAGTGCTCTTTTATACTCAAATATCCACCGAACCACTGGATATCGACCAGTGGTTCGGTAGATATATAACATGCATAGGAGTTAAAAAAATAGGTATCGAGGTGCCCCAGTCGTGGGCTACCGTTGATCCATCGACACCTTGTGTATGGTAATTAAAAATAATCAATAATAGTAATAATTTCTGAGATTAGCCCGAATAAATATCAAACTCATATATTTTGTAATACGCACCAAACAAATGAAGTCCCATCAACATTCATATATGGATTTTATGATAGTATACATATTGTAATTACCGGAGCTAATCATAACTATTGAAAATGTTGATCGTAATTATGCAATATAATTAGCTGTAGCTACCAAAATGAACAATAAAAGCGAATATGTAGTATGTTACTTAACAGTTACTATGAACTATATACTCCTTTAAAGCTATTTAAGTAAATGAATTTGTTTATCGTTTGTTTGGTTATCGTGGCCCAGTTATTGTATTTCTTTATTGCGAGTACTTTTTAAATTTAAGGGCTTCGATTATAACTTAAAAGTTGTATTACGAACTAATAAAATTATTTAGTATAATCAGAAGAAGAAATAAATGATAAGTATATATATGTACGTAAACAATATATCTGAGTGCATTATTTAAGTCAAAGTGGCTTAGCAAATTTTGTTCCGAGGTTTGAAACGGAGGGAGTAAGGGATTTCGGTAGTAATTGATATCAATTTGGGCACCATCGCGGTCCTTCACAATGGAGCTCTTCTAAGAAATAGTCCGCAAATCTCGCTCTCCGTCATCAAGATTGTCACCTCGATAAATTGTCTTTGAGGAATTTTACTGTGAGTTATTGTCGGCCTCGTCCGGTCTCCTTGAGGACGCTTTATGTGTTAGAACGATCATTTCTCTCAATTACCGTCTATTGTGCATTGATCAAATTCGTTGAACAAATTAGTAAAGCAGAAAATAATAGAATTATTTATTGCTATGTAAATTGTGACATGCTAATTATCGCATAGGACAATTATTTTTTTTTCATTTTGGTTTAAGTACATATATTTGTACATATCTCATAAACCTATAAATTTTCAATAATATTTCGATGTTATTATATTCTGCGATGTTCTTAATTAGTAATAATTTTTATTAACAAATACACATATTATAAACATGCTTCCTCGTTGAGTAAGAGCCACATTGGTCGCTATTTAAGTAACAGCTTTCATATATCTACAATAAAAATCAAAATATGACATAATTTTTACGTGCACTAATTTCTTTACTATAAATAGAATATATAACAAATTATAAATTAAACGTCAGTAAGACTATGGCTATTTTAACTTAACAGTCAGTAAACCTATCATAATATTTCACGAATTTAAAAATTAATGGGACATTTAATGTCTGTTTGAACCCGATTCTCTATAAAGTATGCATAAAGCGAGCCTTGATAATACTTAAATGATGGAAATTTAGCGGCCAGTTGCCGTCGATGTGGAACGGCAATTGAGAACTTTAACGACAGGACTTAGTGTAAAGGAAGCTTCCCAATGGTTTAGAAATCTTCCTTTTAACTGAAGCTTTTGCTACAAAATGTTTTAAATTAACATTTTATACGAGATTTGAATATATTTTTCTTACGATATTATATAATACATCTAAAAATTATTATCTTCACATGTAAGTATTTTGCTGGGCAGGTAGAGCTGGATTAATAGCGTATATTTTAGTATTCGAAAACACATTTTTGGCAGCCCGACGTTTCTATTAATCCACTTAAAATAGTTTCATTGAATATGTGTAAAAATCGCGAAAATCAAAGAGGAATCGAACCCACATATGTGGGTGCAAGTTTCACTGTCAGCTACTCCATTGTGCGATCTAAATATACTTTTGTGTAATTTTTATTTTCAAAAATGTGTTATATCGTATATTTTTCTCAATACGATATTGGATAATGCAAGAAATACAATGTACCTACTGACATCTGAGAATATTTTCTAGTTCCTTCTCCATTGGAGTGCAAAGTTTTTCAGCAAGTGACATATTACACGCTTTTCATAAGTCTTTTATTTTGATGCAAAGAATTTATATGTAAAATAGGACCAACGCTTCCTGGTTTGGTTTAAAAGTAAATACATATAAGTTTTAATACAAGAATTTACAAAGACTAAACAAATACGAATTTAGTGCTTGGTCGCACGAATTTTTTTTATTTCATTATATTTTTAACTAGTAAACTAGTGTAACTAGTAACATTTATGAGAATTTGTAATAAATTCACGTTTATTTTGTCTTATACATGAAGTATTTTCTTTAAATATTTTCTTAAATTTCGATTCGTTATTCCATACAATGTGACAAAATTCGCATTATAAGTAGCAGATATTTATCAATATAATGTTACATAAATTTAGATGTAAAATTTGAATATATTTTAAAAAATAATTAATATAATTTCAAATTTTCGTGATAAAACAAAATAATTTATATATAACAACTGTGTCATTAAGGATTATTAAAGAACAAAGATAGTACAAATAATATGTTATTACAAATTTTCCGTAATGTTATAGAACCATCAGTTACTTGGTAAGTTTCCACGATACTCATTACTCGTTGTGAATGGGGTTCACCGAAACTTTTCGTTCAAGCATAAATTAAACGTCAAATTTCATAGCTGGAGTGAGTGCTTTCGCGACAAACTTTTAGGACTATAAACGTACGCAATAAACAAGAGATACGTAACGAAGTTGATTTTGATAATCGTTATCTATATCAATTAAGATTATTTTTGTTGTTTAAATATTAATATTAATTCTATTTGAAAATGGTGAAAATCGAAGAAGTTATTTAAAAGTTTTACATATTTGCAGAGTTGTTGCATAAGCCAACTAACGGAAGTGTATTATAAAAGTATAAAATATTTTAGATAGTATATTGTAGATGTATGTAAATTTATTAGTTAAAAAAATTAAAATCATTTAAATAATTAAACTCTTTAAGATATTTTTTTAAAAGTCAAACACAAAACGGCACCATCATAATATCGTTCTTCCAACTTCCGTTCATTCTTACGGGTTTGCGTTAATTAAGAAGTTTCATTCCCCTTCCATGTAGATTTTCTAAATTTTAACTTATCACGAAAAGTTACTCTTAAATGAGAATAATTACTTAAAAGACAGAATTAGATTTATATTTTGAAATTCGAGCCAAACGCATGTTTACTATTTGATATTGGATATACCTAACAAAAGTTAAAAAAAGTCTGTTCAAAATAATTTCTAGAATGTTAATTCTTTAATATATTATGTTACACCTAGTAAAATATATTTATATAATATATAAATATTCAATAATCGCTGATAAATGATATGAGAAAGTGGTGTAACAATCTTACACTTTGCTTCTTTATTACATTTAGTGTGAAATTGATTATATTAAATTTAAACAGCTTCAGCTAGTATAGTCGGTAGAGGGTAGTAGAATAATAGAGTAATAGATTAGGAAGTAAAAGATCGTAAGTAGATAAAAACCTATGAGCTGGAGATGGGCTCGTCTGTCGTAACTTCGGGACTAAAGCATTTGCTGCTACACACGACGGTCACGAGCCGTTAGTAATTATAAAAATGTTACTATTTCCAATTTAAATGAAATATAAGAGATTTTAATAAATGAAACGTACAGAATACAGTTGATTACCGATACATTTAGTTTTTTATTAGACTCACATTCAGTAGTAATTAACTAAAAAATAATATTTTTTTTATAGATTCCGTAGTATTTTAAGAAATATTTGGTATATTTCAACTTATTAGATTATAGATAATAATAGGTATATAAGCATATTTTGTATAAAGTTTCTCGAGTATATAACACTCTAGTAATACAATTTCAAATATAACGAAAAAAAAATATTCGTTTGAGATGTATGTGTGTCTGTAGGTGAATTGTAAAACGCTGTGGAGACACAACTGCACTTCACGACTTTTGGCTAAAATGCTGGCGGCGCTACGTAAGTATGCAAATGGCAAATATAATAGAATGCAATATTTGTTGACACTTAACTACACTACGGATGAAATGTTTTGCTAATATCTTTTTTTATTTTCTTATGTTTTAGGAGGGTAGGTAGTTTAGTCACTTAAGGTTTTATCTGCGGGAATTATCTACTAACTAGTGAAGTATTTTTTAAAACACCTTTAAAACTCTAACCTTAGAATTTAGTCATGTTCAAATTAGTCACGAAAATAAATCCTTCGCATATATCCTTATAAACATTTTTTTCGACTATCTATAGCATGTCTCTTGCATTTTGATATGTTTATAAAATTGAACTTTTTTGCAGTAGAGCGCAGAAAAGGCGATTAAAATGCAAAATGCTAATAAATTCAGAGCACTCGACAAAAAACTACTCAAAGCATAGCTGTGAAATTTCCATTATTGGTCCCTACGTCTTCAATAGCTCAGCAACATATACATCTACTGTATTGTTAAATATTAACCAAATAAACAAATATATTAGAGAAATGAAAACAAAAATCTACCATTTTAAGGGACTGTCTTCCGTAAAATCGAGTATTGGCGATAATGTAGTACAGGAGGTAGAGCGTGATTTCTTAGCTCCCATTATCCCGCATATAGCGGGGTAGGCAGAGGGAACCAGAGAACCTAGTGTTAAGACACTTCATTCTCTTTCAACATTTCCGTTCCCCACTTTCCGCCAAATCGAGGCATTGCGTGTTGAGTGGCGGAACTCAACGCCCCGCTTTGCCTTGTTACCAAACTCAAGAAATGAAAATACTAAATTTTACATTTCCTGGAGTGGGAATCGAAGCCATAACCTGTCGCGTTTACAGTCGCACGCTTGTGCCTCTGCGCCACGACAGGCGTTACACATTAGACATTTATTCATATATAATATATATTTTTATTGAGGAAACAATTTTTTACTTAAAAATTGTTTCCGGAAGTTAAGCAAGAGAAAATGTAAGACATTGAGGAAACAACGAGAATTCAATTACATTCTTTGTTTATGGCTCTTGTTTGGGAAAGTAGGATTTTTCAGGAATTTAATCAGAACTGACAAGTGTCACTTATTTTCCCTTAGGAGTATTAGACAGAAAGTCGTGTTAAGCTATTCCAGATATAATAGAATTGTAATATACAAATTACGTTAAAAATGACTTTTCCACAGTATCTTTTAGAAAAAAATAGTTTTTATAGCTTATGCATTGCTCCGAATTATACAAAGATACAGAAATATGTTACTAAAATATATATAAGACTGTTTTACCTAAAAAAAATGATTTGCTTAATATATTTGTTTTTAGTAATTCAATTATTATATAAATAAAGCAATACTAATGCAAATGAATATTTAAAAATATATATATTCAAGGCGACATATAAATGTATTCATGTCTGGTATGGATATAATATAATCTACTTTTAATTACACACATCATATGTTAAAAACATGAGTAACATAAAAATAGAATATTTTTGCGTATTGTAGTGTACGTGAAAGTGCTTTACTTGCCAAAAAATTAAACCAAAATTTAAGAAGAAACATGAATCATGATATTTTTAAGTGATACCGGCGTTATGTCGTTAGGGGCAATGATATTAAGTTTTACCTTAGAGCTGATTTATGGGAACACGAGGAGTGGCAATTTCCTTAGCGGAAGTGTTGCTATGGCAGCGTACCGCCTAGTAGGTGCCTTCTCGTTAGCTTCCTGTTCTGTATCAGTGTGCAGTTTACATTTTGCAACTTTTATTAGTAACAAAGTGGTTGATCGTTCTAATGGAAACATAACTATTTAATAAGTAAATATTCGTATAATATCAGCAATGTTTCATTTATTAATGGGTTTTAAAAATATATAATAAGTAGTTTGATTTTTCGTTTCATTTTTCGATCGTTTGATTTTTGATTGCTTGATTTATTTTATACTTCAAAAAGTAACAGGATGGAGAGTAACAAAAATAATTTTAGATTTATAAAAAAAATCTTCTACAAATTGTGTTATAATAATATCGTATGCAATTTAGTAGACAAATAATATAGAATGATTTTTATTGTGTCATGATAATTTAAAATTTCTAGTAGATTAATTATATTAATAGTTAGAGCTTAGTTTAATTACTATTGATCGTCCTTTCATGTTTAATCTTCATAATGCGTGTTTAAACAGTCCATTGAACTAAACATAATCTCTATCACAAATCATAACATATCCCAACTGTTTCATATTATTACTTGATATCATAATTATTATTCCGATTAGTTGAAGGGCTTCCTGGATTTTTATATCATAATGCAGTGTTTTTTATAATAATATAGATGGATAATACTATTATAGCATAATTGGGTTCAGCCTTACTTTTTATTGGAGAAGTACTACGGTATACGCGTTGCTTTAGCAACACTTAGATCAATTACTTTAAATGTGTATGAAAACAAGTAGTACTATGTCATTATTTATTTTATTATTTAAATGTATTGTTAAAAATTGACTTACTTCACTTTTTCTCTATAAAAAATTAACTATGTCTAATTCTATGTTATCTGTTATTATAGTGATGTATATAATGATTATACCGAATTTTAAGTGTTTTTTCGGCAAGGCTGCATAGGATTCCACAATCCAAAAACAGAAAGTGGAGAATAGAAAGAGTATCTTATATATTAGGTACCTACATAATACAAATGGTTAAATAAAAAAAAGAATTATTCATTGATTCTTTTTTTTAAAAAATACTCTTTTAAATGGAACTAAAACTATATAGCTAAAAATAAATAATATAATTCAAAAGATTTTAAAGCAATAAAATAGATACGGGCTCAAAATGGTATGAAGATTTGAGAAATATTATAATAGCGTTTTTGTAGCCATAGTAGTGCAGATAGGTACGAGTACATCTACGAAAGGTAATTATGAGAGAGCATTTAAAAGTCGCAAGAAACCACAGGAGGTCATGAAATTTTTAATTAAACCACCCAAGCTTTTACTAAAATTACTGCCAAAGCGAACAAAAGTATCGTCGTTTTGTTTTAAGTTTTAGATTTGCTCTCAAATATTTAATTTATTTCTTTTGAATACTAATTTATTAATGCTGTGCTTCGACGGAAAGTATTAAGTTAGTATAAAATATATTTTAGCTTCATTTTGTAAATTTAATTGTATTTTTAAATTTGCCATTTTATAAATTACATAGATGGTCTTGTGTTGTGGATGTAGAGTACCACACTAATGAGATTAAATACACAGTAGACACTGTCAATTTAAGGGAGATGGAGGATTCTATTCAGGTAGGGATACGAAAAAAGTTAAGTCTTATGTATACTACATCCCGAGGGATCCATCTATTATCCTAGGACGAAATACATGTTTATGTCGGTATACATATATACGTACATTAATCATGTACATACTTAAGAATTACTCAACGCTGAAAACTTACATCATTTTGTAAGGTAAGTAAAACAATAAACTGTGGAAATTGTAAAAAAGCTTATTATATATCTACGGCACGTAAAAAGAAAAACAGGATAATATGTTTATGTGATTTCTCTAATATTTTATTGTATTACTAGATAGTGTGACGTGGTTATTTAGGTGAGGATTAGTATGAATGTCGGTAATATTTTTATAATAGACATACCTACGAAACATTACTTTGGTATAACTTGTAAAATTCATGAAAGTGATTGCCGTGTGCCAATTTTACAATAATGCTTATAAATCTATAAACGCCTGTCGTGGCGCACACGCACAAGCGTGGGACTGTAAACGCGACAGGTTGTGGGTTCGATTCCCACTCCAGGAAATGGAATTT
This sequence comes from Philaethria dido, assembly GCA_033558755.1. Lineage (NCBI taxonomy): Eukaryota > Metazoa > Arthropoda > Insecta > Lepidoptera > Nymphalidae > Philaethria > Philaethria dido. Next base: position 132,268 of record JAKGSA010000071.1, on the reverse strand, counting down.
ATCATTTCCTGGGTTTGGTAACAAGGTAAAGCGCGGCGTTGAGTTCCGGCACTCAGCACGCAATGCCTCAATTCGGTGGAAAGTGGGGAACGGAGTGTCTTAACACTAGGTTCGCTCTGCCTACCCTGCTATATGCGTGAAGCTATGTATGTATGCTTATAAATATGCCAGTAAAGAATATTGAAAATTTGTTTTTGTTTTATTATTCACCATATTTTTTAAGGTTTTTATTATATAACTTTTCTATAATTTCTATTCAAAGCATATTTAAAGAACAAATACTTATTTTACTTTATACCTATTTTGCAAGACACTTGCTTTTTTTACAACAAAACAATTTTAACATTTACTTTTTCATACTTTAGAGTTTTACACTACCATTTTATATAGCTTAGCTCATAAAACCCTAATAGACGCTATTTAAAACTAAGGTTTAGTAGTGCGTTTCTGTTTTATCATAAAAACTTTAATTCCAAGTGGGGCTGGTTGTTATAGTGTATATATTATTACTTACATCTCGTAAAGAATAAATTTAGTTTTTAGATATGATATTTATTTTATTATAAACAGTAAGAATATTTCGATTTTGATTTTGATTAAAAACTTTCTGTATCTATATAAAGTCAACTATTTAGTATTTACTTATGTATGAAAAATATTTGAAATAAATGTTATTATAATTTTATTATTAACTGTATGCTACTTGTATTCATATAAAGCTTACGCAATGGAAGCAATAGTTAAAACGTACATCGTAAGGGTAAACAATCGAATTAATATATAATTCGCAATAAATTATATAAATTAAGTTAAATGTTTTATAAATAAATATTTATATAAGATAATTTCATTCAATTTAGAAGCAAAATTTTAAGTATTTTAAGATCGGAATACAAAAAGACGTCTACAAAGACGTTTACAATCGTCTCTTAACAGTCGTTCCTTTTTGAATTACTGGCGCAGAATATTAAATTGCGCCAATCCCACTCAATGCTGTTTTACGGTCACTTGAGGAGAAACGAATAGTGTTTCTATGAAAGGATAGTTACTTTATTGAATTTCAGTTAAACTACGAATTGAATTAAAATGCAAGAGCTACAGTATTTTTATTATTCACTGTTTTACAAAGTACGTTTTAAAGTAAACGGACGAAACGAATGAAGTTCGTCTTTAATGTTCATAATATGATTTATTTAACAGGCCTGTCGTGGTGCAGAGGCACAAGCGTGCGACTGTAATCGCGACAGGTTGTGGCTTCGATTCTTGCTTCAGGAATTGAAAATATTAAATAATATTTGGTAATTTCATTTCCTCGCTCTAGTAACAAGGCGCGGCGTTGAGTTCCGCCACTCAGTTTGCAATGCCTCAATTCGGGAACAGAAATGTTAAACAAGAGAACAGAGTGTCTTAACTTTTGGAGTTTTAAAGTGTTAATCACACACTCAGGAAACGAAAAACATATTTATAAAAAAAAATTCCTCTAATCTCTCTACAGAAGTGCTAACAACAAAAATAATAAAAATAACAAGCGTATGACAATTTCGACGCAGCCGGATATATGACGCATAGCTTAGAGGTCAGAATGCTCAGACGGTTTCCAAGAGGCACGGGTTCGCGTTACGCTGCGTTGAAAATTTTTATACGTTTTTCCTAAAAGAGCTCTGTGCGGGATACAGTGTAAAGCTAAAAAAAATTGCAACATGAACATATTACGATACAGAATTTTATTTGAAAGGGTCTAGTTCTGAATGACATATAGAAAAGCTTTTATTACCGACAACCTAAAGGTATGTCAACATTAGTTCCCATAAGCTCAGACAAAGTTACGCGGTAACAACTAGTTTATAATAAAAAGAGAAAGTAGCTTTGATAAAACTTTGTCCAGTTTATCTTATGAGACTCGATCTCAGTTCTTTGCTCTTTTTGCAGATCTCAAAGACGATGAGGGCGTTGTTTGAAAAGAACTTTTAATTTTAAATTCACGAGTAGACATTGATAAAGATGATAATGTAAATATATATATGGTATACATACTAAACAACTAATGTAAATATATATATATGTTACTAACTCATCTATGTTTAGAATACTAAGTAAGTAGTAGTAGTAAGTAGGTACTTCCCATTCTAGTTCGACATATTTCGGCATTCAATATCACTACTATTATTAAACAATGTTTCTAAATAGGCAAAAATTGTAAAACCAAGTTAAATAAAAAAATATATTCACAAATCGCAAAGGTATATTACTCTTAAATGTATTCAATATTGGGCCTACGCGTTGAGATTTGTTTGTTCGACATCAGTCCTGACCTTGTCCCAATTTCGTTTATTGTTTACTTACGCGAGGGCATAGTGGGGAACAGCGAGGGCGCAGAGAGGGCTCCGCAGTCAGCAGGCTACTGATGTATTATGACATCACAATGCGCAGTATTATACTAATTAACTGAGTCGTACGAAGTCTCGCAATTTGTGATGCGCGGCATAATTATATGTAAACTGTGCCATTTGTAAGGATTATTTACGCTTTTGTAGTCACATGGAGCTTTCTGCGCAATAAAATAATTGTATTTAAACAGAATTACGTCTCATTTCAATTCTTGTTTTCGTCATTAATTATATTTATTCACTAATTACTATCAGTGTATGTCGTAAAGTTTATTAAACCAGATATCAGAATGAAAATAGCTTATATATACTCAATATATTTTCCTTATAAATCTTAATTCTCACTGTTTCCAAAATTTTTTTTTTTTTTATTTAATGTAAATTGCTTTCATGTTTAGAAAACAAACATTGTTCTTAAATTATTTTCCTTCATAGCAAAAAATATCTTTGTTATAAAACTGCAATTTATTGTAAATTATAGAACGCAATACCGCTTAAGCTTTATTTGCATAAATATTCAGAAAGGATGTTACAGTGAAGTGTAAGTATTTAAAAAATATAATACAACCTAAATAATATTTGCAAAGCTGTAAGGTTTTTGAAGATTGTGCGAAGTCTGAAATAAACTTAGCGAATAAATTGTCAATTTATATAAAAGCTATAATTGGCAATAATTACCGTTGACTGTCTGCGGCTCTAAAATATTTTATGAAGAGCGCCAATTAAAGTGAAATTTATTTACATTTTAAGTGGCTCCGACATTTTATTGTCTTCATTTCGAGTATGTATATTTTTATCTAAATCATAAAATTATATGTCAGAATAATGAAAAAAAATTGCATAATACCGATATTTAGAATTCTTGTGCTATTGCTTTTTTGTTGGATATTAAAAAATATATTTCTATATTTTACATTTATATTTGAAAAGGTCACTGTCATGAGTGGGATAGGGCTTTGGCTTTGGCTTGCACTAATCAACACGCAATCTCATGAAACGAATAGAGGAATGTGATGAAATAGAGAGTGGTGTACCTCAGCATTAGTTATTCTTTTACCTACTTTAATATAAGTGGGAAATGGATGAAATTTAAAAGAATTATTTATTATATATTTACACAAATATTTTTCTTATAGAGTTTGCACTTATTCATAGGGTTAGAAAGCTTTCCAGCATTAATAAGCTATCAAATTTTCCAATTATTATATTACTTGGAAATTGGCAAGGAAAAACCTAGATTCAACTAGTATTACTTACATACACGGACAGTACACTTTGGTTATTCAATTCTAGCTTATAATAGAATTAAACTACAGTACGTCAAATTCTACCAAACTTTAAATTATAAAAATTGTTCGTATAATGAAATAAAATGACAATTCAAATTTTAATAAAACAAAGAGTTATCAAATTGGGTTCACCTAGTAAAATACAGTGCCGATATAAAAATTAAATGTAAAAACAAATGAAATTCAAAAGTGAAATTTTGTATTTTTTAAATGTTTGAGATGGAGATACATATGGCTATTAACTACTCTAATATATAAAGTATTTTTAATATACAAATTAATAAATGCATATATAAATAAGTTTCGAAGAAAAAGCATAAATAAGTCGTAAAACATAAATAATCCATCTTGTAACAAGTATATGTATGAGAAGAAGAATAACAGAATGAGAGTACTTTTAAAAAGTTTTTCTTATGTAGACACAAAGTGCAATGTATTTTTAAACAACCTAATGCACTTAGCGTCCAAAGCTACTTAAGACACTGGAGCAAACTTTAATGTTAAAATATAAAAAATGTAGAGTATCGTTGTTTAATAATAAAGTAGAATAATAAATATTGCAGTGTATGGTGGATAAGTCAGCGACTAGCGTTATTGTCAAGACGTAACGGTTTTGTGTATATGATTTCTTTATTATTGTTAAGCTAATTAAGGCAAAGCGCGACGTTGAATTTCACCACTCAGCACGCAATGCCCCAATTAGGCGGAAAGTGTTGAACGTAAATGTGAAGAGAGAACGGAGTATCTTAACACTAGGTTCTCTGGTTTCCTTTTTCCTTGTTTCCTTGTTTTGGTGAAGCTATTATTTGTCATCTGCATCCACAGGAGACGCTGAGCAACATCATTTGTTAGCTTCTCTAAAATTATGAAGCTTCAAAACAAAATACTACAGAAATAATAGATTTATATTTTATATTTTTCACGATTTTAATAACTTATAAAACAATATAAACAGTTCACTTACTTTATCAGTAATTTATGAGATATTTGATTACAAAAGCACCTCAATATTAACAGTCTGTAACCGTAAAGTTTTCAGTCATTGTACTTCGCCATTTGAGAATGTTACAACTGTAAATGTTCAGAACAACCTTTTCATGTTTTCTAAGAAACTAAGGTAGAAAGTTGCTAGAGCTAAGTTGTTCACTAGAACTTGACTGGTAAAGGAAGTGTGAACTGTTAACTGATATTTCACAAACTTTGAAATCTATTTCAGGTATTTTAAGAAACGTAAAATGAAAGAAATTAAATAATTGTAGTTATGTACTTCGTACAAAGAATAACTAACAATACATATGCCTTTATCTACCACATTGAATTATTTTTATAAGTACCATTTGCATAGTAAGTTTCTTTCACTTAGTCCACATTATAATACTACTCTTTGAATTAATTTGAATAAACGCTTTATATTATATGTATGTGTTGTCAAAGCTCGAAGCAATCCAATCGAAATAATCCAATCTTAAAATTCAAGATTACGCAAATTAGCAATAACTCTACAGTAATTAGATTTAAATTTAATCATACGTTACACACAGTACTAGTTACGGACTTAGTTTGCTAACTTGGCTTAACCTATTTGAGGCGATAGCTCAAATGTCAGTTAGCGATAATAGGTACACACGAATTGAACAATAACAATATGTAACATATGTAGAATAGAATTTATGTCTTAGTATTAGGATATGCAACACCAATAGTAATTAGTCTAAGGTATAGTAAAGTTGTTAATTTTACGTAAATATCATTTGCGTTAGAGAGTCTTTTTGTTAGAGAGTTCAGTCAAGATTTAAATTTAAGAAATCGATAAGTATCCGTTTGGGATAAGAAAAACATTTTTTGAAAAGGTGTAAAAAGATTAACCTGAAATATGAACCTGTGCCTCTTGGACAAAACAACAAAACTAAGCTGAAATATTCAAATCATACTAAGTATGTAATTAACTGTTTAAAAATATTTAAAAAAATATTTATTTTATACTATTTGCCTTTCATCCGAATTATTGATATTATGTGTTTGAGTGGAAGAACTCGATATTGTGTCTTACCAAAGAGGTAAAATTAAAATTATTTAAATATAACTTTCCCCGAGTGAGCATCAAACCTACAATCAAACGCTGCAATGGGCTCAAGATCAGAATGATATTTTTTAAATCAATAGAAAAGTAAAGAACTATACAACGTCAAATAAAATTATACACATATTATTACCGTTAACATATCTCTGGAGGATCTGCCTTTCAAGTATTTATATAAAACTGTTCCTCATATATTATGAAATAGCATAATTGCTTTTATTTTACACATTGTACACTAAAAATAAAATAAAATAAAATAAAATCAATGTGAGCGAGATCTCGGTTGTACAACTGAGTTTATTTTATACATTTTTAATGTCAGATAGAACAAGCAATTAATCTTCTCTGCAGCATTCTCTCTCTAATGAAGTGGTTACAATGCACTACAGGCAGTTAGTCCTATAAAGCTCTCGTGTACGGAGTTGTGGTTACATTTATTAATGACACGAAGACTATGTTTCATGAAATAGCCACTTAATTAGGAAAAGATAATGAATGGATAATCTACGTTTTCTGTGACGATTTTTTCATAACTTGCGGAAATAGTTCAATTGATTTGATAATAATTTAAATAAAAAATAATCATATATAATTCCTTAACGTAAAAGAAAGAAAGGATTTTTACATAGATATATTGAATTGCTATGACCGATTGATTGATATAGAAGTTATTACAAAAAAAAAGAAAAAGCGTTTGGATACTCTATTGTGTGGAATATACATGTAAAATGGGGTATGAACATTTAAAGCTCTTTATATACATATCTGTGGCGAAGAGGGAACATTTTATGTAGGTAAGCAGGTATTTTAGGTTTTATACAGGTAGGTCGGTATATATAGATCCGACGTGGATGATAATATTATTATACTGGCGAATTTACACATTTTAATTTTAATAGGGAGTTAAGACTTTGCCGCCCTTCTTTTCTTGCCGTCCACAATCAATCGTAAAATCTCACGGATTATTAATTCAGTCTTTGTCGTCCTTGTCTTTTTTGCTGTCTCGGACCTCAAGAATTGTCAGTTAAGTTTTTAACCTCTCGTTTTTTCCCGTCCCGGCCCTCAAGAATCATCAGTTAAGGATTGCTGCCTTTAAAATTTGCCGCCCCCTAAAATCTTTTGCCCTAGGTTATAGCATGTATACTCAGCCAGTTGGTAAATTGACTACTGATTTATTGTAATTTACAAAAGGTTAGCCGATGGGATTCGTGTTGTATAGACGGAGAGTTCGCTTTGCCACTGATACATATGTCTTTTGATGATGTTACAGAATCTCATGATAAAGGCTGTTAAATTGTATATTTATAATTAAATAAAAATATATTTTTAATAAATAATGTGTGTATTTTAAATTACTTTTTTATTACTTAGTAAAATAACATCTTTCTGTATTGTGTATAACTTATAGTTAGATAGTGTGGACCAAGACAAGCTGTCATTCAGGGAACTGAAGCTTACTCGTAAAGGTTGTATTTAACATTTAACATCGATTTAAAAGATTAAGATTTCCATCAAATATTCTTTTGTATCTCGAAAATAGCTTGAAATATCTACTTCTATTGTATGTATAGAATTCTATCAACAAAGGCAAACCAAAAATAATGAAGGGAAAATAAACAAAATATCCATTTTCGTATGAAGTCTTATTATTCATAATTAATAAAATATTTTTACTTATATAATGTTATATGAAGTTGTTATGATTTTAAATTGTGTGCTTAGTAGAATATTTATATTATTTCTTTTATTACAAAGGTGCGGCACGAGTTTCAGTCTTTTAATACACAATGTATCTATTTGGACCGAAAGTGTAAAACGCGTTCATATGCCACTTTAATTCTGGTGCATCGAAGGTGTCAGTTGAGCACAAATCACCTCGCCAGTGTTATGTCACTTTGTATCATTTAACATACATATATACATAGCTTCATGCTGTACCCCGCATATAGCAGGAAAGGCAGAGGGAACCTAGTGTTAAGACACTCCGGTCCCCACTTTCCGCCGAATTGTGGCATTGCGTGCAGAGTGGCGGAATTCAACGAAAATACTAAACTTTACATTTCATGGAGTGGGAATCGAATCCACAACCTGTCGTGTTTACAGTCGCACGCTTATACCTCTGCGCCACAACAGGCCACGTCTTATTTTTTATATTATATAATTTATAGTATATCTTTATAAAAATGCCTTGCGTTTAACGATTCGTTTGAAAATGTAACATCAAGTTTATATTAAATCAACAAATAACAGCCAAGCCATGTTTAAGTACTTTATAAAAGCTTATTCATTAATTAATATACTACATTGTTGTTGTTATGATCTAAGCAAAAATTTTCTATTTTATACGTTTAACCTAACGTAAAATGTTTACGATCCTATTATAATATTATCTAACCAAACTTAGGTAGCGACTCTACGCCGCTTCATATCAAGGAAATTGCCAATCCTTGTACTCTCATAAATATTAGCTTTAGAATGAAATTTAATACCACTGCCCTAAATGATACGACGTTGAAATTGCTTTGAAAGATTAGGTTATTTTTAACATATTATTTAGTTAGTAATTTAGTTTTCACTTTATTTAATGATTTTATTGTTTAAAATA